>JASAUF010000361.1:4632500-4965000 GCA_030180095.1 Magnolia changhungtana | reverse complement strand
GGCCCTTGTGTGAGGCCATGGGCCCACAGTATGTTTGGCTTTATATTGGCCACTCTTTGGGTGCAATGTTGGTTAAATGTCCACATTGATGGGCGATGATGGTTAAATGTCCACATTGTGACCTTTCCTTAGACCCTTTGTTAGGCTGATTCCGATTGTCGAGGCCAATTATCGAGGTCGATTTCGATCTTCGAGGCCAATTATTGAGGTAGATTCCGATTATCGAGGCTGATTCCGATTGTCGAGGCTGAGTCTAATTGATGAGGCCGATTTCGTTAGTTGAGGTTGATTGTTAAGGCCGATTCCAATTGTCGATTCCGATCGTTGATTCTGGTTGTCGAGGCCGAGTCCGATTGATGAGGCCGATTCCGTATGTCAAGGCCGATTCCGATTGTCGAGGCTGCGTCTAATTAACGAGGACGATTCCGTTAGTTGAAGCCGATTGTGGAGGCCAATTTCAATTGTCAAGGCCGAGTCTGATCGACGAGGCTGATTTTGATTGTCGAGGCTGAGTCCGATTGATGAGGCCTTCCGTTAGTCGAGGCCGATTGTCGAGGCTGATTCCGTATGTCGAGGCTGATTGTCGAGGCCGATTCTGATTGTCGAGGTGGAGTCTGATTGACGAGGTCGATTCCATTAGTCAAGGCCAATTGTTGAGGCCGATTCCGATTGTCGAGGCCGAGTCTGATCGACGAGGCTGATTCCGTATGTCGAGGCTGATTCTGATTGTCGAGGCTGAGTCCGATTGACGAGGCCGATTCCAGATCGACGAGGCCGATTCCGTATGTCGAGGCCAATTGTTAAGGCCGATTCCATTAGTCGAGGCCGCTTGTCGAGGCCGATTTCGATTGTCGATTCCAATTGTCGAGGCCAATTTCGATTGTCGATTCCGATTGCTGAGGCCGATTGTATAAGCCGATTCCGATTGTCGAAGCCTAATTTGATGTATTCAGTCCCTGTTTGAGGCCCAATGTGATGTATATTAGGCCTATGTGATGAGGCCCATTGTGGTGCATTTGAGGCCTAAGCGATAGAGCCCATTGTGATGTATCTTAGACCCATGTGAGAGGCCCATCGTGATGTGTATTGAGCTCTTGAGTAAGGCCCATGGTGTTGTATATTAGGCCCTTGTGCGAAGCCATGGGTCCACTATTTGTTAGGCTCTATGTGGGCCATTCCTTGGGGCAATGTTGGTTAAATGTCCACATTGTTGTGGTCGATTGTTGATGTCGATTATTGATACTGATTATGAGTATGTGACAGCATAGCATCATGATACATGTCCATACGCATCATCTGCATGTTTTTTATGAGATGTGGTTGACCATTGCATATGTCATTGGGTAGGTTATTATGAGACTCCCTGATAGGCGAAGGTTTTCTCATATGAGCGCACGGTATGCACAAGATTGATGCATGACAGGATTGTATAACTCTTGCATCTTGCATTGTGTGTTGTGATTACTGTATGCCCTAGCGACATTAGGGTTGTAGCCTCCACAGGCATATCTTGGATGGCCAGATGGGACACCGAAAATATTTGGTTCGAGCATCGGGCTACCATAGATGGCCCTGGGTGAAAATCCTTAAACCCTCTTGGTACCAGAGGACGCCCCAACGTCATATATAAGTGCATGAGGGCCATATACTAGTAGACCGTGTCTCCCACTGTATCATGGTCGGTTGGGAGGTGGTGTGGCCTTACCCGCTTGAGGGAGTAGGCATAGCTAGGCTGAGTTTAACCAGCTCATGAATGGATCCACTATCGACGTGCCGGGTGGATATTGGCTGACTACTGGTCAGGCGGATAGTGAGGTCTCTTCCACTTACCCAGTTGTGCGCTTGATGCGGCGACAAGCTGGTGTAGAGTGTACTAAACCCCGGTGATGATCCCAGAGATAAACAGTACTTATATGTTGACTTATTGGGCAGAAGTTACATACTCATTCCTTCATTCATTTACTATCCACTCAGGCTGGTGGTGCGCAACTATTTGTTACGTGTGCCTTCACAATGGCCAGAATTTCGGTTGGGGTGCGCGACTAACTTGAGACCTGGAGTTTACTACATTGAGTTTGACTATCCAATTTAGGTATGAGACTGATTTGGGTAGAAGTCCCTTGTGGTGGACCCCATAACATATGATACTACGTACTATCATCCCGACTTCACACTCCGACATGGTCATCCCATTTGCACCGTATATTGCATTACATCCACGACATATGACATTTTGGGTTACTGTGTTTCTGCATTTATATGGTCTAAATACGGCTGACGGTATTCGTGAACTCATCAGGAATTGTATATTGCATTGTATCCTCGGCATCTGATATTTGGCTCTTCATGACTCCTCATTTGCATAACCGATCTGTATTGCGTACTCCGATATTGTTTGACTCATGGACTTGTCAGTATTTCCGCTTACTCTGATATCTTATGATTCATGATCTTACCAGTATTTTCGATATTGTATGATTGTGACATTGTATTGAATACTTGATATTCACCTTGTGCACACACTTACATCACCATCTATGCTTTCTATAAGCTTATGCATGATAGATGCGTGCAGGTGATGTTACGTTGTAGCAGCGTGGAGCTTGGTGCATGTAGCTGACTTCTGGAGCTTTGATTTTGACATATGTATTTTCCTTTCAGCATTGTATTCAAATGTTTATATTAGTGGATATGTGATGATGATGTTGCCTTTGTGATCTGGGTAAACTTGTGGTTATGCCTCTTACGAGATAAATGCAGGTTGGAAAACCCTCCTTATAGGATCCCAGGATCAAAACCTGGCATATGGCTGCTGGGAGCCGAGAATGGGGTACTACAGAGGCTGTCGGCACCGAATTTGGCAATCGGGATTCCTGTGAATCCGATTTCCGGGTTTGGGGCATGACAAGTAGTTTCGGCCATTACTTGATAGAGATGGGTTTCTGACTTTCGCTTTCGGATTTGAATGGCTGCAAGAAGTCCCACAGCTTCCTTCTTGGCTGCTCTTGGTCCTCACTGACCTGACTCAACCTGAGACAGGTGGGTTGACTCAGTGCAGTGCGGCACCGAGTTACACAACCACTCGTTCTCCTCTCTCCTTTTCACTCGTTGCTTCTCTCTCTCTCTTTCCTTTCTCTCTCTCTCTCTGGTGCGAGTCTCGAGGGCAACAGTAGTCCATTTATAAGCATGAGAGAGAAATGCCTCCAACGGTTGGGAAGAAAACGTCCCTTGCCAGGGCCATCTTCGAAAATCTTTAATGCATGGGGTCCATCTGACCCTGAGGATGGATTCCCACTACAATGGCCCACTAGGAAAGTAAACTTTTAGCTCCGGAGGGGTCCATCTCATCATGATGGGTCCGACGAGTTAACAAAGAAGATGAAGTGGGCGTTAATGGTAAATCACCCTCTAAGGTATTTCAGTATGATCTAGTCCATTTAAGTGGACCAGATGGGACTGCCAATCACTGCGGGGCCTACCTTTTGGGCCTTTAACGTGCGTTTCGGAATATCCCACGAGATATTTCCTATCTCGTCACTTTCTTAAGAGATGGAGTGTTTTCTCTCCATTATTTCATGCCTCTTTACAGGGAGGGCTAGGATTGCTCCACATGGCCCAAGGAATGGCCAGACCGTGCCAGCATCCACTTCCCGAAAAGGAAAGCCCTCCTTTTTGCTTTTCTTACTGCTGATGGTTGTCCCGCCGTTTTTGGCAATGGGAGAGCGTGCTCTCCTACGGACAAATGGTGGCCAAGATTGCATGGCCACACCGATCCTGGATCACTTGTGTGGCCACATGATGGTCCACCATCCAAGGATCTTAACCATTCTTACCGTTTTGATCAGTCCCGATCTCAGATCCACGTTTCTATGCATGGGTCGGACGGGCCCCATGAATTTGATGAACGGCACGGATCATCCAGATAATGACCAGGGTGGGCCACCTAGAGTTCGGTCATCCATCAGATTTTAAATAACATTTTGGCAGGAGAAATTTGCTTTTTCATGAAGGGTTCGGTTAAAGTAGGTTTGACCCGCCCGACTCGTCCAGTGCACATCGTGCATGGGTACACAGGGTGCACTCGCACTTTGTGTGGGTTCCACTATGATGGTTGTGATAAATCCACTCCGTCTAATCGTCTTGGGGGCCCCACTTAGGGGTCCTGACACAGTTTGGGGGTGGAACAGAGGCCCTGGTGGGCTGTATCACACATTCCAGCCTCTTTTTACAGCCAATATAGCTCGATCCAATGGCTGGATTGATTTGATACTCGATCTCAATTGTTAAATATGAATTTGAGAGGTAGTGAGTGCTTAGTTAGCCATTCACACTACCCCTCAAAGGTCGATCACTAGATCATTGTTCCATTATGATTCAATCAGGTGATTGTAAATTGTTTTAACTTAAGGTGTTTAGTTAGGATTACCTTCCTGACTAATGTAGGGTTCAACTTAGCTCCTAGGGCCTCTGATGGATGGCTTTATCGATGACTAGAAGCCCCATCCTGCATTCGTTGGATTTAAGTTGTCTGTTACTCGAGTTTGAAATCCCCTGTTATAGTTTAAGTGGTAACACCTGCGTACCAGAAGTATGGGGTGTTACAATTTCCTAAATAGTTGGGATGAGTGCCTTCCCTATGCCGAGTTCGCTTACAACAATAGCTTCCAAGCTATCATCGACATGACGCCTTATGAGGCTTTATATGGGCACCCATGTCGAGCTCCTCATTGTTAGGCAAAGATTGGTGAGAAGAGCCTAATGGGGCCTGATTTGGTGCGGACAACCACCAAGAAGATTGAAATCATTAGGCGTCAACTCTGAACGTCCCAGAGTAGGCAGAAGAGCTATGCAGATATGAGACGAAAGGACCTAGAATTTGAAGCAGGGGAACATGTGTTCCTAAGAATTTCACTAATGAAAGGAGTCTTGCGCTTTGGCAAGAAAGGGAAACTTGCCCCGCGATATATTGGGCCTTTTTAAATCCTCGATCGCATAAGCTCTGTCGCATATCGCTTGGCCTTACCCACTCCACTTGTCGAAGTGCACAATGTATTCCATGTCTCCATACTTAAGAAGTATCTCCCCGATGTTGAGGGTCAAATATTGCATATCAGACCCTAGTTACTGATTGGATTTATAAACATAGTACTGTTTAAACGCCTGGTTTTAACCATGTTTGTGATGCAAGGTACATTTGCCAGCGTGAACTGAAAAAAGATGTTAAAAGCCGAGATTTAATGCTCAGATTTCACAAAAGCAAGGGACGGACTCCAGGAGTCCAAGATTGAGGAAAATTACACACCAAAAATCAAAGGAAATCAAGTCGTTCACTTCAAACAGGCCTGAAAAGCGTCCAAAATACGAGATCACAGGGGTTTCCACCATCGATCGGCTAGAAACTGTATACATGTTCTGAAGACCATCAATTAACCGTACACGTCGAATTTTAGCTCCCAGATCCTCATAAAAGTGGTCCAACGGCTAGATCAGCCTCTTTATTCACTAAGTGGGGTCCACCTGATATCTGGATATATTTCTATCTTGGTCTCAACGGGTAAAATGGTATGATAGAACAGATGGACGGAGTGGATTTTTCACATGCATCACAGTGGACCCCACGTGTACATGTGGGAGTGCACAGGCGGTGCACTCCCGCACCGCATCAGACCGAACGCTCGGTCAACATGGGCGCTGACCCGCGCCATCGCCTTCTCCTTCTCTGTTGCGAACAGCGGACGCACCTGCGTCCGCCGATTTCCTTAGTGGACCCCACTCATCATGGGGTTCGAAGATCCGCACCGTCTATTAGGTTTCCAGAGGATACATTATCCGAGCTTAGGTGAAGGAAATCGAGAAGTCGTCATCGATCGGTTTTCAACTGTCTGAACAGACAACCAACGGTGCCATGCAAAATTCTTGTGGGCCACACCTAATCAATTCAAAACTATTCATATCCGAATGGTTTTTTGAGAGAAAACCGATGGACGGGTTGGATTTCTCTTCAAAACCTGATCAGGAGCCCCACCAACACTTCAGCGGAAGAATTTTCGCGACTCTGTTTCTCACAGAGACTTACGGACGAGTCTGGTGGGCCACCATCGGGGCCCAGCGGTCAAATCCAGACCGTCCATATGCTCTGGAGGATGGCCACGACCCTGGCTATGATTCCCTTCTAGTCCCATGCAAATGATCGTGCGATTTTCTCATCCAAACGGAAGACGAACGGTGCTATAGAAAGTGTTGTTGACCACACTGAAACAGACTCCAAATCAGCCATTCCCGACCGAAATCTTGAGGTTAATGCAATGAACGGGGTGGATTTCCCAACAAACAGTGACTATGAACCCCACTGAGAATCCAGCGATAACTCTGTTACGCAATTCGCGAAGATCCGGATGTTCCGGAACGGGGCAGCCCTTCACTGTTGATCGGTCCATCCATCTGGACCATCCGAATTCTTTCTAAGGGTCCACCGATCAAGCCCAAGGACACTGACTGGATCAGATCTTACATCAGGCACTGTTTTTACTGCGAAAAGAGGAGCTCTCTGCCACGGTTTACACAACTGTGTACGTGGGGTCCTGCTGCGAATAAGAATCACAGAGAGAGCCGGACTACTGACCCTTCCAGGCTCTATAAAAGGAGAGAAAAGGGCGGCAGCTGAGGATCAGATTATGGAGGCTTGGGGCAGACGTGAGAAAGAGAGAGAGGCACTCACGGCTGGAGCAGACGGCTGGAAGATCTCAGTTTGGGCTGGACGTGGAAGCAGGCGGCTGAGAAGAGTAGTGTAGTTTTTTTTTTGTGTTATTCTTTTCTTTCTTTGAGGGATCTAGACCGATCATGCCGGGCTAACCTCTTAGCTAGGGCTAAGAGGCGAAGCTTGTAGCGTGATGGGGAGGTTTTATGGCTTGGATTCCTGTCCCTGAACTAACATTGATTTTAGTTTGAATTAAGGGAATGTTTTCAGTCTTTAATGGTCTGTTGTGACTGAAATTACAATGGGTCTGCAATGGCTTTGAGCATATTCTTTTCCTCTTTATGTTTATGACGTCAGGAAGCCCTGTTGTTCACCATCGTCTCCTAGGCATGGTGGGATGTCGATACCCCTTCCTAACCTTCATAAACACGTTGGTTGGTTGGTAATTAGTTTAATTCTGTTGTTTGCTTTGTCTCCTGGGCATGGTTTGGTGATGGAATCCATTCTAATTCGTACGCCTTTCATCTCTTGAAACCTATATCAATGGCAGTTCAGTTAATTTTCTTGATTTATAATACAGGCATAAGATCTCCCTGATCTCTACAAGTGGATCCTCTGAATCCCTAGTTTCCCTTCTCTGATTTTTCCTAAGTTTTAGATTAATATTTCATCATTATTCTTCAAATTACAATCGATTTAGATTTCATCTCATTCTAGTTCTATTTCTACTTAGTTTCGATAACGTACAAGTTCCAAATCCCTTGGGATTTGACCTCGGTCTTACTGAGTTTATTACTACATCACAACCCTATACTTGGGAGTGAACAAGTTTTTAGCGCCATTGCTTGGGATCGACGGCTACGATTTTCTCAAATTAATTGGATTTAGAGTTAGTTTAAGATTAGGATTTTACTAATTTTAATTTTTAATTTTGTTTTCTTTTTTGATTCATAGAACTAACTTATTTTCTATTCTGTAGGTTGTTAAGATAGAACTTCTAATTTGGTAAACTCTTTCTGATTTTCTAGATTTTCTAACTCTTTAGATTTGGTTTACTTCAGAAACTAACGTGTTTTGTTTTGTTTTGCAGGTTTTTAACATAGGAACTTCTACTCTGGTAACATCCTTCTCACCTCTCTTCTGCTTACCTTCCATATTGCTGTAGGAATTTTATTTTATTCTAGGATTAGACTAAGAATCAGGGTTTCACCATGTATATGCACGAGTGGGAACGTCAGTATGCTGAGAAGAATAATCTATATTGGGATAATGATTATGATCCACCAATGTCTCAAAACATTTCTGAAACTATCATCGAGAATCGACCGGAATACAAAGAACCACCAGTTAAGAAGTCCTTACGCGATCATATACGGGAGAACAATTCCACCCCACGGACCGTACGTGAATGTTGGGGTTATCATAACTATGGGAGTAAGAATTACTATCACCCATCTGAGAAAAAGAAAACAATGCGTGATTATATTATGAGTGATAATAAGTATTACCAACCATCAGATTCTCCCACCTATGATCCGTATGACTATAATCAGTGGAAACATCAATGTTGGAAAGATGAACCAACAACCTATTATAATGACTATTCTTTTGGATCCCCTACCTTTAAGATTCAACCAAAATCGATCCAAGAGAATTCATTTCAAAGGAACACAGACTCTTCTGCTGACATGAGGAAATTACTAGAAGAGCTTGAGTCACGCCTTGATAGGTTAGAGGAAGCTCGCTCATCCCAGCTACAATCCAATCCAGAAATACAATGCGAGGAAAGTGATCCTCACTCGCTTTTGACGAAATCTGGAATTTGGAATGAGGAGTTGGATTCCATTAATGAGCATACGGTTCAATTCCCCGATGAGTCGATCTCAATGACTGTTCAAAAGAATGGGGAAGAAACATGGTTGTCTTTCAAATACAGTGATGATGACACACTTTCTTTACATGATACACAAGATCTCAATGATGAGGTTGAGGTTAGTTTATTCGAACCTCAACCGAATTTAGAATGTAAGGAAAGCGATCCCGTCTCAAGTGTGTACTGCACTGAATTAGAAGCTGAGAAGTATTGGGATGAGATTCATGAGAGCACAACCCAAATTTCCCTGGAATCAATCTCAAGTATGGTCCAGGTCAATGCTCAAGAAGCACACGAAGTGATCGGTCATACTGAGCTACTCCACTCACCTAACATGTCTGATTTAAAAGTGGAAGATGAGCTCATTAGAACCGACCTTTCCAACTTCTGTGAGACATGTTTGGACCACTCTCTTGAATTGAATGATATGATTTGGGAGATGAATGAGCTACTTGATACGACTCTAGAATTTGAAACTACCCAGTCGAGGCCACCATCTGAATTGTTGAATCTTGACGAGTCCAGGCCTCTTCTGAGTAGTATCAATGAACAGAGTCCGCACTTCAATACTTCGTCTACTGACCCTCTATCTGTCTGTGCAGGGCTGAAGCAAGAGAGCGTACCTATGGTTAATTTTAAAAACGATGGGTTCCTTGGGCAGATCAGCACACACTTCAATGTGGAAAAAGAGTCACTCTCAGCTGAATGTCCCAACTCTTTGGATGATTGCTTGGCACACTTTGCAGATTCAAACGATCCCATGATAAGAGACATAGTGAATGCCTTGCAAGACAATATCTCGGTAGTCATCACTGACCGAGAGAACCCTTGCTCTGAAGCCCCTTCTTCCACAGATCCTGAATGTTTACCATTAAGGGAGGAGGAGCTAAAAATTAAACCAAAGTCTGATACTGCGGAATGTGTTGAGACTACACCACTTTCTGAAGATTTTTCTGAAATTCATTTATGTGTAGTCACTGATTCACCATGGGATACTAACGTTGAAATTTCTTTTGTCGCAGGTGAATCGTACATACTCTGGATACCTCAAGCACTTCAACGAAAAATTTCTGATGAGGTACATAAGTTTCTCTGGAATGTCATGCTCCAGGGCATCCAAGCCTATTGCAAAAAGGGCTTTTGGATGATCCTGTTGAGAAATCTACTGAGAAATTTATCACGATACTGGCCAAAAGAGGAACCTTGCGACATGACTTAGTAGATTTTCCCTGCTTTCTTAGGACTAGGGTAGTTTCCTTTATGTTGTTTTAGGATAGATGGTAAACTTAGTGCTCCTGGGAGGCAACCCAGCTTTTCTTTTCCATTTATTTCATTTTCCTAGATAGTTCAATGTTTGTGGGTATCATTACTGCAAACCCTCACGAGACTACAACTCGTCCACTAGGGGTAACCTAGGGGTTTAAAGGCTTGTTGCATGCGCTAAATGCAATCGAGAGCACCTGCGAAAGTGGTATAGGTAGGATTTTATTTTTTGTTATTTTTGTTCTGCTTTCTCTTTTGTGCTGAACGGATTCCATGCTGCGATCTTTTGGAAAGTCTCTCACGATTCATCATTCAGGTACTATCTTCCCATCACTTCTCTTTTACTTTCGTTGTCCCATGTGCATTCCATGCTCATATCTTTTACATTGAGGACAATGTAGATTTTAGGTTGGGGGTGGGAGATTAGGTAACCTAATCAGTGTTTTCTTGGTCTTGAGCAAAAATTGTGAAGATTTTTAAATTTTTCTGGACTTTCTAGTGAATTCAAAGTGATTTTGACAGATATCCTGGATTTAGAATTTTAAGATACGTAATGTTGGTAATTCATGACTTTTGGATTCAGTTATTTGTAAATTTCACAGTTAAGTTTGAATTGTTAATCCATGATTAGAAGTTGTAAACATTGATTGAGTCATGATTTCACATACTACATCTCACTTACACATTGAGGTTTCAGTTTGATATTGAATGATTAACTTGGTAATCACTGAGCATGAAAGAAACCAGCCTAAAAGATTTGGCCATCAGGGTATAAAAAGAGAATTACACCATGGGTTTGCTCCTTATAGGTGTGGATTTGATTTTCTATGATTAACAGTTGGAAAGAGTTGGGCGACTAGTTTCACCATAGGTTTGCTCCCTATAAGTGAAATTTTGATTCCCATCTTGACATTAAAAAAAAAAAAAAAAATGATCTATGAGGCAAGTTGGGTTTAAGTCTTGATTATCATGAATTCTCTTGTTGATTACCAATGTTATCCTGAAATAAAGAAGTAAATCTTAATGATAGTAAGTCAAGATTTGACTATACACTCATGGAACTCAATGTTTATAATTTTTCTAATTGATGGATTAATACTATGAACTTGATTATGAAGTCTATCTTGCGCTTACCTCCAGGAGATATTTATGCTCAACATTCATGAATCTTAAGATTTCTCATTCTGGATTGTTTTTCAAAATATCACTCGGCTTCACAAGAATTGTCTCGTAATTCTCAACTTAATTTTCGCATATTTTGCTCGGGACTAGCAAAATGCTGGTTGGGGGTTGTGTTGAGGGTCAAATATTGCATATCAGACCCTAGTTGCTGATTGGATTTATAAACATAGTACTGTTTAAACGCCTGGTTTTAACCATGTTTGTGATGCAAGGTACATTTGCCAGCGTGAACTGAAAAAAGATGTTAAAAGCCGAGATTTAATGCTCAGATTTCACAAAAGCAAGGGACGGACTCCAGGAGTCCAAGATTGAGGAAAATTACACACCAAAAATCAAAGGAAATCAAGTCGTTCACTTCAAACAGGCCTGAAAAGCGTCCAAAATACGAGATCACAGGGTTTCCACCATCTGATCGGCTAGAAACTGTATACATGTTCTGAAGACCATCAATTAACCGTACACGTCGAATTTTAGCTCCCAGATCCTCATAAAAGTGGTCCAACGGCTAGATCAGCCTCTTTATTCACTAAGTGGGGTCCACCTGATATCTGGATATATTTCTATCTTGGTCTCAACGGGTAAAATGGTATGATAGAACAGATGGACGGAGTGGATTTTTCACATGCATCACAGTGGACCCCACGTGTACATGTGGGAGTGCACAGGCGGTGCACTCCCGCAATCGCATCAGACCGAACGCTCGGTCAACATGGGCGCTGACCCGCGCCATCGCCTTCTCCTTCTCTGTTGCGAACAGCGGACGCACCTGCGTCCGCCGATTTCCTTAGTGGACCCCACTCATCATGCGGTTCGAAGATCCGCACCGTCTATCAGGTTTCCAGAGGATACATTATCCGAGCTTAGGTGAAGGAAATCGAGAAATCGTCATCGATCGGTTTTCAACTGTCTGAACAGACAACCAACGGTGCCATGCAAAATTCTTGTGGGCCACACCTAATCAATTCAAAACTATTCATATCCGAATGGTTTTTTGAGAGAAAACTGATGGACAGGTTGGATTTCTCTTCAAAACCTGATCAGGAGCCCCACCAACACTTCAGCGGAAGAATTTCCACGACTCTGTTTCTCACAGAGACTTACGAACGAGTCTGGTGGGCCACCATCGGGGCCCAGCGGTCAAATCCAGACCGTCCATATGCTCTGGAGGATGGCCACGACCCTGGCTATGATTCCCTTCTAGTCCCATGCAAATGATCGTGCGATTTTCTCATCCAAACGGAAGACGAACGGTGCTATAGAAAGTGTTGTTGACCACACTGAAACAGACTCCAAATCAGCCATTCCCGACCGAAATCTTGAGGTTAATGTAATGAACGGGGTGGATTTCCCATCAAACAGTGACTATGAACCCCACTGAGAATCCAGCGATAACTCTGTTACGCAATTCGCGAAGATCCGGATGTTCCGGAACGGGGCAGCCCTTCACTGTTGATCGGTCCATCCATCTGGACCATCCGAATTCTTTCCAAGGGTCCACCGATCAAGCCCAAGGACACTGACTGGATCAGATCTTACATCGCTTAATCTTTTTTACTTTGCGAAAAGAGGAGCTCTCTGCCACGGTTTACACAACTGTGTACGTGGGGTCCTGCTGCGAATAAGAATCACAGAGAGAGCCGGACTACTGACCCTTCCAGGCTCTATAAAAGGAGAGAAAAGGGCGGCAGCTGAGGATCGAATTCTGGAGGCTTGGGGCAGACGTGAGAAAGAGAGAGAGGCACTCACGGCTGGAGCAGACGGCTGGAAGATCTCAGTTTGGGCTGGACGTGGAAGCAGGCGGCTGAGAAGAGTAGTGTAGTTTTTTTTTGTGTTATTCTTTTCTTTTTTTGAGGGATCTAGACCAATCATGTCGGGCTAACCTCTTAGCTAGGGCTAAGAGGCAAAGCTTGTAGCGTGATGGGGAGGTTTTATGGCTTGGATTCCTGTCCCTGAACTAACATTGATTTTAGTTTGAATTAAGGGAATGTTTTCAGTCTTTAATGGTCTGTTGTGACTGAAATTACAATGGGTCTGCAATGGCTTTGAGCATATTCTTTTCCTCTTTATGTTTATGACGTCAGGAAGCCCTGTTGTTCACCATCGTCTCCTGGGCATGGTGGGATGTCGGTACCCCTTCCTAACCTTCATAAACACGTTGGTTGGTTGGTAATTAGTTTAATTCTGTTGTTTGCTTTGTCTCCTGGGCATGGTTTGGTGATGGAATCCATTCTAATTCGTACGCCTTTCATCTCTTGAAACCTATATCAATGGCAGTTCAGTTAATTTTCTTGATTTATAATACAGGCATAAGATCTCCCTGATCTCTACAAGTGGATCCTCTGAATCCCTAGTTTCCCTTCTCTGATTTTTCCTAAGTTTTAGATTAATATTTCATCATTATTCTTCAAATTACAATCGATTTAGATTTCATCTCATTCTAGTTCTATTTCTACTTAGTTTCAGATAACGTACAAGTTCCAGTCCCTTGGGATTCGACCTCGGTCTTACCGAGTTTATTACTACATCACAACCCTATACTTGGGGAGTGAACACCCGACCCTACTCACGTCATCCATTGGGAGCACATAGAGCTCAAGGACAACGCCACGTATATCTTCAGACCCACGCGAATTTTAGACAGAAAGGAGCAGGCGTTGTGGAATAAGGTGATCCTGCTAGTTAAGGTGTTGTGGACGCATCACGGGGAAGAAGAAGCTACCTGGGAGAAGGAAGCCGAAATCCACAAGCACTACCCAAACCTGCTCAAGTAATACGAACAGGTACAAATTTTGAGGACAAAATTTATTTATAAGGGGGGTAGATTGTAACACCCAGCCCAATCGGAATAGTGTCCTGAGGCGTCCACATGTGAATTGACGCGGGACAGTAAGATTCAACCGTACGTGTGGATTTATTATAGATGAATTAATCTGGATTAAGCTACTAATGTGATTAAATCTATTTATGTTCTGTAAGACCCGTATCCTAGACCGTACCATTCCTTAGACTTTCGCGGTCCTCCCAATTGAATTCTAGCAAACTACGACCTATAATCGGTATTTGCACATGACCCTGAGTCGCACCCTGTCATCCTGAGTCCAATCAACCTGAGACTTATACCCTTGCGACCGCACAATCGCCACGGTTCCAACGCCGCGTTTCGCGTGCCGATACGATATTCAAGCCAAGAGTTATAGGCCCGCATTTATTTTGAAAAAAATGCCGCGCATTGCAAATCTCAAGAGAATCTCTACCACCTTTCACATCAATCAATCAATCACAAGTCAAGTATACAACCCATCGCTCTCTTACACAAGCCTTACCTAAAAGTCAACCCTCACATCATCTCCCCTTACACCACCATACATCTCATCCCATCCCTCTTACACACCCATCCCTCTCTACTTACATCTCCCTTCTTTCACTCATTCTCTACCATTTTTCCTAGCAACTAAGAGAGAAAAAGACTAAGTAGAGAAGAGCCAAGTGTGGCTCACTTCCTACCCTAACATCTCCCATCCTAGCCATCCAACCTTCATCAACTTCCATCAAAGGGAAAGCCAAGGAATTTAGGAGTCCAAGAGCCAAGAAGATTAACAATTGGTGGGTGTTCATAGCACTAGATTGTGATTTTGATTTAAGGCCCACATAATATGGGACCCACTTGTTACATGTGTTGTATATGGCCCACCTAGGGGAGCTCATAGTGGTGGAGCTCCCCCGCCTCACCGTTCTCTCTTTCTCTCTCTTTTTCTTTTTTGATGATGTGCTGATATGTGTGTGTGTGGCCCACCTGATGTGATCAACAATCTAGACTATCCAGATTTTCTGGATGTCCAACGAATGGGGCCCATCTTGCTGCCCATTTTTGGGCCAGCCAGGATGGAGGGAAGCAACAAATATCAGCTTGATTCGTGTGGACCCACCATGATTTATGCATTTTATCTACTCCATCCCCCTGTTTAAACCCCAGGGACATGCCTCATCCAGACCGTCCAGATGGTGGGGCCTGGACGAGGAAAAACAAATGTCAACCTGGTCTGGCACATGTGGCCCACCCACGTGGGATCCACACGTGATACAAGTGTCTTGCATCCAGGCCGTCCATCCAGGCTTGGACGCTGGAGCCCCCTTTTAAAAATTATATATATATATATATATATATAATATTATGGTGGGCCTCATGTGGGACCCACCTGATGCGCTAAGTGGATTGGCTGGTCTACCGCACACTAGCTACATAGCTGATGTATTGACATAGCAAGTGGGGTCTGATCATCCAGACTATCCATCTATGTGGACCCCACCTCCTATCAGCTGATGCATTGACGTCAGCAAGTGGGGTCTGATCATCCAGACCGTTCATCTATGTGGATCCCACCTCCTATCAACTACTGATGATGTCAGCAGTTCTGTAGGTTCGAATGATGTATGTGATATATCCAAACCATCCATCCATGCAGCATGTGGGGCCCACCCCAATAGGACCCACCTTGAGGACACAGGTCTGATGACGTGGTGTTCACACCATTCAGCAAAGGACGGTGGGACCCACCTGATGAATGCATTTTATATCCACATCATCCGTCCAGCTGATGGGTGTGGGACTGCATGATATATGTATTTTAATCTAAACCGTCCATCTATAGGCTAGCTATTTAGCTGTTGTGCTAACATTAGCAGTCCTGTGGAACTGATCTGAGGTATGTGATGTCCAAACAGTCCATCCGTATTGAGGGCAACAAGTGTTGTGGGCCACCAAGATGTATGTGTTTCTCCCAGCCGTCCATTTGTCTAAGATGGTGGGACCCACCTTGCTGCATATATTTTATATCCACACTGTCCATTTAGACGGTGTGCTGTGGGACGTACCATGTTATATGTGCTATGCAACCACGCCATCCATCTGTTTTCGGCCATGTGTGTGGGGCCGACCGTGATGTATGGGTCTAATCCACACCGTCCAACATTCTAGACGGTAGACCCACCACATGTATGTGTTGTATATCCAGTTCGTCCATCCATGGACGGTACTATTTGGGGTCACCTTTAATGAATGTATTGTACAACCACACTGTGCACCCGTGAGGCCCATATGATGCATATCCATACTGTCCACATGGGACGTGGGCCCCAGGCGATGTACGTGTTTGATACAATCTGTTCATCTGATGGGGCCCATTTGGAATATGCAAGACCCACCTTGATGAGTTGTATGTGTGGCCCATTTGATGAGGCCCGATGTAATGTAATTGGGGCCCAGGCATGAGGCCCATTGTGATGTATTTGAGGCCTAGGTATGAGGCCCATTGTGATGTATTAGTGGCCCATTTGATGAGGCCCGATGTGAGGTACGTAATTGGGGCCTAGGCATGAGGCCCATTGTGATGTATTTGAGGCCCAGGTATGAGGCCCATTGTGATGTATTAGTGGCCCATTTGATGAGGCCCGATGTGATGTAATTGGGGCTCAAGCATGAGGCCCATGGATGTGGCCCATTTTAATGTATATGAGGCCCTTATGTTAAGGCCCAATGTGATGTATATATGGCCCATACGACAAGGCCCATTATGATGTATGAGAGGCCCTTATGTGAGGGACATTATGTTGTATGTGAGGCCTTATGGGAGGCCATGGGCCCACTATATGTTAGGCTCTATGTGGGCCACTCCTTGGAAGCAATGTTGATTAAATGTCCACATTGATGAGAAATGATGGTTAAATGTCAACATTGTGACCTTCCCTTAGACCTTGTTAGGCCCATTCTCATCATTCTCTAAGCAGGTTAACCCAAACTTTGGGCCCCATTGATGTTGCATGGTCCATTATCGTCGTAGATGGATGGCTCCGTGTTACTGGATTTGACATATCCACGGCTGAGGGCTGATCCTTATATTATGATTTAGATCGGCTGTTCATCTATGGACCCTACCTTGCATATAGGCCGATTATCAATGCTAGTTATCGATACCGATTATGAGTATGTGACAGCATAGCATCATGATACATGCCCATACGCATAATCTGCATGTTTGTTATGAGATGTGGTTGACCATTGCATATGTCATAGGGCGGATTATTATGGGACTCCCTGATAGGAAGAGTTGCCCACATGAGCACACAGTATGCACAGGATTGCTGCATGACTATATGGTATGACTCATGCATCTCGCATTTTGTAATATGACCACAGTACGCCCTAGCGACATCAAGGTCATGGCCTCCACGGGCATGTAGTGAATGGCTAGATGGGGCACTGAAAATGTTTGGTTTTAGCATACGGGTGTCATAGATGTCCCTAGGTGAAAATTCATAAACTCCCGAGGCCAGGGGACACCCCAACGTCTAAATCAAGTGGATATGTATGAGCACATAAGGGCTGTATACTAGTAAGCCGCATCTCCCATTGTATCATGGTCGGTTGGGAGGGGGTGTGACCTTACCCGCCTAAGTGAGGGGGTAGTATTTAGGTTGAGTTTGACCAGCTTGAGGAATGGGTCCTCTATCGACGAGCCAGGCCAGATATTGGCAGTCGGATAGTGAGCTCTCTTCCACTTACCCAGTTGTGCGGTCGGATAGGGGCGGCAAGTTGGCATATAGTGTACTAGACCCCGGTGATGATCTCAGAGATGTATAGTACTAATATGTGGACTTATTAAGCAGGAATTGTATACTCATTCATTCATTCATTTACTATTTTTCAGGATAGTGGTGCGCAACTAATTTATTATGTGTACCTTCACGATGGCCAAGATTTCAGTTTGGGTGTGCGACCAACCTAAGATTAAGAGTTTACCACATTAAGTCTGGCTATCCAAATTCAGGTGTGAGACTGGTTTGGATAGAAGCCTCTTGTAATGGACCCCATAGCCTGCAATACTATGTACTATCAACCTGACTTTACAATCCAGCTTGGTCATTTCATTTACACCGCATGTTACAATATTGCATCCTCAGCGCATACTATTTAGTTTACTATGCTTCTATATTGCATAACCTGAATAAGGTTGATGGTATTATAGACTTGTCAGGATTTGCATATTACATTACATCCGCAGCATATAACATTTTGGGTTGCTATGTTTCTGCATTTATATGGTTTAGATGAGGTTGACGGTATTTGTCGACTCGTCAGGATTTGTATATTGCATTGCATCCTTAGTATATGATATTTGGTTTACTATGTCCCCGCATTGTATAGTTGATCTACATTGCTCCCTCAGTATATGATATTGGCTTATTATGATTATATATCGCATAACCTGGATAAGGCTGATGGTATTTATGGACTCACCGGCATGTTTCCACATTGCTCTGATATTGCATACTTGGCACTTACCTTGCCCTCATACTTACACCACCCTCTAAGCTTTCTATAAGCTTATGCACGATAAATACGTGCAGGTGACGCTAGGTAACAGCAGCGTTGAGCTTAGAGCGTGCAGCTGTCTTCTAGAGCTTTGATTTTTGATATATATTTCCCTTTCAACACTATATTCAAATATTTATATTAGTGGATATGTGATGATGATGTTACCTTTGTGATTTGGGTAAGCTTATGGTTATGCTTATTACGGGATAAATGTACGTTGGAAAAATCGTCCTTGTAGGAGGATCGGAATCTGGCGTATGGGTGCTGGGAGCCAAGAATGGGGTACTACAGAGGCTGTTGGCACTGGATTGGGTGATCGAAAATTTTGTGAGTCCGGTTACTGAGTTTAGGGCGAGACATGTTTGGACCGAACAGGGGCCATAGAGCCGGTCATCCCAATTGTACTTAGCGACTGTCTGTACGAGTCATGCACCGCCTAAGGAAGAATAGAAAATTTCGAAACCTGGGAAGGCCACAGGCCTCACTAGGCTTGTGGTCCATCACGGATGATAGACTCAGATGACACTCGGAAATAAATAGATTGCGATGTCCAGTTGGCACTTGTAAAATGCAAGTCACCCAAACTTTAGAATAAAAATCTGGAATTTTAAAGCAATTGGCCCCGCTACTTAAGTCAGTGAGTTAGGGATTTCAACCGTCGAATCTCTTCTAAACTTACATCGAAGGCTGAAGATATTTTCCTGTACTCGCCCACAAAATCTGACCCTTGATCAAGGATCGGTGACCGTTGATCCCAAATCTGACTATTATGACAAAACTCCGCATCCGTTTGCTGTCAAACTTTACCCAGCCCTTCATCGGGCCATGGTGCACCTGTCCCATGAATTATATGGGTCAGGGGGCCATCAAGGCAGCCTCTACAGCCAGATATGGGCCCCACAAGGCCGTTTGAAGCAATTAACTGGACCTAGGGCCAATTGATCAAATTTTAAGGTATAAAAGCTCTTAAACCTTTCTCTCTCACTCCCATTGAAATTTTAGTAGTTGAGAGAGAGAAAGAGAAGAGAGAGGAGAGAGGGAGGAGAGAGAAAGAGTGGGAGAGAGTGGTGTGTGGGTGCATGTTGTGCTTAGGGACCGTAATTCCCCGCACAATCATCTCCCCATTGTCGGAAATTTTGACTTGATCGCCGTAGGGACGAGCTACGTTCGATCTAAGGTAAAAACTGAACTCCCGTCCATCTTTCCTTACCTATAAACCACATGCATGCACCTTACCGTGAAATTCATATGACGTAGGGTTCTAGCATGTCTAGTATACGGACTCGCCAACACTAGAGCGACTCCAAGGACCTCCAATTGACAATAGGTGCGGACCATTACCTTTAGGTGGCCGATTATCATGCCTAGCGTAGATCATAGTGGATTTGGGTGGTGTATGAATATGAATGTTGCTGAATTTTAGGCATTTCTTAACATAGAACATTTGTGTAGGATTTCCCTAAATTTGGGAGAGGGATTTAGGTCCCGAGAATTTCCTGATGTGTGGATTATTGATTTGTTAGTCCATTTAGGAAATTACGTGTGCAATTCTCCAAAAATGTTGCTAATTTGGTATCTTGAACTTCACCACATGCAATTACTAGGCGTAGATTGGGTGAATTGTTGTCTATATGTTGAAATGCTGAAATTGTTGCACTTGACTACTGCTATATTGCTGAATTATATGTTGAATGTTGTTACATGTAAATTGAATTGATGTAAGTGGGTGTATGGCTGTCCATTTTGTTGAATTGATGAGATATGTTGAACTTGATCTCCTTTACTGCTGATTTTGTAAAAATTGATTTCTTCACATGTGGATGTTTTGGTGGAATCCAGTGTATTGATGTCTATATTGTCGGGATTATAAATCATGCTTGTCGCTTGTTGAACTTGTCCCTGAAATTGTTGAACTCGTGTTATCTACTTGTACACATACCCCTTATGGATCGGTCAACTAACCGGAACCCCTTTTTGGGCAACATTTTCGTTGGGTCAACCCACGGGCAAGTTTGGCCCGACTAGTCAAATCGCGAAGTGCCAGCCGTAGTTGGACTACACGGGACGTTGTTCTCAAGCCATGCAATTCGTGGTTCATCTCGTGGGGGCAGATTAATCCACTAATTGGCCATCCCTATGTTAACCATGATTGTACACGCCTGCTAGAACCCGAGGCACCCTGTAACCCTTGTGCCCACTGATAATCATGATTTGCGGCCCATAAGACTCATGAGCTAGGGATGGTGGTGTGGGACATTATACCCGTGTTGTTGGCCTAAGCTGGAGTGACGAGCATCCCCATAGTGACCAGTGAGTACCGAAGACTCGTGAGCCGGGGATAGTAGTGTAGGACACTATAGACACCCCACCCAGGCTAGAATCTTGAGAAAGCTAAGACAATTCAAGAACCATGATCATATTCTAAACTAAACCCTAATCCCAAACTTAAACCTAACCCAAAATCGTGACCCAAACCTCAAACCTCCAATCCATAACGTAAAACCCTAATCCAAACCGTTCAATCCACATACAGCCCCCGCCTATACCCTATACCCTGACCTGAGCCCATTACCTAAACCTCGAACCCACCATCTGAACTCCAAAAGTCTAAAAAGGGGACCATCGGATGAACCAGTGCACAAAACAAAACCACACGCTTCTCGAGCCCATACCGGACGGTAGTCCAACTACCGCCGGTAGTAGTTTGACTACCGCCGGCGGTACTTGGAGTGCCGCCACTCGCGGCCCCCGTGTGAGTTTTTGGAGACAGCTGTCCCAGTGTCCACAAGTCAACTCTCTCCAAAAATTATCCGTCCATCTGATAATTTTTACCATTTTACAATCCTAAGAGCTAATGGGAGAGCGCCTCATGGCGTTTCTCTCCCCTCAACCACTCATAGCTTGCCACATCAGCTTTCACCCTTCCTAAACCCCATATTTACTAAAAGACCATTGGAGAAGGCTATAAATAGCCCTCTCTTCTTCACATTTCAACAACCACTTCTCATTTCCAAGCTTAAGAGAGAAGGAGAGGGAGAGAGAGAAGAAGAGAGTGAGAGTGAGGAGGAGCTCCCAAGCCTCCAAGTCCGGATTTTTCAACTATCCCCTTTACCCATTCCCTACCTTCCTAACCATCCTGATCCTCAAGTCTAGCCCGGATTGATCATGGTTCAGTCCATGTCTTAGCTTACTCAGGAATCAACCCAAAAATCCATCATGACAGCTATTCCCTTCTCAACCCCCCTGCTCTAGATCTCTAGTAAATGTATGCTTTGTGACTTGCCGTATATTGGATCTTGTCACATCAGAAATTCCTAGTGATCTAGTCCACTCTTCTTTGCCTTTTTACATAAGCATCATCATATCCACTTTCTAGACATGCCATTGGACGTATACTCTGTGGCTTGCAGAAATCTCGGATCTTGCTGCATCAGAAATTCATGTGTGCCTAGTCCTATCCCGACCATAACATCCATCCCTTGAGATTTCCTTACCACACCAGGTAGAGACCGTACGTTTGTATGGGTAGAGAGGGTGCCTAACACCTTCCCTCTTTGTAACTGAGGTCCCTTACCCGGAATTCCGGATCGCAGATCAAGAGTCAATTTAAGGCAGGAGAGTCTTCAGATTTATTTAACCTGACGTATTCCCTAGGTTCTAGCCGACTGCGAGATTTTGAGATCAAATGGCTAGTGGCGACTCCAACAATCACAAATCAGCCTACTAATCCCCACCAGCCAAAACCATAAAATACCCCAAATTAGCGTAGGCGCCAATTTCCAGTGTCTACAGAATGGTGACTCCACTGGGGACTTACTAGCTCACACTAGCTAAGACCTGACTTGAAAATCTGTGGTACTTTAATCTCAAGGGACATCATCTTGGCTTGTACTTTCTTAGGCACAGATTCGAACCATTACCACTTGATCCCACGCAGCCATGACCTCTAGAGCTACCTATGAAGAGAAGCGGGGAGCTCAACCAGCTCCCAAAACATCAACACCCACACCTATACTAACACCTGCGCTGTTACCTCCAGTAGCTCCACAGACCCACAATACAACCATGCAAGAGGTGCCTCAAAGTCTCTGAGTGATGCAAGAGCTACTTCACCTAGTACCAAGTGCCACACCAAATATATAGGTAACCCAGCCTAGTGTATAGAACAGTTCGATCCCTCAAACTCCTTTTTTTTCCCCTCATTCCTCCAGCAAATCCTATTCTCCCTCTCCCAGAAGAGTCAGCAAAAGATCAACAGCAGCCAGCAAACGGGAGTAACCCTCCCACACATCTCTACTTAACATATCAAAACAATCAGGTTACAACACAAGCTCCCTCTAATGGGAACCACAGACAATAACTGGCAGATGCCCATGAAGGGGGGCCAGTTTCGAGTCTAATTCACTCTCCCTAACGGGAGTAACATTCCAGAATTGGCAGATACCCCAGGTAGGAGCCATTTCCGAACATCACACCCTTCTCTGAAAAGAGCGACGTTCAATTCCAGCTACCTCCCACCACTGGGAGTCCACTGTCTTTCCAGCAACCCCTCATTTTTTATCTATATGAAGAGGAAGCAGCACAAGCCTTACAGCAAAGGGCGAGATATCCGCAGCAAGGCAAGTCAAAAATCGAGGAATTACGAGAACAGTTGTAAATCGTGCAAAATCAGCTCAGAGACAGCAAGGAGTGGATCACCCATCCACCAAGTTCAGAGATCTGTGTCCCTTCCCTGATGCCCGGGTCCCTCCAAACTTCGAGGTACCCAAATTTAAAAGGTATGAAGGTAACGGGTGCCCCACAACACATCTAAAAGCCTATTGTGGGGAACTTAATGCGAAAGCAAGGAACAATGGAGCCTTGATATGGCTCTTCCTGAAGTCCCTTAAAGGTGACGCTCTGGATTGGCACACCTCGCTAGACAACCATCAAATTAGAACTTGGGAAAGACTCTCCTAGGCATTCATCGACAGAGTTTTGTACAATCTGAACATGGCTCCGAGAAGGGCAGATCTGGCTGCCTTGAGACAAAAAAGCGACGAATCATTGTCAGCATACGTGGGACGATGGCAGGCCATGACAGCCGGAATGAGAAACCCCATATATGATGAAGAACAAATATTCATGATATCTGATCTCAGCAAATCCCAGCATTTCAGGATATCTGATCTCATACCCATACGTAAACTTCTCTTAGCTCATCCGAGCTGGAGAACAAGTGAATGCTAGGATAAGAGCCTGAACCATTTCCCCATGCCCACACCAGGCCCCCACAATCAGAAGAAACAAAGTTGAGGGGAAACCCGTTGGATACGGGAATGGAAACGGCACTGCTCCCGCGCAACACACTATAGAGGTTAATAATATCGTCGCCAACACTCAAGGCAATCAGTATGCTCCGCAATCAGAGCCACAACAAGACAGGCAGTACCAGCCACAATCAAATGGCAGTACCAACCACAGCAAGCCCAACAGGGATATCAGGCACAACTGTCTCAATAACAATAGCAACAGCCTAGGGGGAATGTGCAAGGCCCATACAAACAGGCAATGATAGGCAGGAAGTTTACCCCTTTAGCACAAACATACAGTCAGGTTCTAACAATGTTAATGTAAAAATAACTTCTAACACCGCTCCAACCTCAACTTCCACCTAATCCCTTGCCACTTGGTTATAACGAAAATCAGTATTACGCATATCACCAGGCTCCTGGCCATCTAACGGACCGCTGCTTTGCTTTAAAACATGCAGTCCAAGATTTAATCGAAAGCCAGAAGATTGCGATCACCCCGCAGGCTAACAATACGACTCAAGCCAACATTGTCCAAAACCCCCTGCCATCACATCAAGTGGGACCCAGCACACCCGGCACCTCTACTGTCAACCATATTGAGGGAGGGCGGCCCACATACTCCTCTCCACATCATTCCAAACAAGTAATCATGCCCGATACAGCAAATCAGGCAGGGGGATACCGAAACGCGCCATCGCCCGGGCTACAGATTTTCTTTAAAGCAGCACCAACAACATAGCCTCTTATATTCCTTGAAGCGGCACCAATAACGCAGCCTCTCGTCCTCGAAGCAGCGCCCGTCAGGTCACATCCTCAATACCACACACCCCGAGGGGCACATCTGGCCCCAACCTCGGCAAATCCAAAAAGGTCGTATTCTGAACCCCTCATTTTTCCAATAGGCCTCCCTGATCTACCCTGCTAACCTTACAAGGGGTACCCCCGGTCCAAACACCAAGTTTTCTAATAGCTCACCAACTGGCACATGCCGGGAGTATCCCTCCCACACATCAAACGGAGGAAGAAAACCCCATCGTCAAATCTCACCAAGATTCAGTTACATTTTAAGAAAAATCATCAAGTCCATCACAAATAATTCTGGCAACAACTTCTCAGTCTCAAGAACAGATGATATACCTGGAAGGGAGGACGGTTCCCTCCTATAACACGAAGGCAGTCCCATGGCATTACCCAGAATGCACCGAAGTGAGCAACAACAGAAGGTATTTTAGGATAGACAACTAGAACCCAAAGAAAACCTAGAGAACTTTATCGGGAACCGTCCACAAAACCGATGCTGCTTACGACATAGCAGCTCAACTCAAATCCATTCCCGTACAAATTTCCATCTGGGAACTCTTATGCACATCAAGATCGCATCGAGAAATCTTTGCAAAAATATTAAATGATGCACATATCTCCCCTGACGTACCTCCCAAAATGGTGGTAAGTATGATCAGATAACTCCTCGCATCACGAGCCATGACTTTCTCTGATGAGGAGTTGCCACCCCGAAGGTCGCAAACATTGGCGCTCATTAAATATAGTTGTCCGTTACAAGAATTTTAAAGTTTCACTCGTACTCATAGACAACGGATCAAGCCTAAATGTCTGCCCTTTGAGGATTGCCGAACGTTTAGGGATAAAACCATCTTCCTTCTGACCCAGTACTATGAGCATCCGAGCCTTTGATAACTCCCGGAGGTAAGTCGAGGTAGAAGTCGACATTGAGATACAAATTGGACCTGACATGACACTTGTCACGTTCCAGGTCATTGACATCCTTGCCTCATTTAACTTTCTATTGGGGCGGCCAGGGCTCCATGTTGTTGAAGCCATCCCATCTACCCTCCATCAAAGGGTTAAATTTTCATCAAGCAATCGAATCATCTCAGTACTGGCAGAGCTAGAAATCATCCTACCAGTGGTGGTCAATATTTCAGAAACTGACATCCCAGTGATCGATGTTCAACACGACGAGGGTGACATATCGTATCACAGTTTCGAGTTTAAAATTGTGAACTCAATCGCCAATCCACGCCCTCTCACTACTGAGTATGTCATCCCCCTGCTAAGCGACTAATTTTGAAATACCGAACTGAATTCCATGAGAAAGGTGTGGTAGTAAAGCCAACACGTGCCAACGTGTAAAGACAGGAACTAGGATATCAATCGACACCAGAAGATCGAGCCGCAAGGTCAAAAAAGAGGCAACCGTTAAAATGCACACCCATCGAGTTTATTAAGGCTGGAATAAAAGTGCACCTGCTTGTGCCTTGGTTTGTCAAGTTACGTGTGTGGTGAGTCAGAATGGCTGCAGAACTCGATAGGAAGATTATTTCAAGCGTCTGCCTCAACCGGATATGTGGAAGCTCGTAATAAGTAAATCATAGCCTCACATCTCATGTCTCAAAACACCAGGTGATTAAAACCCTTAAAACAAGATAGACATCCTAGGGTTTTATGGTGAGAAAACTTTTTCAAAATAAAAAAATCCCCAAGTTTTTCTCACCTTGTCGATGTTATCGATGCACCCTCGATATGATCGACCTGTTCTGTCAATGTCCTCGATCCTTAACAATATTATCGATAAGAGGACCAAAAGTGTCCAGCAACTAAATATTCATCTGGATGGATTTATCGATGTATCGATACACCTATCGATATCATCGATATAAGCACAAATATGTCCAGCAACTTCACAATATATCTGGACGAATTATCGATGTATCGATACACATATCGATATCATCGATATTCAAATCTCGAGACCATCGAGAGTGGCTCGATAAGATCGATAGGCTGATTTTCGGCACTCCTGTTTTTTAATGAAAATTTCAAATTCCTTCGATATATCGATGACCGTCCGATATGATCTGAAATCAAATATCGATAAAATTGGAGGTCCATCGATGATATCGACAGTGGACGCACATTTCTTACAACAGTTATTTCAGGTTATTTTTAACTATGATCGGGGGCCCTTCGATCTAATCGATATTCAAATATCGGTGATATCGACACTAGATCGATTGCATCGAACAAAGCTACAATCTGTCCAGCAAGTTCAAAGATAAATCAACTGGATTTATCGATGCCTCGACTCTGATCTCGATGTCATCGACACTCAAATTCCGATGACCTCGACGGTTCCACCGATCATTCATGAAACCTGAAATATCTCAAAATCAAGTCTCTCTCATTTTTCAAGTGTCGATGGATTGATTCTGTCATCGATAGAATCGGAGTTCAAAATCCGATGACATCGATAATGGCTTCGATTCATCGACCAATTGGCAAAGAGTTTCAAAAGCGTATGACATCGAGTCCGAGTCATCGAGCAGACCATCGATGCTATCGAGAGTATACGCTTGATGATATCGAACCTGCTCAATGATATCGAACTCTGTCATAAATGTGACCATTTTATATCCGTTGTAACTCTTTGCCTATTTATAGAGGACTTGTCTTTTATTGCTGTGAAAGAAAGTAAAGAGAGCTTTTGAGTGTTTCAACTTATATCCTATACCTAAAGCACTTTCTCTCAAGGGAGTTCATCCTCCAATCCACCCTCACCATTGATATTTAATAGAGTGGATTGAGGAATGAACTTCCACATTCAAGGATCTTCCAGCTACTACTTTAATGGCAAATCTTTATGCTGAGATGCCTTGAATGCATAAGAAAGGATCTACTCTATCTTCCTTATAAGAAAATCTTTAGAGAGTAGGATTCCATCTCACCCTTGACCCAACCCGAAGCCAAGCATTGGTATATCATCTTGCATTGCGGATCAAGGGAGCAGAAGACTCTTCATCAACAAGAAGGAGGAGATCTTCGGCGTTGTGCTTAACGGGACTCATCAACTTATCTGTAAGTATCTAGAGTCCAAGAGGACACTTGTGATCATTCCTTTCTAGGATTCGGTCTTAAGTGGTTCTCACCCTTTGAAGCCCTCGTAGGAGGCCTCCGGCGGGAGTGTACGTAGTGGGTGCATAGTGTGGACCCTTGCTCTTGTATATGGCATAAACTGTTAGGTCCTTGTATAAGTCCTTGACCTGTGTGGTCTAAAATTCGGGTGCGTAGTGTGGACCCTTGCTCTATGGAGAGCATAAACATCTAGTTAGGAGTGAACCAGTAAAACGCTGGGTTTGAGGTGAACCGCATAAAACTTCTGTAAAGGTTAAAGGTGAACCCGATTTAAAACCTTAGGTTTGAGGTGAACCCTGGGAAACCTCCTAGTGAAATTCGGTACACTCAAGGGTTGAGTGCGACAGCCAGGAGTGGAGTAGACAAGTAGTCGAACCACAATAAAAATGACTGTGTTTGAGATGATTATTGTCTTTCATTTATGTGATTTCCTTACATGTCCTTATATCTGATTATCTGAGATCACACCTTATACACACACAGTCATATCCTTCACAATCTTGTCTGCAACTTGTTTATCTTACAAGTAGGTTGTGATTGGATCCTTTACAAGGCTTGGATGCCAATAGAGTTACATTTGAGTAATCCTGATAATTGCATACATGATAGGATTAGAGTGATAGGATTTTAAATAAACCGTAAATACTTTAAAAAGTCCTATTCACCCCCCCTCTAGGACATATTGACATATTCCTACTTCAACTCAAGCAGTCTTCACCACTATTTCACGGAATGGTCTGTCGTGACACAATGACTTCTCTTGAGGATCAGCTCTAGTGGCTCAACTCATAGAACATTCAAGCCAGGAATCCATTTGGCTGCCCATACGGTGGGATAAGATCATCAAGACATCAAAAACACATTCAACGCTAGGGGTAAAACCCTCGGACCCCTCACAAGAAGCTAGGGGCATGGAAACAGGTGCACCCATGGAGGACCCAAGACCAAAGGTACCCCTTACAAAGGATACAGGCAAAAACGGGGAGACACCCATCTCCACCCACAGTTAAGGGGACACATCCCCGTCACCAGCTCAGCAGCACAAGGGGCAGAAGCAGCCTATCTATTAGATCGATAAAGGGAAGTGGTCTTCCCTTAATTGGACAGACATCAAGATCCCACCACAAGGTGAATCCGAGGAGCCCGAAGAGCTTCAGCTTCTGAGTGAAGAAATCGAATTAGATTCCGACTCTGACCCCAACCTAGCAAACATCATGGTCATCAAGACAGATGACCCTCAGGAACAAACGGGTCAGAACAGCAGGATCGAAAGGGGGAAAGAACCGGGATGGACAGCTACTCCCCTAACAATCGAATCAGCCGATAGGCCATCCATGGATGCCGGTCCCAAAAAAAAATACCAATGTAAATAGTAGTTGGTACCCCGAACTAGGACAGGATCAATCATGGTTCACAACACCATCTTGTTCGAGACCCCTCGGCAACACAAAAAAATAAAAAAATAAAAAAAAACACAAAAACATCACATATTCCAAAACGCACAAAAAAATCAAATATTCCTCAAAATCACAAAATATTAAAAAATCTTCAAAAATAAAAAATAATAGAAAAACCTTCAAAAATCAATGTGCCAAACATTTCACACCACGCCAGAGTTTAAGGTCGACTCGTACAATTTTGATATGGAGTTGGACTTCGAGCTCATGGGTTTAGATGAGGCCCTAGATGAGGAAAATGATGATACAACTCTTGAACTCGAGGATTCCCTCGAAACGTCTGAAACAACATTGTGGCAAACGACTTCAAAATTGTTAATCACCGAAACTCCCCAGAGAGGTGCGCATTGGTATATCACTGTCTCCGGAATACAAGCATAGGATGATGGAATTTCTGAGACCAAGGTTGTTTAACTTTGCTTTCTCTTACGAGGACATGTCAGGGCTTGATGAAGATTTGGTAGTATACCACTTGCCTACAAAGCTAGAAATGAAGCCTATTAAGCAAAAGCTGCGAAGAATGAAGCCAGAATGGGCCCTGAAAGTCCGTGATGAAGTCATTAAGCAATACAACATGGGATTCCTGGTAGTCTCCAACTACCCGGAATGGCTCACAAATATCATACCATTTCCAAAAAGAGGACGGTAAAGTCAGAATGTGCATCGACTTTAGGGACCTCAACAAAGCAAGCCCTAAAGATGACTTCCCTTTACCTCATATCGACACACTGGTGGATAATACTACAAGACACAAGATCTCCTCCTTCATGGATGGTTTCTCAGGCTACAATCAGATCAAGATGGCCGTCGAAGATCGAGAGAAGACTTCCTTCATCACGCCATGGGGAAATTTCTACTACCGGGTTAAGCCTTTTGGGTTAAAGAACGCAGGAGCTACGTATTAACGAGCCATGACGGCCTTGTTCCACCACATGATAAACAAGGAAATTGAAGTCTATGTGGATGACATGATCATCAGGTCTCACACGATCGAAGGACATTTTGAAGACCTCAAGAAGCTCTTCGACAGGCTAGAAAAGTTCAAGCTCCGTCTCAACTCGCAAAAGTGTGTCTTCGGTGCAACTAGAGGCAAGCTATTAGGCTTTGTCGTCAGCGAAGATGGTATTCGGGTAGACAAGACCAAGACTAAGGCAATCATTGAAATGCCGCTGCCCATGACTGAAAAAGAAATTCGAGGTTTCCTTGGACGAATCCAGTATATTAGCCGATTCATCGCACAACTCACTCCCATCTGTGAGCCCATATTCAAACTTCTGCGAAAGAACTCACCAAAGGAATGGAATGATGACTGCCAAGTAGCTTTTGACAGGATCAAGAAGTATCTACTAAATCCTCCAGTGCTCATGCTACCTGCTCCGGGTAGGCCATTACTGCTATATATCTCCATCGCAGCAGAAGCAATTGGATGTGTTCTTGGATAACATGGTGATACAGGAAGAAAGGAGCAAGCGATTTACTATCTAAGCCGATGGTTCACAAGCTACAAAGCCAAATATTTCAGCTTAGAGAAAGCATGCCTCACCCTAGTTTGGGCAACACAATGGCTACGATAATACATGATCGCTCACTCAATCCTACTACTCGCTCACATGGACTCGTTGAAGTACTTGTTCAAAAAACCTGCACTAACGGGTAGGATTGTAAAATGGCAATTACTGCTTTTCAAGTTTGACATCACCTATGTTACTCAGAAAGGGATCAAGGGGCAAGCACTGGCCGACCACTTAGCAGCACACTCTCTACCCGACTACCAACCACTGAAGACTTTCTTCCCTGACGAGGACATCCTCCTGATTGAGGAAGAAGAAGAAAGAAAGGCAGGAGAGTGGACACTCTTCTTCGACGGAACCGTAAACTCAAAAGGGAGTGGAGTAGGCGTCATACTATACTCTCCCGATGACGTCCCAATTCCTATATCCAGGCGACTGGCATTCCAATGTACTAATAATGTGGCTGAATATGAAGCATGTATCGCCGGTCTAAGAGAAGCCATAACCCTCAACATGAAGAAGTTACGAGTCTTCGGAGACTCGCAACTCATCAATCACATAAAAGGTGACTGAAAGACTAAAGATGACAAGTTGATCCCGTATCATGTCTACCTAGAGAATCTAACTGAGGAATTCGAAGAAATCACGTTCTCTTATATGCCTCTAGCCAGGAACCAGTTCGCGGATGCTCTGGCTACCCTCGGCTCAATGTTGGAGATCCCAAAAGGAGTTGTCGAATGGGAACTCACCGTGGAACTCCAAGAGGAACCCGCATTCTGCCTATAGATCAACGAGGCTGAAATCTCCTCGAATGATCAGCCGTGGTACACAGACATCAAGGAATATCTCGAACATCAGAAGTACCCGGAAGAAGCAACACCAGCTGATCGTCATACTTCCAACGGCTAGTGGCACAGTTCATGATCATTGGGGGCATCATCTACCAGCGATCCTTCAACTAAGTCCTTCTCCGTTGTGTAGATCAGACAGAAGTAGCACAAATCATGTCGAAAATCCATGAAGGACTATGCGGCCCACACATGAATGAACATATGATGGCGAAGAAGATCTTATGACTTAGCTACTATTGGCTCATGATAGAGACAAATTGCTGCAAACATGTTAGGAAATGCTTCAAGTGTCAGGAGCATGCAAACCAGATCCATGCCCCTGCTTCTGAGCTCTACAACTTGATGACACCATGACCCTTCTCTGTATGGGAACTAGACATCATCGGCATGGTTAGCCCCAAAGCATCAAATGGGCATGAATATATCCTGGTGGCTGTAGATTACTTCACCAAGTGGATAGAGGTAGCACACACCACCATCACAACATCTCATGTGGTCAAATTTATGAAGAACAACATTATTAGCCACTATGGGGTCCCTTAGGCCATTATCACAGACAACGGAACTCCGTTCGTCGATAAAAGGATGGGCGATTTCCTCGACAAGTTCAAGATCCAAAGTCATAAGTCAAGTCCTTACCGCCCTCAAATGAATGGTGGGGTCGAAGCGGCAAACAAAACTATCATCCACATACTAGAGAAAATGGTGAAGACATATCGCGATTGGTCGAAGATGCTTCCTTACGCAATTTGGGCCTATCGAACGTCTATACAGTCTGCTACAGGCACAACTCCATACGAACTCATATACGGAATGGAAGCATGTAACGTCTCAGATTTTTTTCAACTTGGCAATGGACGTCCTTAGGTAATGGGTCGATCATAACACCTTATCGACTTCTCAAAACTCAACCCTAAAGTCTCAAATCCCCTTTCAATCCATTTCCTTCAAAATCTCACCTTTCACACCTTATTCTTTAAAATGTTTCTAAGTACTTTCATATTAGACACTAATTCTAAAGTTTAAATGATGAAGAACAATACTTAAACTAAAATTTATTATAAATAGTAAATATATAAATAAAATGGTTTTTTAACCATTATCCTTAAGGATTCTCATGAAATAAATAAGTTATTTGGATAGAGCAGCTCCTCCTACCCCAAAATCATATATTGTATGTCGAATAACTCATTCTATTTTGCAAAATACACCTGTTTCAAAAGTCGCATGGTAAAAACACCACCAGACATCACAGCGAGTCGGCGGCGCCACCGCCCGGTCAGTGACGTGCCGCCGATGCATCGAAATTTGGTGAACCCTCGCTGCAGTTTTCTGTAGTTTTCAACCGACTTCGGAAAGTCATATCTCCCTCGTTATAACTCCGAATTAGGTGATTTAAAAGCCAGATTGAAGCTTGATAAGTCTAGTTTCATATAAAAATAAATAAAAATATAATAAAATTTTTTTTATATAGTTGAATCTAGGTTGATGTGACAACTATTCAAAAATTATTAGTTCGGACAACTTCTACTTCCAGAATTTTTAAAATTTTTCTACAGCACAAAATCTAATGAAATTTGGTGGAGATGAAATAAACTTGATGACGAACTACTAGAAAAATAATTAAAATAATATACTAACTAAACATGCCAAAAAGGGACATAAAACTACCTTAGGACCTTATTCTGTCATAATTATGGCAAAATTTAGTAAAGTACTAAACTAAATAATTGATGGATTTAGCTTGAACCATTTTCTATATAAACTATAAGACCCAAAACCATTAAAATCACTAACTCAACATTACTTAAAAACCTACAATTTCAAGACCCAGTTGCTCTCGAGAGTACATTGAAACTCCGTATCGGGCCTGGACCGCGTGTCGAAAGTCCGATTGCCCCGAAACTATAAGGTTGTGACCGCCTTATTGGGCTTGACAACCATCGTGGAAATCGAGCTCAAATAATATCTAGAAACGCACAACTTAAGCCTTGAGTAAAGTGGGTGAGAAACGCAAATATCTTTAGAAAATGAACTCTAACTTAAGTAATTTGGGCCATTCGCTTGCAGAAGAAATTGAAGACTTCGGACTGTCAGATTTTGACCCAAATACACCTATGGATTAGGAAAATTTCCCTGTACCTATTGTTATAGTCGTGGCCCTGATCAAGTAACGACGACCATTGATCTAATACGGGTCCTTTACGGCCGATCCATTTGTCAGATCGCACCATAAACATAGTCCTAGCATAGATCCATCATCAGGAAACTTGCCCTGTGCCATAGGTGAGTAATGGACCTCCAGATGAGCCCCATTTGTCCGAAACAGGCGCCCTTTGGATACAAACCAGGTATACCATGGCCTGGGGCCATTTGCATCAGTTCTGAGCCTATATAAAGCCCTTAAACCACCCCTCTCTCATTCCATACGATTTTCTTAAACCCTAGGTGAGAGAAGAGAGAAAAGAGCAGGAAGACTGAGGAGAAGAGAGAGAGATAGGAAGATCGTTGCTGGGATTCACTCCAACGACTCCACACGCCGAATCGCCACCCCACCATCGCTACACCATCGATTCTGACTTCGATTTGGGTAAGAAATTCTAACCCTAATCTTGATTTAGGAATCCAAATAGAGGAATTGACGAAATAGCTAATGTATTTTATGATTTAGGTAGCCATTATTCTGTAGATGGAAGCGTAGGATTCGAACCGGGTTCGAAACGAGTTTTCCGACGGAAGGTGCGGACTATAAACGTTTAGGTTATAGTTTTCAAGGTTTTCAATGTCAGCTAATGATTTATGCTTGACTTGATTGTTACTATATGATCTTAGTTATGATGTATTCGATAATTTATACATGTGTGTGAACTATGTGAATATATGATGCATTTCATGTGTTTGTTGAAATGTTCGAATGAATATGAAATCATGATTTGTGTTTGCCATAACCATTAACCTAGAGTACATGATTGTTGTATGTATGACAACTCCTTTATGAAAGGATTTGCCATAATATATGCTATAACTAATTTAGTTCGTATATGTGGTAATGTGTAGTCTAAGTGTTTGATAAAATGTCTGAATGAGAAATTGTCCGATGAATTGTATTTATTAAGGGCGTTGAGATAGGATTCTCAACTACCTTATCTAGATTTACAATTTCCCTCATGCAGTCTTAATTTCAACTGCGTGATTTATGTATAAATTGCGTATATATAATAACATGTTTTATACGTTTGATAAAATGTCTGAATGAGATATTATTTGATGAATTGTATTTAATAAGGGTGTTGATATAAAATTCTCAATTACCTTATCTATATGTATAATTTTCTTTATGTAATCTTAATTTCAACTATGCAATTTATGGATGAATTGAAGTGTTCGATAGCATGTTCATATATCGATAAAATGCTCAAATGAGTGTTGTACTTGGATTATTTGTTAAATGCCTATATGATTATCACATGTCTCCACATGTTGCATTTGAGTATGATTGGGACTACTACGTAGTCCAGGCAATCGGTAACAGTTCCTGATTGAGTGGCCGAATTAGTCTTGTCACATTTGATGCGTTCGACGAATCCGAGTCGTACAATGATGGTCGACAGTTGTTAGGCCACGTGAAGTGCTTATGCACTTCATATCGATTAATTCAGCGTACGCTCATACCAATCGAACTTGTCTAATAAACCGATTGGCCTATTGGGTGTTTACCATATATGGACACTACTGCTTAAATCTAAGGTACCACTTACCAATGTGAGTTACTCAACCGGTCATGGGTGGCGCTAGACTGGTCGAGTGGGTCTTGACTCAAAGTCCAGTGACCATCTGATGTATTTTCTCCGAGGTGCTCGACCAATCGAGGGAGGTACTCGATCGGTCGAGTGGGCCGCTCAACCAGTCGAGGTTACGCGAATTCATTCTGCGATTTTGTGTGGATTGCGAAATTTTGAGGCCCTTTCGCAAGGGGTGCGAAAGGGAGTTTCCTAAACTATAAATAGGGGTGCCTAGGGCCTTTCTAGGCAATGCAAGAGGGTTTCCTAAAGCTTTGTAAGATTTTCCAAAGGGTTTAGGGCTATCAAAGATGAGAGATTGAGAGAAAAGAGAGAGAGGAAGCTTGTGGAAGGGAGTCGACGTCTCAGTGCTTCTATGTCCTTGTGATCGGTGAGAACTCTCCATTTTTCTTTTATTCTCTTATTGTTTATCCACTCTTGCGTAAGTAAAGAAGGTTGTAACGTTCTACTTCATAGCGGATTGTTAATCTGGACGAGGTCCCATAGTTTTTACCTCTTTGAGGGTTTTCCACGTAAAAATCTCTTGTGTGGTGTGGTTTATGTTTTGATTTATTTCATTGCTTTATTATCCCATAATTCTGGTTTGATTTCGGAGGCTAGATCCTAAGGTTTTGTGCAAGGCCCCCAACAAAGTGGTATCAGAGCTAAGTTCATTGAATGGAGTGGGATCAGTTTTGAATTATGGAAGGTGGCTCATCAAGGATGATTAGTCTCAATGATTCTAACTGGACCATATAGAAGGCTAAGATGGAGGACTTGCTTTATTACAAGGACTTATGTTCTCCAATTTTAGGCATATCAGCAAAATCTAAGGATATGTGTAATGCCTCGACTTTTCGGGACCCGAGTATTTGACTCGTTTCCCAAAAACCTGAGTGTTAACCTTAAAGGATGGTCAAATTCAAGTGTGTGTGTGTGTGTGTATATATTCTTTCATCTACCAGAGTAAGCAGATGAGCATAGAATGGACAATTCATACATAATGAAAATTTTCATTTACGTCTAAAATATACAAGAGGTTGCCCATAATGACTTATACAAACCAATGTCTCTGAATTTAAACAAGTACAAGATTTACATGATTTAATACATGAAGGATAACAGCAAGCATATAAATATAAGTCGCAAGATCATGCAGCTCTTTTAGGCAAATACAGTCATGCATCTATGGCGATTGTACCCTGCTCCTCATCAAGTCTGAACTTACATATCACTTAAGCCACCTGTACTACATGTACGGTTGTATATTTGATGGATGAGTGACCAACTCAGTGTGAATTCCTCAAGATTTCACACCGCCGCATTAGGTAAGAAATAGTATAAAACATCCAGGTAGCCAAAATAGAATAAATACAGTCTTATTATATGTATGGATGCATGAATGCAATCGTCAGCTCAGGTAAAACATCCAGACGGTTGAAAGTGCCCTGGTTTGTCAATTAGCGTGAATGTTGAGTCCGCTAGACAGAAAAGCTCCATAGGAAGATCAATCAACCGTTTACCTCAACCGGATGTGGGCCTGAACTCGCCACAAGTAAATCTAAGCCTCATATCCCATGTCCCAAAACACCAGGTAATTAAAACCCTTTAAATTGATTATAACATCATAAGGTTTTTGAGTTAGAAAACTTTTCAAATTTTCATAAAATCTCTAAGTTTTCTACCTCTGTCGATTTATCGATAGTCTGATCGATATAATCGAGAAGTGTTGTCAATGTACTCAAAACTCACTCGATGGTATCGAATGTGGACATATGTTGTCCAGCAACCGTATATACTTCTGGACGGAATTATTGATATATCGATAGCTGTATCGATATCATTGAAACTTGAATCTTGAGTCTATCGAAGATGACTCGATAAAATCAACAGCAGAGATTTTGTGTCCCTGTTCTTCTATGAAAAATTATAAAGACCTTCAATATATCGAAGTACCCCTCGATATCCTCGGAATTCAACTTTCGATGATGTCGGACAGTCTTCGATGATATCGGTCTTGGACACTGTTTATTAGTAATATTTTCAGGTGGTTTTTATCTTGGATCGGGGGTCACTCGATAGAATCGATATTCAAATATTGATGATATCAAGACTGGGTCAATTGCATCGAGAATGGACATAAACTATTCAGCAAGCTTAAATGGAAAATCCTTTGGATTTATCGATGCATCGACCTGACGACCGATATCATCGACATTCAAATTCCGATGATATCGAGTGAACCTCGATCATATCCTTGACGTGAAATATTTCTAAGGCAAGTCTCTCTCATTTTCAAATGTTAAGGAATCGATCCTTGTGTCAATGAAATTGGAGTTCGAAATCTGATGACATCGACATGTGTTTTGATTCCCTCAACCAAATGGCAAAATGTTTCAAAAGCATATGACACTTGAGTTTGTATCATCGAGCAGCCAATCGATGCAATCGAGAGTATACGCTCGATGATATCGACCCCGCTCAATGATATCAAACTCTGTCATAAATGTAACCATTTTATATCTGTTGGAACCTTTTGCCTATATATAGAGAACTTATCTTTTGCTGCTGGTAGAGAAAAAAGAAAGCGCTTTTGTATGTTTAACCTTAGATCATATACCCAAAGCCCTTTCTCTTATTGAAGTTCATCCTCCAATCCACCCTCATCATTGACATTCAATAGAGTGGATTAGGGAATGAACTTCTGCATTCAAGGATCTTCCAGCTACCATCTTAATAGCAAATCATTAAGCTGGGATGCCTTGAATACATAAATGATTAGAATCACTTTATTTCCCTTATATAGGAAAACCTTCAGTAGAGTAGGATTCCATTACAACCTTGACCCAACCTGTCGCCATGCATTGGTACATCTTCTGAGTTACGGTTCAAGGAAGCAGAAGATTCTTCATCAACAAAGGAGGAAGATCTTCGACAACGTACTGAAAGGGACTCATTTGCTTATCTGTAAGTTACTAGAGTCCAGAGGACCCTTGTGATCATTCCTTTATAGGATTGGGTCTAAGGTGTTTCTCACCTCTTACAATTCCTCAGGAGGCCTCTGGCGGGAGTGTACGTGGTGGGTGCATTGTGTTGACCCTTGCTCTGTGGAGAGCATAAATAGTTAGGGTCTTGTAGAAGATCCTTGGCCAGTGTACCTAAAAGTGGGTGCTTTGTGTTAACCCTTGCTCGTGAGAGCATAAACGTGAGAGGTTCCTTGTGTGGATCTTTGGCTAGTGTGCAGAAAACTGGGTGTTATGTGTTGACCCTTGCTCATGGGAGCATAAACTGTCAGCCTAGGTGTAGGTTGTAATGCTTAAAGGTGAATCTGATTTAAAACCTTTGGTTTGAGGTGAACCGTGTGAAACCTCCTTAGTGAAATCTGGCACACTCAAGGGTTGAGTGTGTTGGCCGAGAGTGGAGTAGACAAGTAGTCAAACCACTTTAAAAATGACTGTGTTTGTGATTGATGCTTGTCTTTGACTACTTGTGTGATTCCATTAAATACTTTCATATTTGATCACACCTCACACACAGTGACATTCACCATAACCTCGGAATTGCATCATGTTTATCATTAAATCAAGTTTTGTGATTAGATCCTCTAATTGGCTTAGAAGCCATTAGAGTTATCTTAAAGAAATCCTGATTCATGCATATCTACTCAGGACAAGTTTGATAGGACTTTAAATAAACCATAAAATTTTTATAAAAGTCATATTCACCCCCCTCTAGGACATATTGGCATATTCCTACTTCAACTAAAGCGGTCTTTACCGCAATTTCAATTAGTATCAAAGCGGGTCTCTCTTTAAGGGCTTCACTGCCTAGAGAGTGATATTGACTGAAGTCCGGAATATGGCCAAAGGAGAGGGCTCATCGGTCTCTAGACCTCCGGTATTTGATAGATCAAATTATGTATACTGGAAGGATAGAATGCACTACTTTCTGAGATCCTTAGATCATGATGTTTGGGATATAGTTGAAAGAGAATATGTGCCACCATCTGAACAAATAGTACTTGATAATGGCACAACTATCACCAAACCGAAATCTAAAGAGAAGTGGACAACATTCGATAAAGAAAACCAAACTGTTGAGGTTAAAGCTATGAATGTTATCTACTATGTTGTGTCCCAAGATATTTTCAATCAAATCAGTATGTGTGGGACATCCAAAGAAGCATGGGATTTGTTAAAAACAACCCATGAAGGAACAAGCACCGTGAAGAGATCCAAACTACAACTTCTAACATCATAGTTCGAAAGTCTCAGAATGGAAGAGCATGAGACCTATATGGAGTTTTTCACGAAACTAAATATCATCTGCAACTCCATGGGTGGATTAGGTGAAAAGGTTCCGGTCCCAAAAATCTGTAGGAAAATACTAAGATCATTACTGGAACGGTTCAATCCTAAAGTAACAACCATTGAAGAATGTAGAAACATAGATGAAATGAAAGTAGAAGAACTAGTAGGTTCCCTACAAACATTTGAACTACACTTCAAACAAATCCCAAAATCCAAAACTACTGTCCTCAAAACTTCAAAGAAAACAACAAATGAGGACATTGAAAGTGAAAGAGAAGATGAAGATGAGGAAGTGGCTTTGTTGGCTCAACGATTCAGAAAGTTCTTTCAGCAAAAATGTGGTCGTCCATTTAAAGGAAGAAGGGTGGACAATAGACAGTCTGCAGGTAAATTTGGTAAAAATACCAAAGATCCACAATGTTATACCTATCAGAAGTTTGAACACCTGTCTACCGAATGCCCAAACAGAAAAACTAAGGGTAAGGCAATGGCTGTCACATGGGATGATACGGAAGAATCAAACTCAGAATCTAGCGACTCAGAGAGTGATGGAGATCAGAAATCTCTGAAAATCCTTATGGTCTCCACGGCTCCTATTATTCCCATTGAAACTGAGAACGACGAAGAACCACAAGCCACTGAATCATTTCTATCAGATAATGAGGAAACTGAAAAGGAAGAAGAAGAAGAACAGAATAAAATACAAGATGCTTACAATCAACTTTACATTCATAGCATTAACATTGTTAGAAGACTTGGAATATCTGAAAACAAAAAAGAATTGCTACAAAAAAGATTTTGATAAGACTTTGGAAATCAATACACATCTAATCATTGATTTACAACAATATCATTTAGATAACAATAGACTTGAAAGAATCAACACCTTCCTTAAATCCGAGTCTGAAAAACTAAACAAATAGGTTAAGCTATTAAAAGATAAAAACATGCTCCTTCAAAATGAAAATCATACACTCCTGTTTGATTTAGAGGAATCCAGAAAAATTGCTAAGCTAAACTATAAGTTTTTTTCCCAGAGTGGTGAGAAGTTAGAAAAACTTTTAGGTATGGGAAGACCTGGAAAGGACAAGAGCGGCTTAGAATATGATAAATTTAAATCAAAATCCAAAAATGCAGCACCAATGGCTAAAAAATCTGCTACCTCAGGAAGTAATACAAAAACTACTCCTGTTTGCCATTTGTGTTGTTATTCTGGTCATTATAGTTCAAATGCATGTTTCCTAAGAGGACTCAACATAGCTCTAGTCAGAATCATATTGGAAAATTCAAACCAACCAGAGAAATGCAAAATGTCTGGAGTCAACCTAGGAATATGGATAGAAGAGATTCACATCCACCACCACCTAAAATGACTAACAAGGAGCTATCGAATCAAGTGGTCAAATTAAACAAGAAAATAAAATCTACCACAGTTAAAAATCCTGTCACGAAATGGATAATGAAAGAAAAGAAAAATTGCCTTGTCACTCACTCAAATCATATAACAGGCAATGATACTAAGTGGTACCTGGATAGTGGTTGCTCAAGACATGTCACAGGTAACAAATCCCTTCTTTCAAACTATTCAAATCTTAATGATGGGATAGTCACCTATGGAGACGGAAGCACTGCTAAGGTAATCGAACAGGGAATCATTAAAGGAATAAATTCGCTGAAAAATGAGAATGCCTTTTGCATAAAAGGATTAACACATAATCTTCTGAGCATTTCTTAAATATGTGACAATGAGCATGTGGTTACGTTAAATAAAGACGAATGTGAAATCCTAGACCTATCAGGTAAAACAGTGATGAAGGGTTCTCGCACAAATAATCAATGCTATGTCATTAAAGGAAAAGGAAGGGATGATCCCTATGCCTAGAAGTATTGAGCATAGAAAAATAAGTCCAGGTCATGCATCATGATCTGGATATTTGCTGAAATGATGAAATTTTGGTTGAGCTCCTAATGATGCATCTGAGGTTCCTCACCTCAATCTTGTTGTATATAAACATCTTGATGTTTATACTTTTGATTTGTACAAATGCTTGTACGAAAATTTTTATTGTGTATACTGGTTAATTCAAAGATACATTGTTCTATACATGATAGTTTTTCGAAGGGTTGAAAAATACAAAATATACACCTTCGATATGTCTGTCGATATGCCATGTGGATTCTCGAATAAATCAACAAAGGATCGATATCATCGACGCCTCTTTGGAATCCGAGAAGTCGTATGATCGAGAATGTTATCGAAGTAGTCTCGATAACATCGAATGGGGTCAATCGATATCATCGAAACTACGCTTGATGATATCGAAGAATGCAGCCCAATAAAAAGTGGTCGAGCGGGAAAAATCTCACTTCCTCTCTAAAAAAAAATTTTGCTCCTCCCCTTCAGCCGGTAGTTCATCAGTGGGTTCCGGACGTTCCTCAAATCAAGTAATACTCCTTTACTCCCTCTTCATTATCAAGATTTCATCTTGGTCCTGCTAGGGTATTTCTTGATCTTCAAAAGGAACCTTGCTCCTCTATCTCTATTCACTTCAAATCCCTTTCTGTGAGAATAAAAAATGGGGAAGGATAAAGGGAAATCGTTTGGGGTTGGGGAATCTTCACGATCATCTCGACAAAAAGTTCTTGCTCCTAGGGAAAGAGCAAAAGCTACTGATCGTGAGACTCCCACTCGGCAGCGGACACAACCGACCACACGTGCCGAGCCTCAATCCGGATCTCCAGCACCTCCTCCTGCCAGAATAAATCCGATGCTGGCAAAGTACACTGGGCGGAAGTTAATTTTTGAGAGAAGGGTCGACAGGGAATCCCTACAACCGTATAATTTGGAACCCCTGTTAGCCGAAATCAGATGGATACCTCTGCTCGATTTCGGGGGTTCTTGTCACTATGAACGAACCTACCATTTCTTTGTCGCCTGTTACTCGCCAATGTCTGATCCTTCGTCCATCACAGTATTTGTTGATGGTGATGATGTAGAGATCACTCCAGCATCGGTTGCTAACATTCTTGGACTTACACTCTCACCGGTTGGTCTTCCTGACTTGGACCTAGACAAGCCTGAAACCCAGTCCATGGTTACCAAATATCTCTGTCATGGTCGTGATATCCTCTGGTATCAAGGAAATGTACTAAAATCAAAGTTCATGGAACCCCGGTACCGTATTTTGCATGGTATTTTTGCCTCAAATATATATCCTAGAAGTACCAATCGGTCTGATCTCACCAGGTTCATGGTCATGATAGCTTACTCCGTAGCTGAGGGAATCAAAGTCTGCCTTCCTACCCTGATCGTTCATCAGCTAGTATATGCCATTCATACGTCTCAGGACGTGCACTTGCCCTATCCTTGGATCATTAACTCTATATGCAATGCGATTGGGTTTTCAACGTCAAACGATCCGGAACTTCCCCTTCAAAACTTCAATAAAAACAATATTAGAAGGATGGATTTAAAGTTCCACAAAATTTTTTGAAGACAAGGAAGGGATTCAAGAAGGAGGGGAACACGGTGAAGGGGATGCTCTAGCAGAAGGTGCTGGAATTGCTAAGGGTGACCCACTTGCACCTCCACAAGATCCATCATCATCTGCTGTCGGGCAAGCTAAAAGATTCAAGCTCCATCAGGATAGAATTGGCGCGATGTAGCAGAACCTCTCTCAGCTAAAGAAGTCTATGGATACCAGGTTCATTGTATTGGAATGTCTGGTAAATGGAGTGCAACAAATGGTGTAGCAACTGGTGGATATACTCACCTGTCGACGAGACAATACTGCACGATCCTCCTCTGCACCTCCGCCATGAAACGACAGTCTGTGTGTTGTCTCATGCACCTTACTCTCATCTTAACATTAGGACATGGGTATCTTTTTGTGTGCCCTACGTTTACATGAGTGTATGTGATGGCTTCCTAATCTGTAAAGTCTAACCATTTTTTGTTGTTGTGATGTATATGCCCATGAATGGGATAAATTTTTCTTTTGATATGGGATGAATATACTACTGCCAGTCTTGGGCAGTACATGTATAATTTTTGGATACTATAATGGTAATCTATATATCAACGATTTTTACTGCCATGCCTACATTTTGTGATTTCCTGTTTTATCTAATTATCTTTGCAAATGGTGTGTCATACATAGTGTCTTAATCTTTATATTAGTTGCTTGATATTCTGCTCTCTTTGCTCTCCCAATGTATACATGGTCTCTGTACATGAGGGTTTGTTTACTCAACTGTTTTAATCATTATACATCTATCCTTTCTATATGTATGCTCTCTGAAGATTGGTTCTCTCAAATACTTCAAACTTCAGTCAATATCAACTACTATATTTACCTTTGTCAATAACTGACAAAAAGGGGGAGAACATTTCCAACACCCCGAAAGGAAAATTGTATATCTACTTGAATTATGATACAGGTGCTAGGGGGAGCAGCTACACCAAGATAGGAGGAGAATGCTGTTAGGGGGAGCCGCTACTGATTGTGTGTATGGTGTCACTAGACATTGTAAAATTGTGTAAAATACATATACACACAATTTAGGATATGTTTGTCTAGATGTTGTTCTAGAGTGTTTTGGTATCTTGTCACGTAATTAACAAAGGGGGAGATTGAAAGTGCCCTGGTTTGTCAATTAGCGTGAGTGTTGAGTCCGCTGGACAGAAAAGCTCTATAGGAAGATCAATCAATTGTCTGCCTCAACTGAATATGGGCCCAAACTCGCCACAGGTAAATCTAAGCCTCACATCTTATGTCCCAAAACACCAGGTAATTAAAACCCTTTAAACTGATTAGAATATTATAGGGTTTTTGAGGTAGAAAACTTTTCAAAATTTCAGAAAATCTCTGAGTTTTCTACCTCTATCGATTTATCAATAGTCTGATCGATATAATCGAGAAGTGTTGTCGATATCAAATGAGGACATATATTGTCCAACAACCGCATATACTTCTAGACGGAATTATCGATATATCGATAGCTGTATCGATATCATCGAAACTTGAATCTCGAGTCTATCGAAGATGACTCGATGAAATCGACAGTAGAGATTTTGTGTCCCAGTTTTTTCTATGAAAAATTATAAAGAACTTCAATATATCGAAGTACCCCTCGATATCCTCGGAATTCAACTTTCAATGATGTCGGACAGTCTTCGATGATATCGGTCTTGGACACTATTTACTAGCAATATTTTCAAGTGGTTTTTATCTTGGATTGGGGGTCACTCGATAGAATCGATATTCAAATATTGATGATATCAAGGCTAGGTCAATTGTATCGAGAATGGACATAAACTGTTCAGCAAGTTTCAATGGAAAATCCTTTGGATTTATCGATGCATCGACCCGACGACCGATATCATTAACATTCAAATTCCGATAATATCGAGTGTACCTCGATCATATCCTTGACCTGAAATATTTCTAAGGCAAGTCTCTCTCATTTTCAAATGTCAAGGAATCGATCCTTGTGTCGATGAAATTGGAGTTCGAAATTCGATGACATCGACGCGTGTTTCGATTCCCTCGACCCGCTGGCAAAATGTTTCAAAAGCATATGACACTTGAGTTTGTGTCATCGAGCGGCCAATCGATGCAATCAAGAGTATACGCTCAATGATATCGACCCTGCTCGATGATATCGAACTCTGTCATAAATGTGACCGTTTTATATCCGTTGGAACCTTTTACCTATATATAGAGAACTTATCTTTTACTGCTGGTAGAGAAAGAAGAGAGAGCTTTTGTGTGTTTAACCTTAGATCATATACCCAAAGCCCTTTCTCTCATGGAAGTTCATCTTACAATCCACCCTTATCATTGACATTCAATAGAGTGGATTGGGGAATGAACTTCCGCATTCAATGATCCTCCAACTACCATCTTAATAGCAAATCATTAAGCTAAGATGCCTTGAATGCATAAATGATTGGAATCGCTCTATTTCCCTTATATAGGAAAACCTTCAGTAGAATAGGATTCCATTACAACCTTGACCCAACCTGTCGTCATGCATTGGTACATCTTCTGAGTTGCGGTTTAAGGAAGCAGAAGATTCTTCATCAACAAAGGAGGAAGATCTTCGACAACGTGCTGAAAGGGACTCATCTGTTTATCTATAAGTTACTAGAGTCCAGAGGACCCTTATGATCATTCCTTTATAGGATTGGGTCTAAAGTGTTTCTCACCCCTTACAAGTCCTCAAGGAGGCCTCCGGCGATAATGTACGTGGTGGGTGCATTGTGTTAACCCTTATTATGTGGAGAGCATAAACAGTTAGGGTCTTGTAAAAGATCCTTGTCCAGTGTGCCTAAAAGTAGGTGCTTTGTGTTGACCCTTACTCGTGAGAGCATAAACGTGAGAGGTTCCTTGTGTGGATCCTTGGCCAATGTGCCGAAAATCGAGTGCTATGTATTGACCCTTGCTCATAGAAGCATAAACTGCCAACCTAGGTGTAGGTTGTAATAGTTAAAGGTGAACCTAATTTAAAACCTTGGGTTTGAAGTAAACCGTGTGAAACCTCCTTAGTGAAATCTGGCACACTCAAGGGTTGAGTGCGTCTGCCTGGAGTGGAGTAAATAAGTAGTTAAACCACTATAAAAATGACTGTGTTTGTGATTGATGCTTGTCTTTGACTACTTGTGTGATTTCATTAATGCTTTCATATTTGATCACATCTCACACACAATGACATTCACCATAACCTCTGAATTGCATCATGTTTATCATTAAATCATGTTTTGTGATTGGATCCTCTAATTGGCTTGGAAGTCATTTGAGTTATCTTGAAGAAATCCTAATTAATCCATATCTACTCAGGACAAGTTTGATAGGACTCTAAATAAACCATAAAATTTTATAAAAGTCCTATTCACCCCCCTCTAGGACATATTGGCATATTCATACTTCAACTAAAGCGGTCTTTACCGCAATTTCAAAGGCTTGTGTCCTAGGTAAAACATCTGGACGAACATTGGGGTCGTCACCCATGAATATGACTGGTCATCAGCGTAACACTTAGCGTAATCGCATAGGCATGATGGTTCAAGTCATCATCATAAATCAAATGACTGGTCATTAGCGCAACACTCAGCGTAATCGCATGGGCATAATGATCCAAGCCATCGTAAATATGTCATGTATACATGATTAGCCAAGTCATTATTAGTCTATTTACAACCAGCAGATTTAATAAGCTCAAAGGTCACTACGAGGAGCTCAGAGTCCAGCGCAGGTCAACAACTCGGGCATAGTGTCTCATGACCACCATCTCCGGCTCATGAGGCTACCATCTTGGGATGTTTAATGGAAACCCGTCGACTAGTGACCAATCATATTACAGTATATGGGGCTTACCACGCATGGTTGTACAGTATAAAACATCGGAGCTATATAGGGAAAATACCAAAACAAGGCCACATAGGGCCAATATCAAAATAAGCGACATAGGGCAAATATCAAAATAAGCCACATAGGGCGAGTATCAAAACCATGCGACAAAAGACCATCCTTGAAAACCACTTAGACACAACAACCCTGGATGGTAGGCCCACATCAAGACCCATCTAGACCGTCACTCAATAACCACTAAGTCGAAGGTCCATTACAATCACCGTCAATCGAGTTACATCCTATTAATGTACCAGTTTAATGTACCAGTTTCCCATTAATGTAGGGGTTTCCCATTAATGTACCAGTTTAAATCCCAGAAGCAATCCCTAAGATATCCAATAGCATGAATTAAATATATAGGATAAACATTAAGCATGTGATGTAACAACTCAATTCCAACAATTAACACATGTGGTTATAGAATGGAGATATCATATAAATTAAAATAAAACTATAACTTAAGCTAATGAGAAAATGAAAAGTTCGAGGGGTAAAATCATCACCTTACACTTTGAATCGCTAACTGATGTTGCTAGCGAGCGCGTGTACCCTTAGAACTGAATCCTACCATGAATGGTGAAGTTGTATATGAGATCAATGTTCTACCAAGTACCTATGGTCAAGACCAACATAACTTAAGGTTTGGATTACTCATTTCTAGGGTCTCACCCTAGAGTTTAGTCCTACTCTTAGGTCTTAGGATTTAAATTATGACTTATTATTAATAATAATATTATTATCATTATCGTACCATGGATCAAATAATATTCACATTAATGATGGTTCATAAATTCATATTCGAATGCATCGACATTATCTAATGTTTTTATAATGACTAATAATCTCTTAGATAATACATGTAATGATAATAAGACGTTTTCTAATGATAATATAATAAGGACTAACACTAATAATTATTTTAACAAGTATTTGACTAATCCCATAAGGGAAATGATAATATTTTCTAATGATTTTAAATCATAATTATCAATCCCAGTCATGATAATGGATACCATGATCTACCATGAATTATGAAATCCGACAATTAGATCCAATGCTGACACACTACTTAGGGTTAAGTTTTTAACCTAGGATTTAGATTACTTAGGACTTTGACGTAGATTTAGGGTCTTCATCTTAGGGTTTAATTCTAGGAGTAGAACTAGGATGTATGAGCAGCTTAAATAATATAATAGTAACATGGCTAGTTATACTTTAATGTTAATAATATAACTAATACTCGACCATGGTAATAATTAGTATTACAATTGTAATAAATAACCTATATTAGAGATAATATTTTCAAGTGATGGACACCATGCTAATGTCGTCAATGGTAGTTTCATCCATAATCATTAATATTAGCATAACGTGCTAATAGTAATCATCCAGCGTAACGTGTTAATAGTAATCATCCTGATAATAGTTAATAATAGAAGTATAACCAACAACACTAGTTAATACAGTATAGTATTTATTTGAATTTCTAGTTACTAGCATTAAAATAACATTAATCGTTATACAGATAGAAAATAATAATGATACTAATAACGAAGGTAAATGGTGAATCTAATTAATGAAAAGAGGTGGAAATCCTCACATGGCTGACTCGGTTCAACACACCACCCACCTATCTCTTTCTTCTTCTCTCTTTTCTTCTTCTACTTGCTCTCATTTCTCTCTTTTTCTTTCCTTTTTCTTCAAACCATTCACCAGCAAGGCTGCTGGACTGAATCTGAACTAGCTTGACTTGCATAACTCTACCCTTTGGGTTTCAGCCGAGTTGAGTCGACTCGAAATGAGGTTCCCATTCTCCCATTTGTTCTCTCTCTCTCTCTCTCTCATCCCTTTCTCTTTTCTCCTTGCTGCTGGAGGTACCTGGCAATGGTCGGCGAGCTAGCCCGACTCAGCCTGGTCGAGCTGAGTCGACACAGCATCTGCACAAAAACAGGCAACGAGTCAGACTTGACTTGGTTCAAGCTGATGCACATGGCAGGCTCACATTCCTTCTCCTTTGTTCTCCTCTTTCCTTCTATATTTTCCTTTTGTCATTCTTTCCCTGGCCTTTTTCGAAGCCTGGACGCAAGCCACACCAGTCCAACTCGGACTGACCATGGCCACCACTCAATGGCAGGTGCAGCACAGCCCCCACCTGCATGTCCCCTCTTCTCTCCCTCTTCCACTTCTTCCTTTTCTTCTCCTCCCTCCCTCTCTCCTTCTACTGCTAGAAATGTCCAGCAGTGGGCGTCAGAGCTCAGACAGACGGTGTGGTTTGGCCGAGGAAGGCAATCCACCTTTAATGGCAAATCTCAAATGAAAGCCTCCTCCTCCAATCGGCTCCTTTCAGATGTCCATATGGATCCTAGAGAGCTTACGAACAACCCTTTTCGAACCTTTAGGAGAGTTTGGGTGGTGGGTTTGGAAGGAGAAGGAAATCAATTGTTTCTCTTTGGATTTTCGCAGTAACTAGGAAAGAGTCGTTTCCACTCACTACTTATGGCCAAACCTAGCTCTCCTAGGCCGTTGGATGAGGATCTAACGATCTAGATACATCCTGCGGATGGGAGGTATTGCAACCCATTGGCGCAACCGAAATCGGGCGTTAGTTTCAGTTTTCTACGGACGAAACCCCCATCCCACGTGAAGAGCCATTGGATGGCCGCGATTAGACCACGTGGTCGACCAAGATGAAAGGAAAAACCCCTCACATGGATCACTGATCTAGTTAGGAGAGGGCAGTTTCCATTTTAGGAAACATGGTTGTATGCAGCCCATTTGCACCCGTGAATGTGCAACTGTACGCACGTTACCCCCTGTAAACTTCTTTGGTTTTGGTCAGAGCCCTACTCTGAATCTAATGAACGGCTCAGATTCTCCATTGGATAGCAAATGTGGGCCCTAGCTCAATGTCGATGGCATCTCGTTCAAATGCCCTACGGGCGGGGAAAAGGAAAATAAGAGAAATTCCTTTCTTCTTTCGGGTTTGACGAGTCAAACCACCTTGACTGGATTAGTGCACTGCGGGTGTATCACTTCTGGTGCACACACGTAATTTGTGTGGGGTCCACGGAGATGTTTTTAAGGAATCCACTCCATTCATTATACTTCACGACTTTATTAGGCCATCTTGACCGGAGATGTAACAGATCCAATGCTTAGGTGGGCCATACGAACTAGTTTCTAGTCCTAATGATGGATTTCCATTAATCTAATGGTTGGATCATTTCGAAATTGAACGTCAATGGTTAAAAGGGCCTAAGGCGCCATTTAAGCTACAAATCAAAGGTTAGATTATGGATATGTGATCTATTATGTTTATATATTGTTAAATATCATGTTATAATATTTTTAGTAATATTATTTATTATTATCATTGTTATTATTATTTTTTCTTTCACACATGCATGAAATTTTAGTTCATGACATGGGTCCCACTCTATAGGTTATGTTTTTCCATCTCATGACTTTATGTTATTAAATGTTTAATTATTATTACAATTACCTATGCATTGTTATTTACTTGTCTTTTTGTTTATTTCTTTATTTATTATTATTGTTATTATCTTTATTATTATTTTTTAAAATTAAGATGGTAGGGCCTACTTCTAGGCAGAATTGTCCTCATGGTGGATCAACCGATATGATTCCTGTACCTAATTCATCACTAACTTTAAAGGTTATGTGGAACACACTACGTGGATGCCTAATTACTAATATTCGACATCTTGACCCTTCAACCAGATCTAATGGTTGGATCACTTCATACCTAATTATCAATAGCTAGCGGGTCCCGAAGAGTGTTTAGGTGAAATTTAGGGGTTGACCATGTGATCACATAATCTGACTCATGTTCCTAAGGGACGGCTGCGTTCGGTTTAATTGTCCATATAGCTCATCAGATGATCCTGTGATTAGGTCATTAGCAAATGATTTACACCTATTCGTGTTTGATAAAGGTCTACCATATCTCGGGATCTAATGGTGGGTATTATAGTCACTGGTTAGATTGTACACTGTTATGATGTGCATTGGTTAGATGGTGGGTCTTGATGATCAGGTACCCAAGATTGATAACACATGGTTCAATATGTCTGATAGGGCAGGGTTTGGACTTTCATTGCCCTTGGGATTTTAGTGACACAATATTCCTGCTAGTTTCGTGACGAGATGATTTTTATCATTGAGACTAGATGGCCAGATGACTTGATTTATGAATTAGGGTTGTAGTAGACGGTTGAGATAGGCCATTTTGAGAACCAATTAAATGGGTAGTTATGATGTGGGTAGGGATCACTTTCAACGGTTGGATTTAGACTGAAATGCACATGATCGTTCATTTAGTTAGGCTTGCATTTGGTTACACGGTAAAACCCGAGTACTAATGGGTACGGGGTGTTATAATATGTCTGATAAAGATTGGAAGAAGTTGGATCGGAAAGCGGTGGGGTTTATTAGACAATGGCTGGATGATTCTATGTTCCACCATGTGTCTATGGAGACCTCAGCCGCTAGCCTATGGCTGAAATTGGAAGGGCTGTATGAGAGGAAGACAGCCGGTAATAAGATTTTTCAGATACGACGACTTGTGAATCTCAACTTCAAAGATGGTGGTTCTGTGGCTGAGCACATGAATGAGGTCAACAATATTTCGAACCAACTCTCTACTATGAAGATGGTCCTGGATGATGAATTACAGGCTTTGCTATTGTTTAACTCATTGCCTGATAGTTGGGAGACATTGGTGGTGTCTCTAAGTAACTCTGCATCAGATGGAAAGGTATCCATAGAACAGGTACCTAGCTGTCTCTTCAATAAGGAGACAAGGAGGAAGTCTTAGGGGTCACTCAGCAAGAGGCCCTTATGACACAGGAACCAGGGAGAGGAAAGAACAGGAAGGGCGGGAAGGCCCGAGATAAATCAAGAGGCAAGTCGAGTACCAGGAATGATGTTGAATGCTGGAATTATGGGAAGAAGGACTACTATAAGCATGAATGTCGTAAGAATAAGAACGACAAGAAAGGAAAAGGAAAGGAGAAGGAAGATGAATCAGATTTCACTGTGGTCGCTTCAGATGGCGACGTTGTAATCATTCTTTCAGCAGATCATGATGTTTATCTCACGACTATGAGTCAGGATACCGACTCGGTGATTAACTCAGGAACTTCTTTTTATGCGATTCCACGCAGGGACTTCTTCACTAGCTATAAGTCAGGTGACTATGGGACCAAGAAGATGGGAAATTCTGGCATATCGAAGATCATAAGGGTCGGTGATATTTTTGTGAAGACCGATGTGGGCTGTACATTGGTTCTTAGGGATGTGAGGCATATCCCAAACCTTCGCCTCAACTTGATGTCGATGGGAAGGTTGGATGATGATGGCTATGAAAGCCGGTTTGCTGGTGGGCACTAAAAGCTCATCAAGGGTTCGTTGATCGCCGCCAGAGGAAAGAAGTGTTGTACCCTTTACAAGGCAAGTGTCGGTGTATGCAAGGGTGGGTTAAACACAGCGGAAGATTCAGTTATTGACATGTGGCACAGGCGTCTAGGCCACATGAGTGAAAAAGGGATTCAAGTACTAGCGAGGAAGCGGCTCCATCCAGATGTGACAGGTATACCTCTCATAACCTGTATTGATTGTTTATCAGGGAAACAGCATAGAGTTTCATTTGTTAAATCTAATTCTCATGTTAATAAAGTGCATGCATTAGATTTGGTTTATTCTGATGTTTGTGGTCCTATGAGGACAAAAACCTTGGGTGGGGTATTGTATTTTGTCACTTTTATAGATGATGCATCTAGGAGGGTTTGGGTTTATGCTTTGAAATCTAAGGACGGGGTCTTTGGTGTGTTTAAATTGTTTCATACTATGGTCGAGAGAGAGACAGGTAGATCATTTAAGTGCATCCACACTGACAATGGTGGTGAATACATTGGCGACTTTCATGAGTATTATAAGTCCCCGGGTATGCGGCATGAACAGACTGTTCCCAAGACCCCCCAACATAATGGTGTGGCTGAGCGAATGAATCGCACCATTGGAAAGAGAATCAGATGCATGTTATCTCATACAGAATTGCCCAAGACATTCTGGGGAGAAGCAATGCACATAGCAGTGTATCTAATAAACAGGTCTCCATCAGCCCCGTTGAAAGGAGAAGTACCTGAGAATGTATGGACTTGACAGGATCCATCGTACAGTCATCTCATGGTGTTTGGATGCAGGGCATCCATTCACGTACCAAAGGATGAGAGGTCCAAGCTCGATATTAAGATCAGGCAATGTGTGTTCTTGGAGTAGGGTGATGAAAAGTTCGGTTAAAGATTGTGGGATCCGACCAAGAAGAAGCTTGTCAGGAGCAGAGATGTGGTTTTCTTTGAAGTTTAGTGTATAAAAGACATTGATAAGCCAGAGAAGAACCAGCCTAGTTCAGGTGACGTAGAGGACATAAATCCAGCTATTCCTCCCATGGTGCCTGATGACGGGGGAGTACAGCAAAGTGCAGAGGATGATGGAGTTCCTTCGGAAGATAGACTAGGAGAGCAGCCCCCACTTGATCCACCTGTTAAGCCAAAGGTGAGGAGGTCATTTAGGGACAAATAGTTGTCCTAGAGGTACTTACCGCATGAGTACATTATCCTGACTGATGGGGGAGAGCCAGAAGATTCTTCTGAAGCCCTAGCTGACGAGCATAAGGGGGAGTGGTTGAGAGCTATGCAAGGAGAGATGGAATCCTTGCATAAGAACCACACCTATGATATGCTGAAATTGCCTAAGGGCAAGAAAGCTTTGAGCAACAAGTGAGTGTTTAGAAAGAAGGTTGAGCAGAAGAATTCACAGACGAGGTTCAAGGCCAGACTTGTGGTGAAAGGGTTTTGTCAGAGTAAAGGCATAGACTTCGAGGAGATATTCTCACCAGTGGTGAAGATGACATCCATACGGGCGTTACTTGGGTTGGCGGCTAGCATGGATCTGGAGATAGAGTAGTTAGATGTTAAAACTACCTTCCTCCATGGGGACCTGGAAGAAGAGATCTACATGCACCAACCAGAGGGGTTCGAAGTCAAGGGCAAAGAGCATATGGTGTATAGGCTGAGGAAGAGCTTGTATGGGCTGAAACAAGCTCCACGGTAATGATATAAGAAGTTCGACTCATTTATATTGAAGCATGGGTATGACAGAACGGAGTCAGACCTGAAAGTGTCCTGGTTTGTCAATTAGCGTGAGTGTTGAGTTAGTAAGACTACAGCGCCTGATAGGAAGATCAATTTAAGCGTTTGCCTCAACCAATTGTGTGCAAGCTCACCACAGGTAAATCTGAACCTCACATCCCTTGTCCCAAATCACCAGGTATACTAAAACCCTTAAAAAATGTTAGAATATCATAGAATTTTTAGGGTAAGAAAATGTAAGACTTGTATCCTAATCCGTACTGTTCCGAAGGCTTCTGCGATCCTTCCGGTCAAATTTCGGCAATCCTCGACCTAAAGCCAACGTTGCTCATGATCCTAAGACGAGACTTGCATGCCAAAGTCGGCTCGACCCGAAACCTATACCTCGGCGACCGCGCCGTTGCAGCGGTTCCAATGGCGCGAATCACGCACCGACCCGATACCCAGGCTAGAAGATGTCGGCCCGCATTTAGTTCAAGGAAAACGCCGCACGTTACAAATTCCAAGAGAATGTCCCATCAATCACATCAATCCATCAATCAAATTCAAGTACAAGCAACCCATACCCTAGCCTTACCCCTCTCTTACACAAGTACCATAAAGTCAACAAGCACCTTACCTCTCATGTCACTCCACCATCACTCCTCTCCCATCATCTCTCTCTCATTCTCTCTTATTCTTCCCAAGCAAGCCCAAGAGAAGAATCGTCCATGGCTTCCATGGAGAAGCTATGTGTGGCCCACCCTCCTATCACCCAATCCCAACCTCAAAAATCGATCTCAACTGTTGAATCTTGTTCCCTTGAAGCTCTACAATGTGTTGGTGGAAGAATGAAGAAGAATATCCTCAGGTGGGTGCTTGTCTCTCTCCTTCTCTATCTGTTTCCCTCTGTTGTTCATATTCTTTTGTATGTGTGATGATGTGGCCATGTGGCCCACTCTGATAAACCCCATCATGAGCCATGTATTTTATCCAACCCATCTATAGGTGGGGCCCACTTGCATATGTGTTGTACCCACACCATCCATCAGTTGATGGCCCACCTGAGTAGGGCCCACCTTGAGCATGTGCGATGCCCAGACGTCCAGGGACGTCCCTGGACTAAAATGAAAACACGAATATTAGCTTATTTCAAAGTTCATTGGATGAGCTGCCTATGTAGGCTCCATCTTGATGTATCCTTTTTAATCCAAGCCGTCCATTCCATTTCTGAGATCATTTTAGGCGTTGAGCCGAAAAATGAAGTTGATCCGAGTTTCTGGTGGACCCGACCTTAGCAAACAACGATTTTCACCATTTAAATTCACTCAAATCTTTCTACACACTGAAAAATACTCAACATTGCACTTGACGAGTTTATTATGGATGGTAGAATCTAATGGATGGAGTGGATTCAACTGATATGGGCCCCACTTACAAAAAAACCCAGAAACTCTATTTTTTTCAAAAAAAAAAATAATAATATCTGCAGCACCTACTGCCGCTGGCGTCAGCAGCAGGCGCTGCTGCGTTGACGAGCGGGCAGCAGGACCATGGCTCCAGCCGTGGGTCCCACCATGATGTGTATTATGATCAACACCGTTAATTTTGTGGACCCCTTCTTGAAGTGGGCCCCCTCCAAAAATCATCCTGATCTGAAACTCAGGTGGCCCACATCACAGGAAATGGTAGGGATGAACGTCTACTATTGAAACCCTTTCTGGGCGTCCAGGAGTTCCGGCCCATTATGAAATTTGTTTTTTTTTTTCCTTTTTCATCCACGCACGTGTGACATTATCAACGGGTTGGACGACATATAGACACTATGGTGGGCCCCACATGGGACCCCAATATGTATGTGTTCTATCCACACCGTCCACAACAGTGGAGGTTGAACTCACTGTGATGAATGTGTTTTCTCCACGCTCTGTCCGTGGGATGGCCCACCATGTGGGACCCAACTGCATGTGTTTTATCCTCCCCGTCCATACAGTAGGACGGTGGGACCCACCTGGATGCATGTATTTTAATCCCCACCGTCCAGAGATGTCTGGACGGTGCAGTGGGTCTGGACGGTGTAGTGGAAATCCCACCGTGATGTGTGCTGATGTGCACCGTCCATTTGTAGAGCCTCACACGTGATGTAAGTATTTTATCTATGCTGTCTAACAGCGTAGGCCCCACACACGTGGAAACCATGTGATGCATGTGATGTGGCGTGTGGACCCCACCGTGGCATTTGTACAATATCCAGGCCGTTCATCAGTGCTCCTGGACGCTGGACTTATGCAATATTTTATTTTATATATTTTTTTAATATAATATTACGCCGGGCCCTGATCTACATGGGACCCACCTTATATGAAAGAAAATTGGCTGCTGTAACTCACACCAGCTATATGGCTGATGTTATGACATCAGCAGGCCCGTGGGACCCACCAAATGTATGGGTCTGATCCAGACCATCCAACATGTTGGTGGAACCCACCTTAATGAATGTATTTTATATCCACCCTGTCTATCAGTTGTGGACATGGGACCTGCCCCACACGCATGACACGTGTGGGCAGGTGGGGCCCACCTTAATATATATCCGTCGTCCATCCGTTTTGTTATGTGGGGCCTGCCTTGAGGCATGGGTCTCATTCAGCAGTCCAACAACTGCTGGACAGTGGGACCCACCGTTGATGAATGTATTTGATCTCCATGCCATCTATCTGTTGGGCCCACCTTGATGTATGTATTGTATAAACACCGTCCATCCCAAATTGAGGCAAATCTATCAGGTGGGACCCGCCTTGATTTCTGTAGTGTATTCCACACCGTCCGTCCGGACGGTGTGCTGAGGAGCACACCTTGAATGTATGTATTTTCAGCCACGCCGTCCATTTCGTTTGCCGGACAGGTGTGGCCCACCATCATGTTTGTGTATTTCACACACTGTCCATTTATTTTTGGGTCGTAGACCTCACCTTGAGAGGCCCACTTGATATTTATAGGCCCATTGGTATGACCCATTGATGCAGCCCACTTGATGTTCTTCGGTGCATTGATGCGGCCCACTTATTGTATATAAGGCCCATCGATGCGGCTCATTGTGATGTATATTAGGCCCATGCCCTACGGCCCATTATGATGTGTTTGGGCCCATATACAAGGCCCACATGTTTATATTGTTAGGCCCATGTAGCGTGTTCGATTTTATGCATATGAGGCCCAAGCAGTGTGGCCCACTCGTTATATAAGGCCCACGTATGAGGCTCATGGTGATGCATTTGCAGCCCATTTGATGAGGCCCATTGCGATAGGTTAGAGGCCCATGGGACGAGGCCATTGTGATATATCCGAGGCCCATTGTAATATATTCGAGGCCCATGAGTGAGGCCCAATGGGATGTATATGTGGCCATAATGTTGTGTATGAATACCTTATGTAGGCCACTCCTTGGGAGCAATGTTAGTTAAATGGCCACAGTGTTAGGCAATGATGGTTTAATGTCCACATTGTAACCTTCCCTTAAGCCTTGTTAGGCCCACTCTCATCATCCTCTTAGTGGGTTAACCCAAATAAGTGGACCCCATTCACCATGAACGGATAGCTCCGTGTTACTAGATTTGATATACCCACGGCCGAGGGCCGATCTTTAGATTATGGTTGATCGGTTGTTCATCTATGGATCCCGCCCTATTTATGTACTGGTTGTCGGTATGATTGTCGATACCGATCATTGGTTCCGATTATCGTGACCGATTTCGATCGACGTGACCGATTTGCCGATTCCGATTATTGACTGATCCCGATTGCTGTGGCCGATTGCTGATTCCGATTAACTTGGTTGATTTGCCGATTCCGATTGACGACGCCAATTATCGATGTTGATGCCGATTGTTGACTCCGACTCCGATTGTCGAGGCCGATTCTGATTCTGATTATCGAGGCCGATTCTGATTTGTCAAGGCCGATTGTATAGGCTGATTCCAATTGTCGAGGCCGAGTATCGAGGCTGAATTCGAGTGTCGATCCCGATTATTGAGGCGACCTCGATTGTCGAGGCTGATTTCGATTGCCAAGGCCGATTGTCGTGACCAATATGATGAACATGTAACCCGTAGTTGAGGCCATTTGTGACACGTATTAGGCCCATGATGCATGACCCAGTTGATGTATTCAAGACCTATGTGTAGGCCCCACATGTCATGTATTTGAGGCTCATGGGCAAGGCCCATTGTGATGTATTCATGGCCCATGGGTAAGGCCTATTGTGATGTATTCATGGCCTATGGGCAAGGCCCATTGTAATATGTATTAGGCCTATGAGCAGCGTCCACCTGTTGTGTATATGTAGCCCTTGAGTAAGGCCTATCGTGTTATATATTAGGCCTTTGTGTGAGGTCGTGGGCCCATTATATGTTTGGCTCTATGTGACCATTCCTTGGAGTAATGTGGGTTAAATGTCCACATTGTCGAGGTCGATTGTTAATGCCAGTTATTAATACCGATTATGAATATGTGACAGTATAGCATCATGATACATGCCCATACGCATCATCTGCATGTTTGTTATGAGATGTGGTTGATCATTGCATATGTCATTGAGCGTGTTGTTATGAGACTCCCTGATAGGCGGAGGTCATCTCACTTGAGTGCATGGAATGCACAGGATTGATGTATAATTGGATTGTATGACTCATGCATCTTGCATTGTGTGTTGTGATTACTATACGCCCTAACGACATCAGGGCTGTAGCCTCCACAGGCATATCGTGGATGGCCAGAGGGGACACCAAAAATATTTGGTTCTAGCATACGGGCGCCATAGATGTCCCTGGGTGAAAATCCCTAAACCTCCGTGGCCAGGAGACGCCCCAACGTCGAGACCGAGTGGATACATGAGCACTTGAGTGCCGAATACCAGGAGGCCGTGTTTCTCACTATGTCGTGGTTGGTTGGAAGGGGGTGTGGCCTTACCCGCCCGAGCGTGGGGGGCATTGCTAGGCTGAGTCTGACCAGCTCGATGAATGGGTCCGCTATCGACATGCCGAATAGGTATTGGCAAACTATTGGCCAGGCGGATAGTGAGTTTCTTACGCTCACTTGGACTGTACTGCTAGGAGAGTGACAGTGCCATTTGGAGTGTACAAAACCCCGGTGATGATCCCAGAGAGGAACCGTACTGATATGTGGACTTATTGAGCAGGAGTTGCATACTCATTCATTCATTCATTCACTATCCACTCGGGTTGGTGGTGCGCAACTATTTGTTACGCGTACCTTCACAATGGCCAGGATTTCGGTTGGGGCGCGCGACTAACCTGAGATCAGGAGTTTACCACATTGAGTCTGACTATCCAAATTTAGGTATGGGACTGGTTTGGATAGAAGTCCCTTGTGATGGACCCCATAGCCTGCGATACTACGTACTATCATCCCGACTTCACACTCCAGCATAGTCATTCCATTCGCACCGCATATTGCATTACATCCACGGCATATAGCATTTTGGGTTACCCGTGTCTCGACATTTATATGGTTTAGATACAGCATCTGATTTTGACTCTTTATAATATTGTTCCTCATTTGCATAGTTGATATGTATTGCGTATTTTGAATTTACTTGACTTATGAACTTGCTAGTATTTTTGCTTACTCTGATAACGTATGATTCATGACCTTGTGTCGATTTCGATATTGTATAATTATAACATTGCGTTAAATACTTGACACTCACCTTGTACACACACTTACACCACTCTCTAAGCTTTCTATAAGCTTATGCACGATAGATGCGTGCAGGTGATGTTAGGTTGCAGCAGTATTGAGCTTGGAGCGTGCAGCGGTCTTCTGGGGCTTGATTGTCGATTGATGCATTTTCCTTTTAACATTGTACTCAAATGATTATATTAGTGGATATGTGATGATGATGTTGCCTTTGTGAATTGGGTAATCTTGTGGTTATGCTTATTACGAGTTAAATGTACAAAAAAAAATCCTCCTTGTAGGATCCCAGGATCGAAATCTGGCGTATGGACGCTAGGAGCCGAAAATGGGGTACTACGGAGGCTGTCAGCACCGGATTCGGCGATCTGGATTCCTGTGAATCCGATTTCCGGGTTTGAGGTGTGACAAAAGTTGGTATCAGAGCATAACTTGGGAATACCTGAAGATAACATCATATATCTGCTGATAGTTACCCTACACTCTATGATTGTTGAGAACCTAGAATGATTAGGTCCCCGATTTCGAATAACTTAGAAATTTTCTAATATAGCTCCCTACCGTTGAAATTATGATGTTTCATATTATTCCAGTTTCGATCGTCTCTTATCCGGGATCCGAAGATTAGTAAGGTCATCGTAGTGTTGATTATGCGTCTTGGGAGGGCGAGGTTGAGATTAGATAGCGCTATTTCATCCTTTTGTAGATTGATTGAGCCTTGACACATATACTTTATGATGTTTCCTTTTCCCCTGTTCGTTCTGTAAATTTCGAGGACGAAATTTTTTATTTAGAGGGGAGAGCTGTAAGACCCGTATCCTAGTCCGTACTGTTCCGAAGGCTTCTGCGATCCTTCCGGTCGAATTTTGGCAATCCTCAACCTAAAGCCAACGTTGCGCATGATCCTAAGATGAGACTTCCATGCCAAAGTCGGCTCGACCCGAAACCTATACCTCGGCGACCGCGCCGTCGCCGCAGTTCCAACGGCACGACTCACGCACTGACCCGATACCCAGGCTAGAAGATGTCGGCCCACTTTCAGTTCGAGGAAAACGCCGCACGTTGCAAATCCCAAGAGAATGTCCCATCAATCACATCAATCCATCAATCAAAGTCAAGTACAAGCAACCCATACCCTAGCCTTATCCCTCTCTTACACAAGTACCATAAAGTTAACAAGCACCTCACCTCTCATGTCACTCCACCATCACTCCTCTCCCATCATCTCTCTCTCTCATTCTCTCTTATTCTTCCCAAGCAAGCCCAAGAGAAGAATCGTCCATGGCTTCCATGGAGAAGCTATGTGTGGCCCACCCTCCTATCACCCAATCCCAACCTCAAAAATCGATCTCAACTGTTGAATCTTGTTCCCTTGAAGCTCTACAACGTGTTGGTGGAAGAATGAAGAAGAATATCCTCAGGTGGGTGCTTCTCTCTCTCCTTCTCTCTCTCTTTCCCTCTCTTGTTCATATTCTTTTGTGTGTGTGATGATGTGGCCATGTGGCCCACTCCAATAAACCCCATCATGCGCCATGTATTTTATCCAACCCATCTATAGGTGGGGCCCACTTGTATATGTGTTGTACCCACACCATCCATCAGTTGATGGCCCACCTGAGTAGGGCCCACCTTGAGCATGTGCGACGCCCAGACGTCTAGGGACGTCCCTGGACTAAAATGAAAACACGAATATTAGCTTATTTCAAAGTTCATTGGATGAGCCGCCTATGTAGGCTCCATCTTGATGTATCCTTTTTAATCCAAGCCGTCCATTCCATTTCTGAGATCATTTTAGGCGTTGAGCCGAAAAATGAAGCTGATCCAAGTTTCTGGTGGACCCTACCTTAGCAAACAATAATTTTCACCGTTTATATTCACTCAAATCTTTCTACACACTGAAAAATACTCAACATTGCACTTGACGAGTTTGTTATGGATGGTAGAATCCAATGGATGGAGTGGATTCAACTGATATGGGCCCCACTTACAAAATAACCCAGAAACTCTATTTTTTTCAAAAAAATAATAATAATAATAATATCTCATGAAAGACTCATCGCCGATGGCGTCAAGAAGAAGCTCCGGCTCGCGTTGACGAGCGCTGGGTAGCGGACCACGGCTCCAGCCGTGGGTCCCACCGTGATGTGTATTATGATCAACACCGTTAATTTTGTGGACCCTTCTTGAAGTGGGCCCCCTCCAAAATCATCCCGATCCAAACTCGTGGCCCACATCAAAGGAAATGGTAGGGATGAACGCTCACCATCAAACCCTTCAAGGCGTCAGGAGTTCCGAACCATTACAAAATTTGTTTTTTTTTTTCCTTTTTCATCCACGCACGTGTGACCTTATCAACGGGTTGGACGACATATAGACACTATGGTGGGCCCAGGGGCGGTTCAAAGGGGTAGGCAGGTGAGGCAATCGCCTAAGGCCCCCTAATTATGAAGGCCCTATGTTATATCAAAATTAAAATTTCTTAATTATAAAAGTCATATATTATAGAAAAATTAAAATCAATAATAAAAAAAGCTTAAAATTTTGAAATAAAACTTATTAAAAGGCATACAAAATAGGAACATCTAAAAATTAGTTTACAAATTTGAAATTAAAAATAAAAAAACAAATCCTATAAACTAGCACTATCAATAATAACAGTAAGTGTATTGTCTCTTTTCAAAATAATAGCATCGTTCCCAATAAATTCTTCTCCTAAAACCTAGGACCGCAACTACCTACTTTATTGCTGATTAAGTTCTCAAAAAATTAAATTCTAACATCATTTTTCTAATTAAATTCTAACTTCATCCCAATGGGCCTCATTTTTATGACTTGCCTAAGGCCCCAAAAATGTTGAGCCGGCCCTGGGTGGGCCCCACATGGGACCCCAATGTGTATGTGTTCTATCCACACCGTCCACAACAGTGGACGGTTGAACTCACTGTGATGAATGTGTTTTCTCCACGCTCTGTCCGTGGGATGGCCCACCATGTGGGACCCAACTGCATGTGTTTTATCCTCCCCGTCCACACAGCAGGACGGTGGGACCCACCTGGATGCTGTATTTTAATCCCCACCATCCAGAGATGTCTGGACGGTGTAATGGAAATCCCACCGTGATGTATGCTGATGTGCACCGTCCATTTGTAGAGCCTCACACGTGATGTAAGTATTTTATCTATGCTGTCTAACAACGTAGGCCCCACACATGTGGAAACCATGTGATGCATGTGATGTGGTGTGTGGACCCCACCATGGCATTTGTACAATATCCAGGCCGTCCATCAGTGCTCCTGGACGCTGGACTTATGCAATATTTTATTTTATATATTTTTTTAATATAATATTACGACGGGCCCTGATGTACGTGGGACCCACCTTATATGAAAGAAAATTGGCTGCTGTAACTCACACCAGCTATATGGCTGATGTTATGACATCAGCAGGCCCGTGGGACCCACCAAATGTATGGGTCTGATCCAGACCGTCCAACCTGTTGGTGGAACCCACCTTAATGAATGTATTTTATATCCACCCTGTCCATCAGTTGTGGACATGGGACCTGCCCCACACGCATGACACGTGTGGGCAGGTGGGGCCCACCTTAATATATATCCAGTCGTCCATCTGTTTTGTTATGTGGGGCCTGCCTTGAGGCATGGGTCTCATTCAGCAGTCCAGCAACTGCTGGACAGTGGGACCCACCGTTGATGAATGTATTTGATCTCCATGCCATCTATCTGTCGGGCCCACCTTAATGTATGTATTGTATAAACACTGTCCATCCCAAATTGAGGCAAATCTATCAGGTGGGACCCGCCTTGATTTCTGTAGTGTATTCCACACCGTCCGTCCGGACGGTGTGCTGTGGAGCACACCTTGAATGTATGTATTTTCAGCCACGCCGTCCATTCCGTTTGCCGGACAAGTGTGGCCCACCATCATGTTTGTGTATTTCACACACTGTCCATTTATTTTTGGGTCGTAGACCTCATTACCTTGAGAGGCCCACTTGATGTTTATAGGCCCATTGGTATGACCCATTGATGCAGCCCACTTGATGTTCATCAGCCCATTGATGCGGCCCACTTATTGTATATAAGGCCCATCGATGCGGCTCATTGTGATGTATATTAGGCCCATGCCCTGCAGCCCATTATGATGTGTTTGGGCCCATGTACAAGGCCCACCTGTTTGTATTGTTAGGCCCATGTAGCGTGTTCCATTTGATGCATATGAGGCCCAAGTAGTGTGGCCCACTCGTTATATAAGGCCCACGTATGAGGCCCATGGTGATGCATTTGCAGCCCATTTGATGAGGCCCATTGCGATAGGTTGGAGGCTCATGGGACGAGGCCATTGTGATATTTCCGAGGCCCATTGTAATATATTTGAGGCCCATGATTGAGGCCCAATGGGATGTATATGTGGCCATAATGTTGTGTATGAATACCTTATGTAGACCACTCCTTGGGAGCAATGTTAGTTGAATGGCCACAGTGTTAGGCAATGATGGTTTAATGTCCACATTGTGACCTTCCCTTAGGCCTTGTTAGGCCCACTCTCATCATCCTCTTAGTGGGTTAACCCAAATAAGTGGACCCCATTCACCATGAACGGATGGCTCCGTGTTACCGGATTTGATATACCCACGGCCGAGGGCTGATCTTTAGATTATGGTTGATCGGTTGTTCATCTATGGACCCCACCCTGTTTATGTACTGGTTGTCGGTATGATTGTCGATACCGATCATTGGTTCCGATTATCGTGACCGATTGCCGACTTCGATCGACGTGACCGATTTGCCGATTCCAATTATTGACCGATCCCGATTGCTGTGGCCGATTGCTGATTCCGATTAACTTGGCTGATTTGCCGATTCCGATTGACGAGGCCAATTATCGACGTTGATGCCGATTGTTGACTCCGACTCCAATTGTCGAGGCCGATTCTGATTCTGATTATCGAAGCCGATTCTGATTTGTCAAGGCCGATTGTATAGGCTGATTCCAATTGTCGAGGCCGAGTATCGAGGCTGAATTCGAGTGTCGATCCCGATTATTGAGGCGACCTCGATTGTCGAGGCCGATTTCGATTGCCAAGGCCAATTGTCGTGACCTATATGATGAACATGCAACCCGTAGTTGAGGCCATTTGTGACACGTATTAGGCCCATGATGCATGGCCCAATTGATGTATTCAAGACCCATGTGTAGGCCCCACATGTCATGTATTTGAGGCTCATGGGCAAGGCCCATTGTGATGTATTCATGGCCCATGGGTAGGGCCCATTGTGATGTATTCATGGCCTATGGTCAAGGCCCATTGTGATATGTATTAGGCCCATGAGCAGCGTCCACCTGTTGTGTATATGTAGCCCTTGAGTAAGGCCTATCGTGTTGTATATTAGGCCTTTATGTGAGGCCGTGGGCCCATTATATGTTTGGCTCTATGTGACCATTCCTTGGAGTAATGTGGGTTAATGTCCACATTGTCGAGGTCGATTGTTGATGCTAGTTATTAATACCGATTATGAATATGTGACAGTATAGCATCATGATACATGCCCATACGCATCATCTGCATGTTTGTTATGAGATGTGGTTGATCATTGCATATGTCATTGAGCGTGTTGTTATGAGACTCCCTGATAGACGGAGGTCATCTCACTTGAGTGCATGGTATGCGCAGGATTGATGCATGACTGGATTGTATGACTCATGCATCTTGCATTGTGTGTTGTGATTACTATACGCCCTAACGACATCAGGGCTGTAGCCTCCACAGGCATATCGTTGATGGCTAGAGGGGACACCAGAATATTTGGTTCTAGCATACGGGCGCCATAAATGTCCCTGGGTGAAAATCTTTAAACCTCCGTCGCCAGGAGACGCCCCAACGTCAAGACCGAGTGGATACATGAGCGCTCGAGTGCCGAATATCAGGAGGCCGCGTCTCCCACTGTGTGATGGTTAGTTGGTAGGGGGTGTGGCCTTACCCGCCCAAGCGTAGGAGGCATTGCTAGGCTGAGTCTGACCAGCTCGAGGAATGGGTCCGCTATCGACATGCCGGATAGGTATTGGCAGACTATTGGTCAGGCGGGTAGTGAGGTTTCTTACGCTCACTTGGACTGTGCTGCTAGGAGAGTGACAGTGCCATTTGGAGTGTACTAAACCCCAGTGATGATCCCAGAGAGGAACCGTACTGATATGTGGACTTATTAAGCAGGAGTTGCATACTCATTCATTACTATCCACTCGGGTTGGTGGTGCGCAACTATTTGTTACGCGTACCTTCGCAATGGCCAGGATTTCGGTTAGGGCGTGCGACTAACCTGAGATCAGGAGTTTACCACATTGAGTCTGACTATCCAAATTTAGGTATGGGACTGGTTTGGATAGAAGTCCCTTGTGATGGACCCCATAGCCTGCGATACCACGTACTATCATCCCGACTTTACACTCCAGCATGGTCATTCCATTCACACCACATATTACATTACATCCGCGGCATATAGCATTTTGGGTTATGTCTCTACATTTATATGGTTTAGATACAACATCTGATATTTGACTCTTTATAATATTGTTCCTCATTTGCATAGTTGATCTGTATTGCGTATTTTGATATTACTTGACTTATGAACTTGCCAGTATTTTCGCTTACTCTGATAACGTATGATTCATGACCTTGTGTCGATTTCGATATTGTATAATTATAACATTGCGTTAAATACTTGACACTCACCTTGTACACACACTTACACCACTCTCTAAGCTTTTTATAAGCTTATGCACGATAGATGCGTGCAGGTGATGTTAGGTTGCAGCAGTATTGAGCTTGGAGCATGCAGCGGTCTTCTGGGGCTTGATTGTCGATTGATGTATTTTCCTTTTAACATTGTACTCAAATGATTATATTAGTGGATATGTGATGATAATGTTGCCTTTGTGAATTGGGTAATCTTGTGGTTATGCTTATTACGAGTTAAATGTAAAAAAAAAAAAAAATCCTCCTTGTAGGATCCCAGGATCGGAATCTGGCGTATGGACGCTAGGAGCCGAAAATGAGGTACTACGGAGGCTGTCAACACCGGATTCAGAGATCAGGATTCCTGTGAATCCGATTTCCGGGTTTGGGGCGTGACAGAAAACATTTTCAAAATAAAAAAATTCTTTAAGTTTTCTTGCCTTGTCGATTTTATCGATACACATCTCAATATGATCGACCTGCACTGTCGAGTCCTCGATGCTTCATCGATACCATCGAAAAGAGGACCAAATATGTCCAGCAACCTTATACACATCTGGATGGAATTATCGATGTATCGATACGCCTATCGATATCATCGATATTCATATCTAGAGTCTATCGAAGTTGACTCGATTATATCGACAGGAAGATTTTTGGCGTCCCTGTTTTTCTTAAAAATATCATATAAGCATCGATATATCGAAGCCTCCTCGATACCATCGAAATTCAAACCTCGATGATATCGGAAGGCCTTCGATGATATCGGAAGGCCTTCGATGATATCGGTCTTGGGCGCCAAGTTCTCCAGCAAAAATGTTTCAGGGTGATTTATCTATAATCGGGGGTCACTCGATAGAATCGATATTCAAATATCGATGCCGTATCAATTGAATCGAACATGGATATAAATTGTCTAGCAAGCTTTATAAAAAATCCTTTTGATTTATCGATGCATCGACACAGCTATCGATTTCATCGACATTCAAATTCTGATGATCTCGAAAGTCCCTTGATCACTCATGAAAACCTGAAATATTTCAAGTCAAGTCTCTCTCATTTTTCAAGTATCGATGAATCGAACCTCTCATCGATGGAATCAGAGTTCGAAATCTGATGACATCGACAATCATTTCGATTTATCGACCAGCTGGCAAAAGGTTTCAAAAGTGTATGACATTGAGTTCGAGTCATCGAGCAGACCATTGATGCTATCGAGAGTATACGCTCGATGATATCGAACTCTGTCATAAATGTGACCGTTTTATATCCGTTGGAACCTTTTGCCTATATAAAGAGGACTTGTCTTGTGTTACTGTGAGAGAAAGTAGAGAGAGCTTTTATGTGTTTAACCTTAGATTTTATACCCAAAGCCCTTTCTCTCAAGAAAGTTCATCCTCCAATCCACCATCACCATTGATATTCAATAGAGTGGATTAGGGAATGAACTTCCGCATTCAAGGATCCTCCAACTACTACCTTAATGGCAAATTATGAAGCTGTGATGCCTTGAATGTATAGATGATTGAAATCGCTCTATCTTTCTTATAGGAAAATCTTTTGAGAGTAGAATTTCATCATAACCTTGACCCAACCCGTCGTCATGCATTGGTACATCTTTTGAGTTGCGGATCAAGGAGACCGAAGACTCTTCATCAATAAAGGAGGAGATCTTCGTCAATGTGCTTAATGAGACTCATCCACTTATCTGTAAGTATCTAGAGTCCAGAGGACACTTGTGATCATTCCTTTTTAGGATTGGGTCTTAGGTGTTTCTCACCCCTTCAAGCCCTCGTAGGAGGCCTCCGGCGGGAGTGTACGTAGTGGGTGCGTTGTGTGGACCTTTGCTCTGTGGAGAGCATAAACATCTGGTTCAAGGTGAACCAGTCAAAACCTTAGGTTTGAGGTGAACCATGTGAAACCTCGAGTTTGGGGTAAACCACGTAAAACCTCCGGTAGGGTCTTATGGAAGATCCTTGACCAGTGTGCCTAAAAGTGGGTGCGTTGTGTTGACCCTTGCTCGTGAGAGCATAGACAGTCAACCTCAATGTAGGTTGTAAAGGTTGAAGGTGAACCTGATTTAAAACCTTAGGTTTGAGGTGAACTGTTGTGAAACCTCCTTAGTGAAATCCGGCACACTCAAGGGTTAAGTGCGTCTGTCGGGAGTGGAGTAGACTGATCATTGAACCACTATAAAAATGACTATGTTTAAGAGTGTTATTTTTCTGAATGTGTGATTTACTTTAATATTTTTAATATCTGAATATCTGAGATCACGCCTCACACACATACACAGTCATATCCATCATAAACTAATTTGCATACTGTTCACTTATTAAATAGTTTGTGATTGGATCCTTTACAAGGCTTGGAAGCTAGTAGAGTTATTTTTGAGTAATCTTAATATAAGCTTATTGTTAGGATTAGTGCAATAGGATTTTAAATAAATCATAAAAACTTTAAAAGTCATATTCACCCCCCTCTAGGACATATTGGCATATCCCTACTTCAACTAAAGCGGTCTTTACAGCTATTTCATGACCACTGTGTGTTCACGCGTAAGTTCTCAGATGGTGATTTCTTAGTTCTACTATTAGTGAAAATCCTTAAACCCTCTTGGTATTAGAGGACACCCCAACGTCGAGACTGAGTGGATATATATATATATATATATATATATATATATATGAGCGCATGAGAGCCGTATACCAGTAGGCTGCATCTCTCACTGTGTCGTGATCTGTTGGAAGGGGGTGTGGCCTTACCCGACTGAGGGAGTAAGCATAGCTAGGCTGAATCTGACTAGCTCCTAAATGGGTCCGTTATCGACAAGCCGGGCCGATATTGGTAGGCAGGTAGTGAGGTCTCTTTCACTTACCCAATTGTATTGTGCACTTGATGAAGCGATAAGTTAGCGTAGAGTGTACTAGACCCCGGTGATGATCCCAGAGATGTACAGTACTGATTTGTAGAGTAGGAGTTGCATACTCATTCATTCATTCATTCACTATCCACTCAGGCTAGTGGTGTGTAACTATTTGTTACGTGTACCTTCACAATGGTCAGGTTTCGATTGGGGCATATTACTAACCTGAGATCAAGAGTTTACTTAAGGCAGCTTATCCAAGCCCTAAAAGGGCCAACTACACATAAGGCCTATCATTTTCGCCATTTGAACAGTAATGAGAAGCTAGCGGCCCTAAAAAGCCCGTGAAGGCCATCATATGCATACCCATGCGAGTAGCTGACGGAGCCAGTGACTAAAACCCTAAAAGGTCAAAAAGTCCTCAACGGCCAATCACGCGTGAGGCCAATACATTCTGTATAGCTTTCTGGCAGTGTCACGGAGAACGGAGGAAAATGCACTCCCGTGAATGGGCTCAACCTTGTAGACGAAGGAAACGCCGGCCGCAGTGTGAGCTCTTTAGCTATGTCCATAAATAGGTCAACCATGCATAAGACCCCCCAGATCTTTGGCTTAATTTCAGTATTAACTCATGAGGAAGAGCTTAAACCTACTCATTGACAGACTGGCAGCCCTAGATTTGGTACCCCAAAGGTCACCTTGCAAGCTTTGTAAACTCTAGAGAGTTACCACGGCCAACCCTGTACGTAATTCTAACTGAGTTCACGACCCTGGTAGCTTCACTGGGCCCCTCCGATGGATTGTAGTTTGTGAACTCACTAGGCTATGAGAAGTCCAGTGAACTCCTAATAGTTACAGAGACCATCACGTGTGTGACCCAACTCCACTACTCAAGAGTCTAAAAAACTGCGTGGGCTTCACTACTAAAGAGCTTAAACTGTGTGTAACTGACTAAATTGAAACTTAGCACTGCTAATTAAAATTTAAAAAAATCATATAGGAAATCCCGCACTAACAAGCATAAAATGTTGGTGTTTTATAATTAGTTCTTTATCAAATGTTATGTCAAGATTATTGCATAGATAAATATGTTTGAAATGATCTATGATGTAGAAATGCATAGAATAATAAAATGTCTCAAAATATTATCATGAATTCATATATTGAGAGTCAAAAGGAATTACTTGTCCAAAAAAGCATATACACAAAAGAAATTACATGCTTAAAGTTCTTCTATAATTCCTACTACCCTCATATATTTTTACAAGTCCTCCTTTAATTGCATCTAAGCTACGGTATGTTTTGACTTTTCTTCGAGAATGATCTTTGCTTGATCAGGAACACCAGCCAGTTTATCTTCCAATGATGCAATCGTCTCTTCTCTCTGAGCAGTTTGGACTTCTCAGCATTGGCAGACTGAATATTGACTTGTATCCTTTCTTCAATCTCCTTTATGGATGATTCCTTCTTGCGATCCTTCAACTCTATCTGTGATATCTCCTCTTTCAGAGCGGCAATGCGGTCTTGAGTAACCACTCTGCCATCAGTATAGGCCCTCTGTTGTTCTTGAATAACCAATTATTCCTGGTTCTGTACACAATGGGGGCAATGATCTTCTGCCATGGGAACGAGCTCATGAGTTCTCGCCTGTTGACGTTGGTGGCAGACATCACCTTCCCCATACCGTACAATTGGAATGCAACTCTTCTTGCCCATTTGTATGAAGGGCTTGACAAAGCCAGCCGCTGTATTAGCCGATCTTTGACTGGTTTTTATCCGGTCATCGAGATACATTTTTAGATATCCCTTCTGCATTATTCTCTCTGGAGATGGTACATTGCGCTTTTTCTGATTGTGGCCTTATGCAGGTTTACTTTTTTATCATTTTTCCCACCTAGCGCCCACTTTGATTGACCATTTGCCTCCTTTTCCGTGCATGATGTTGTGGTATAAAGATAACCGCAGTCGTACATGTATGTTTTCTGATCTTGCCTGGAGGTCGAATGTCGATGCCCTCGTTCCTAATGATGTGAGTGATAGTCTTGTCCCATGTTGCCTATATGTTGTCTGCTTTCTGCTTATCTTCCTGCCCCTGATTTTTCTCTTTATCTACAATTTCGGACCAGACCGTACCTCCTGTCGAATGCGGCACTTACTCCTGGGGCTCAGGAGGCTTTTCAGGCCTCACGACGGCGTCGCATCCTGGAGGATCCTCGTGTGACAAAGTGGTATCTTGGAGAGAGGCTCTTCTGGTAGCTGACTGGCAGTCCATTGGTTCCACTTAGTCCACCACCTGGTCTATCTGATTGGAGGTCAGTGCCCGAGCGGGAGTTAGCTGCTGCTTTGGATGGCTTTGATGCCAGTGCCTTTGTTGATCCAGCGAAGGAGTACAGCTCCTAGTGCGAGCAGTACGGTATTTGCCCGATTTTGCAGCCTGGCTATGCTCCAGGTAACGGCGTGCATTTTGCTGGAAGGGGGATTTTGGGGCCTCACTTTTGTCGCAAGGATACAAATGTTTATCTCCCTGACGATGATTAGTTCCACTGTATCATGTGACCATGCATCACTGATTGTATAATCTTCTGTATATATGAATTTTCGGTTGCTTAATGTCTCCTCCTTAGGTTGTTTCTATCATTTTGTAATCTTCCTCAGGTATCTAGATGTGTATTCCACTGTCTAGGCCCCATAAAGTAGGCCCCGCATTGATCTCGCCGGGAAGTGGGCCCGGCGGTAGTCCGACTATCGCCCACTGACTTTTATCCGTTCCTCCTGTTTTGTCAGGTGCGCAGCGATGCAGTGGTGTCAGTACCTGCAGCAGTACTCCGAATCCCGCCTCCGTCCATCTTTTCTTCCAGCAAGTCTTCTTCTTCTCCGTTCATTCTTTCAATCCCTTTTCGGATATTCTTGTCTGCTCAGTCTCTCCGATCGTCCCTTTTATCCCCTTCTCCTTTATCTCTTCTTCCTTGTCTTCTTCTCCTTTTGTCTCTTTCTTTCTTCCTTTTTGTACTTATTACGGCTGGATATGATGAGGGGATTGATGGGTTCATAAATGGTGGAGAGGTTGGTGGGCCCATAAATGGTGGAGGGGATCTATTTATGGATGGATTGATGGAGGTTGGTGGAGGAGTAATGAGCCCTTTGGAAGAGGTAAATGCTATTTATGGCTTGAATCTTTCTTCCATTAATGGTGGTTATGAGGATGGACTGATCGGATTGGATGGGTTCAATGGGTCCATACCAGATGGGCCACCCGAGTTTGTAGATGTTGGCATGATGAGGGTGGATAGATTTGATGGTGAGGATGGTACGATGATGGCGATGGATGGTTTGGTTGTTGGAGCAATGATTATGGGCAGTGTGGATGATAGTATGATGATGGTAGACGGTGTGGATGGGACAGATCGGGTCCAAATGGGTGGCGGGCCCCACTTCGGCAGTTCAAGCAGTTTGGATCTGGCGGATGATGTACTCCTTGCAGATGGCCTTGGTCAGATTTTTGGTGCAGATTTCGGGGCAGTGATGGGACAGTCAGCCATTGTTGGAGGTCAGGATACTGGTGTCGTCAGCTACTAGGATACTTTAGGTGTTGCATCTCCTGTGGCCTATTCAAGTTGTATCAGAGCCTAATAGCTCATTTTTAATTATTCTATTTGGATTTATTTTCTGAGCTAATCTATCTGAGCTATTTAATATGTCAAATTTTTATAGCCTTTCAGTCACTAGGGCTCCACCATTTGATGGCTCCAATTATGTTTATTGGAAAGCCAAAATGAGGATTTTCTTAAAATCCATGGATGCGAGTGTGTGACTAGCTACAGTGACTGAATGGACCCCTCCTACCACTGAAGTAATTGGTATCGATGGATCCAAATCTATGAAAGTAACACCTTATTTTTCTTGGACCATACTTCAGAAAAGTGAGAGTAGTGCCAATGCAAAAGCACTAAATGCAATCACTTGCGCACTATCACTGGATGAATTCAAAAGAATTATATATCCTGTGATTCTGCAAAGCAAGCCTGAGATATTTTAGAAATGACACACGAGGGAACATCAATTGTCAATAAATCTAAAGTCCAAATCCTCACAACTAAATTTAAGGAAATCCATATGGAAGAAAATGAAATGTCATGGACTTCTATACAAGATTAAATGATATTGTGAACTCTATGTGGGGTCTTGGTGATAAAATCCCAGAAAGTAAAATCTATGCAAAGATACTATGCTCACTTCTTGAACGGTTTAATTATAAGGTAACTGCGATCCAGGAACTTCGTGATACGGATAATATGAGGGTAGAAGAATTAGTTGGCTCTTTACAGACTTATGAATTAACTTTTAAAGCTCCTAAAGGTAAATCTATCGCCCTTAAATCTTTTAAATGTATTTCTCAAGAAAATTCTAATTTAGAAAATTCTGAAGATGATATGGCCACTTTAGCAAAAAAGTTTTACAAAATTTTCAAAAGTAAAAAGAGAGTTGATTTTTAAAAATCTAATGATAAGAAAAGATCTAAATCTAAAACTTGAAAATCTTTAAAAGATAGTCAATGTTACAACTGCCATGAATATGGGCATTTAGTAAACAAGGGTCCTAGAAAGGGCAAACCTAAAAGGAAAGGTATGTTGGCTACTTGGGATGAATCTTCTGGCTCTGAAGCCTCTTTTGAATCAGAAGATTCTGAAACCGAGTTGGGTAATGAAATCAAAGCTCTTATGACTCTAACCAAGTTCACTTTTTCAGATCATGATGATTCAACTAGTGAAGAAAATTTGAATAGTGATCATGAAAATGAAGATGATCTTCAAGATGCTTATAATGCCCTTTACAAGGAAAGTTGTAAAATTGTTGTTAAACTAAAACTTCAAAAAGAAAAGTTTTTAAAACTTAAAGAACAGTTTGATACTCTTGCTTTAGAAAAATCCCACATTTCAGATTGTTTTGAAAAGACTAAATGCTATTTAGATTTCAAAACCTCCCTTATTAAAAATCTTAAATCCGAAAATGAAAAACTAAAACCTGAAGTCTCTTCACTTTTGAGTTTGAAAGATGCTTGGAGGTATACTCAAGGTGATCCTAAGTTAGAAAAACTTTTATCTGGATCCTGAAAATGTGGCAATCGATCCGGTTTAGGCTACGACAAAAATGTTCCTCCTAAACAGAAGAATACTCCTCCTAAGTTTGTGAAAGGAGAGTCTTTAAACTCAAAAAGGAATAGTTCAAATCAAAACTTTTCTAAAAATACTAAAAATTTTCATTCTTTTAAACCTAAAAGCAACCATATTAACTATAAAAATCAAAACCGAAACCCTTTAACTGAGAAGATAGTTGATTTACTTAAGGAGCTCTTAAAATCTAACTCAGTAGGTCATTCTTACAACAACTACAAATACAAGAAGTTCAACTATACTCCTAAACCCAAAACAGTTATGAAATGGGTTCCTAAGGTTACTAGCTTGGTTGCCCACACCGCTTTCAAAGCTTTAAGCCATTCAAAGTGATACCTAGACAGTGGTTGCTCCAGGCATATGACAGGTGACAAGGGTCTGTTCATCAATCTTAAATATATGACTGAAGGTTCAGTCACATTCGGTGATGGTAGCAATTGCAAGATTATTGGCCAAGGTACGGTTCAACTCTATAACCTCCCTTTATTTAATAATGTTTTATATGTTGAAGGATTAAAACACAACTTGTTAAGCATATCTCAAATATGCGGTAACAATCATAGCGTAAAATTTACTAATCAAGGTTATGAAATTTTAAACAAAAAGGGTTCTGTAATATTAACTGGTCGCAGAACTTCTGAAAACTGCTATATTGTAAGTGATTCTAGCTCATCTAATCAATCTTGTTACATGGTCCATACCGATGAAACTAAGTTATGGCATAAACGCCTTGGACATGTACACTACCGCAATTTATATAAATTGAGCAAAAGAGAACTGATAAGAGGTCTATCTAAATTACAGAAAGTAGACAAAATATGTAGTAAATGCCAAATTGGCAAACAAACTAGGAGTACTCACAAAAAGGTGGACTCCAATGCCACATCCAAACCGCTCGAACTTCTCCATATGGATCTTATAGGACCAACCAGGACGGAGAGTCGAGGTGGTAAAAAATATATACTGATAATCGTGGATGATTTTACCAGATTCACTTGGGTAGCCTTCTTAAGGGATAAATTAGAAACCCTTGATGAAGTAAAAAAGAATTCTCAAATAAATACAAACGGAAAAAGGTTCTCAAGTCTGTAAAATCCGTAGTGATTATGGATCAGAATTTGAGAATAGTAGTTTTGAGAAATTCTATTGCAATTAGGGAATATCACATGAATTCTTTGCGCCCAAAACACCACAACAAAATGGAATTGTTAAAAGAAAAAATAGAGTGCTTCAAGAAATGGCAAATGTAATGTTGAATAGTATGAAGCTCCCTAAAAATCTTTGGACTGAAGCCGTAAATACTACCTGCTATATAATCAACCGAGTTTATACAAGTAAGTCATACAATAAAACTGCTTATGAAATGTGGTTTGATAAGAAGTCTACTGTCAAATACTTTCGAGTTTTTGGCAGCAAGTGCTATATTTTACGTGACCGTAAAAATCTGGGTAAGTTTGACACCAAAAGTGATGAAGGGATCTTTTTAGGACATGCTTTGAATAGTCGAGCGTATCGAGTACTAAATAAGAGGACCGGTGTAATTCAAGAGTTCATCAATGTGGTCATTGACGATCACTTGAATATACCTACCTCAAGTTTAGATAATGATGAAGTTCTTCTAATTGACAAACTAGATACTTCATCAAGTCAAAATAACTTGGAGCTGAGGACTGTTAAAAATCATCCAACCACTCAGATTCTTGGAAACCCTCTTACTGGTGTGCGCACTCATGAACAACTAGAAGATATATGTAATTGCATGTGCTTTACATCTCAGATCGAACCGGCTAATGTAAAAGAAGCTCTTGCTTACGAAAATTGGATAGTTGCGATACAATAAGAGCTTAATCAATTTGTTAAAAATGATGTTTGGTACCTAGTTCCTAGACCTAAAGATAAACATATTATCGAAACTAAGTGGATTTTAAAAAATAAGTCTGATGAACTTGGTAATATAATTAGAAACAAGGCCAGACTGGTTGTATAAGGGTACACTTGAATTAAAGGAATTGATTATGATGAAACCTTTACCCCAGTAGCTCATCTTGAATCAATCAAACTATTTATAACCATTGCATGCTTTAGAAAATTCAAAATTTATCAAATGGACATAAAGAGTGCTTTTTTAAATTACGATTCGTATAAAGAAGTATATGTTAAACAACCAACGGGCTTTGAAGACCCTAAGAATGTTGATCATGTATACCACCTAAAAAAGGCTCTCTACGGTTTGAAACAAGCTCTCAGGGCATGTTACGAAAAATTGACTAAGTTTCTATTAAGTCATAATTTTCTAATGGGAAGTGTTAATAAGACTCTTTTTATTAAGAAATATAACAATCATATCTTAATAGTGTGGATCTATGTTGATGATATTATTTATGGATCTACATGTACTAACATGACTGTTGAGTTTGCAGATCTTATGAAATCTAAATTCAAAATGAGCATGGTTGGAGAATTGAATTATTTCATAGGGTTGCAAGTAAAACAACAGCCTGATGGTATCTTTATTTCTCAAACCAAATATACTCTGAACTTAGTTAAAAAGTTCAGATTTAAGAATGAGAAGAATTTTGATACTCCTATGAGTACAACCTTAAAACTCTAAAAGGACTCTATAGGTAAGCGAGTTGATCCTAAATTATATCATAGTATGATTGGCAGTTTACTTTATTTGACTGCAAGTAGACCTGATATTGCTTTTAGCATCAGAATTTGCACTAGATATCGATCTGACCCTAAAAAGTCACATTTAACTGTTGTTAAGCGGATTCTACAATATGTCGCAAGTTCAGCTAATCTGGGTCTTTGGTATCCACATGACTAGTGTTCAATTAGTTGTTTACACTGATGTTGATTGGGCTGGTAATGTTGATGATAGGAAATCAACCATATGTCTTGTTTCTTGGCAAAGAAACAAAGTTCCGTTTCACTCTTTACTGCTGAGGTTGAATACATTGCAGCAGGTAATGCATGTACTCGGCTCGTATGAATGAAAAGAATGTTAAGTGATTACGGAATTGCACAGGATTCTATGATTTTATATTATGATAATTCCAGTGCAATTAATATATCTAAAAATCCAATCCGGCATTCACGAATCAAGCACATTGACATTAGATATCACTACATTCATGAATTAATGGAAGAAAAGACAATTTTATTAGAATACATTCTAACCAAGACTCAACTTGCTGACATTTTCACTAAACTGGTCGACAAAAGTAGGTTTAATAAATTGAAATTTGATCTTGGTATGTGCAATTTAAATTGATTATTCATGCATTTCTGTATTATAATATATATATATATATATATATATATATATTTGTTAATTTATTTGATTAAATTTTAAATTTATATGAAAATTGCATATTTTTGGCTGTGCACGACCAGTCGAGGACGTACTCGACCAGTCGTGTAGCGCGCTAGTGCTTTTAATTTGGAGAAAAAATCCTTTTCTTCCCCGTTTGCTCTTCCTCTCCAACGAATCTAAGCTTGACCGGTCATACACAACTTTCTTGATCTTCAAGGTTAGTGCGTTAATTCTATTTTTCTTATAGATTCAAGTGCATATCACTTCATTTTTATACTTGGAGTGATTTATTTCTTATTTCTTATTTCTTTGAGGTTTTCTTCACTAAAATCTGATTTTGAAGAAACCCACTGTACAACTTTTACAACCTCTTGATTCCTTCATTTCTTAGTTGCAAATGGATGCTAGAGGTAAAAAAGAAAACTTCCCGTGGTGCTTCCTCATTTAGATCGGCATCTATCACAAGGCGCCACTTTCGGTCACCCGAAAATGATCCCTCCTATGTACGGGATTTACAGTTGCGCAATGTGATAGTTGAACTACCTGTGCATCTTGAACATATTGCTCCATTTGAAATCTTTCCTCTTCTCCAAGCTATAGGATGGGATAACATTCTACATTGGGGCGGGCCGGTATACCGGTCTATTGCACAAGCTATGTTTGCATGTATTTCTGAGTTTTCAACTGAGAATTTAACTTTTGTTATTGCAACTAGAGAAGGTCCATTTGAAGTAGATCGACACCTAATTTCTGGTCTAATGGACATACATGTCAATGATGAAGGTATTCCTATTAGCTCTCCAGTTAATAAACCATCTGAATCAGAAAAACGTATGCTTACTAGAGCATTATGCAATATGGATGTTGAACTGAGCTCCTTGGGCTTCCTAGAGGTTCTCCACTTTCACCGAGTTCGTCTAGACTGACGACTGTTGAGTGCAACTTCATATGATTGGGTTCCAGCATTGAACCTATTTTCTTTCAATGATCTGGAACTAGGCCCATCACTGGAGGAGTTTGCACGCTTATCTGGTCTTCCTCTTACTCGGGAGCCTTATGTTCCCTCGTCGGAGCCTGTTCGTCCTGCTGATCTGATCTCCTAGTTCGAATTTCCGACTACTCTTCCTACTGCAAGGGGTAGGGCGGATGAGCTTTCGTTGGAGCTTCTATATGATCGTTGTTCTACTGCCCGAGAAGGCCCTAGGTCAGATCGCCAGCTTCAATGTTTGAATGCACTGATATTCTGTGTCTTGGCTGAGCTTCTTTTCTCGAGCTGGCGACAGTCATCGTCAGCAGTTTTACTGGATGTATTCCGCCGTGTTCTGTACCGTAGGAGTATTATTTTTATGGTGTTAGTGAAGCTTTTTTTGGGGCTGACTGAGTGCTCACTTGGACACACCCGTGTCCTCCGGGGCTGCTGCTCATTTCTTCAGGTATTCTTTGCTCTCGTCCTCTTTCTTTTCCTTTGTTTTGTTATTTACTTACAACTGGAGTTCGGTATGTTCCTTTCTCCAGGTATGGCTGTGGGAGCATCTTTGTATGACTCCTCTGCTTATGTGGCCCGATTCCCGTCGTGATGATGTGCTCTCTCTATTTTTTCCTTGGGACCTAACATTGAAGATAAAACCTAATAAATAAAGAGGATTTTAGATATACAACATAATGGCCCCATACACTTAAGTGTTTTATGCGGACACAGATTGCTTGTAACTAAGGATGAAACTTGGGTTAGGTCAACCTATAGCCCATTGGCTCAACCCTAACATTAGGCCTTGTTGGGATGAGGTTAGGTTGGGCTTGGCTTGTAAATCTTCAACTTGACCCTTAACCTAGCCTAGTTTGGTTTGGGTTTAGGTTAAGGCCAAGGGTAATTCGATTGAATTCAAACCTAACATTATATTCAATAAAGGTGCATGTGAGTTATTATGGGTAAAATGAGGCTAAAACAAATGTATGAGACAGATGAGCCAACCAACCAAACTCGATTACTATGGATTGCTTGAGGGCCAAAAAATCACCCCGACCTTTTTATGTCGACCAATGACTTTGGAGGTAAGTCTTGTTCGCCAACCTCTAGAGACGACCTCAACCTCGAGGTCCTCGGGTACGAACCTTGACCTCGGATACCAACCTTGGCCTCAGGTACCAACCTCGACCTTGAATACCAACCTCGGCCTTGGATACCAACCTCGACCTCAGATATCGACCTTAGATATCAACCACCAGTTCAAAATACAAATATCCTTAGAATATATAAAGATAGGATTATCCTCTGAGATCTTCGTCGATGATCATGCCGATTGAGGTAAAGTCGGAGATATTCTTGAAGTTAAAGTCTGACTCCAATACGGGCCCCTCAAATCAACTCAGATACGCATACCGCCTATAAAGCCTATAAATACACGGCGTGTCATGGTAAAGGTACACACAACGATCCTGATTCTTCTATTCATTCTGCGGACCTACCCTGACTTAGGCATTGGAGGGTCCCCGGCCTTAACCAGCACCCCCAATGTCTTCTCTTGTTTTTCATTAAATCATAAATACTCCGGCCAGCAGGAGGTGAGGCAGGATTAACCAGATTTCAGCATCAACATGAGTTATGACTAATATATGTGGAATCCAGATTGGTCCACATCATCATTGACGTTGTCAGTACTTTTGCATTAAATGCGGTGTGTGATGATATGGCCTAAACGTATCGCAGTAAATAGGAATTTAATTACCATTTGTGGGAAGTAGAGGATCCGGATTCATATATGTGATATATGTAAAATAATAATCTACATAAAAAGTTTAAAATAATTTTTTTTAAAGTTCATATAAGTTTTACTAGCATGATGAGGAGATTGTCATTACTTTTGGTCCAAGCATGCTCACATTGATCACTACTTGAATGACATAAATCTCTAACACGTGCTCTCTGTTGGGATCTTTCACACATGTTCCAGCCCATACATTATGGGCTCTGTTCTAGGGAAAATTGAACTAGTCCCTCACACGGGAAAAAAAAAAAAAAAAGACCGACTAACTATAAAAGAATCCGAATTGACGTGGTCTAGGGCCTAAGATAGGTTTTTGAGCCAAATTGTTCAGGGTACAGGTCTCGAAGACAAAACGAGCAACTCTCCCAACGAAGGGACGAGCCCTCGAGCTAAGTTGTCCAAAGACAGAGCTCGAATGGGAAAGAATCATCTCACTGAGTATGCCTACGGGTACGGGCAGAGGGCCTTTAAGGCAATGAACTCAGGCTGCGAGCTTCCCAAGTATCCTAAGGTAACTAGGTTGACCACGGCCAGAGGTGGGACAGAAAATTCAAAGAAATCCTACCTGGAACCTAAAAAGAAAAGATTTAGAATGATAGAGGCTGAATATCACACCGACCGAGATAGGCTTAACAACATTTTCGGGAGTAGATTCACATCCAAATAAGGGCTCTCCAACATTAAAGATATGAAGGTTTTAGAACCGCCTAATAACCCTATAAATACAGTTACCTCAAATGAGAAGAGGTAATCTAACAAACTCAAACTAAAGCCTTTAAAAGCCTTTAATCCAAGTCTACTAGTCTAACTTAGGCATTAAAGGGTCCACGGCCGTCATCAACTCCCTCGTTGTCTACATCTTTCTACTTCTTTGCAGGTCCATCGATGGGTGCACCACCAAAAACTTGTTTACGAACCCCAAGTGCAAGGCTGCGATGTAGTAATAATTTGGTAAGACTGAGGTCGAATCCACAAGGAATAGGGAACACAACCTAGAACTAATCTAAGTCTAACAATTTGTCTAGGTTTTCAATCCAGTGAATGAATAAGGGTAATAACAAAATAGATAAAGTATTAAGGATCCACGAATCCACTTATAGAAATCTCAGTATTTGATTTATTGATTCAATGCTTATCTCAATTGGAATCGAAGTCCCATCCTATCCAATTGGAAAATAATTCGGTTAAACCATTCACAACATCAAGAGAAATATGATTCCAATAGATTGGTTCTCTCATAAAGTATTCGGACATCAATCACGGGGAATTAAAAGCGTCAAATATACCCTTAAGCATCATCGGATTAATCAATTCTACAAATTGATTCATTCTCTAATTCAGCCTAAACAATTATTAAATCAAAGCATTACTCGTACCCAAAGTGCATAAAGAATCTAAACATGAACAACTTAAAAACTTAAAGTAAATTAAAACCAATTCAATCCAATTTCATCATTCCAAGTAATGTAAATTGAATCCAATAAATAAAATACTAAAATTAAACTACAAGTCTCATCCCTTAGCCTTAGCTAAGAGATTAGCTAGTCATAGCTAAATAAAAAATAAAAGAAAACTAAAATATCTACTACAACCTATGAAGAAATTGAAGTAGAAAAACCTTGTCGGTGCTCGTCTAAGCCTTTTCTATCTTTTCAAACCCTAGAAGATGATTTGGAATAGCCTAGGGAATCTTTTAAATAGTTTTGGAACTCAATCTTTCGCACCACCTCAAAAAATTTTGCAAATCGACTTGAAATTTACGCAATTGTTGTGGCTTCGATGGCACCTTCAATGGCATCGAAGTCCAATCGAAAAGTTCGAGTGAAATTGTGAGATTGTCTAGCAACGAACTGTCAAAATTGCATATTTTTCCAATGTCATCGAACTACCTTCGATGGCATCAAAGCTCCCTCGATGACACCTTCGATGACATCGAACATTCCTTCGATAGCATTAAAGGGTGCATGAATATGCCCAGCAACCAACTTGAAAAATTCATAATTTTCTCGATGCCATCGAAGAGGGTTCGATGGGATCGAAGTTTCCTTCAATGGCATCGAAGCTGTCCTCAATGGCATCGATGATCTGTTTATATAAATTTTCAAAACTATGTTTTTCTAGCCCTGGAATTTCATAATATGATTTTTTTGGCCCTGAATTTTCAGGATTCATTTTCCTTAGTTTCTTTACTTCAAATCTTCGATTTCCTTCATTCCTCACTTGATTTTCTTCGATCTTTGGTATTTAAATTCTTCGATATTGTCTTCTATATATCCAATTCTTCATTATCTTCTTTTAAGCTCTAAATCCATCCTTTTAAGTGCATATTCATCATAGTCTTCCAAATTACCTCGTATGACAAAAACATATATAATTAAATTGCATGAACACTTAAATGCTAAGATAACTAATGTAATTAAAATTTTAAATATGCAATATTTGAGTCTCAATAGATCTTGAGGCACAACACAGTGCACCACACACCATAGCAGAATGGTGTGGTTGAGCAGATGAATCGAACTCCCTTAGAGAATGACTGATGCATGATAAGTAATGCAGGGTTGGGTAAGGAAATGTGGATTTAGCTCATTAACATGGCTTGTTACTAGGTATATCAGTCCCCTTCTACGACTATTGATTATAAAATTTCAAAGGAAGTGTGGAGTGGTCAACATGTATAGTACTACTCGGGGCTGGGAGTATTTGGTTGCGATGCTTACTCACGCGTACCATCAGTTGAGAGGGATAAGCTAGACTAAAGGGTTAAAAGGTACATCTTTATCGGTTATGGTGATGGTGTGAAGGGGTACATATTATATGACAAGGTCAGGCGGAAAATCATCTTTAGTCGTTACGTCAAATTCGACGAGGGATCCCTGTTCTGTAAGGATGAACATAAGGAAGCAAAAAAGTCGGTTGTGAACGGTCATATACACAAAGATGAGAAATGAGCTAATACTGAGACGCGGACAAAGGTACAGGAGCAGGTGGAACAACCACCTCTGAGAAGGAATCCACCAAAGGATCATAGGTTATTAGGGAGATACAAGAATGATTTAAATGTTGTATTTTCCCTCATTATAGATGAGAAAGATCCGTCTACTTTTTAGAAGGCTCTTGATGACGTATATGTTGAAAAGTAAAAAACGGTGATACATGATGAGATAGACTGCATGTAGAAGAATGAAACGTGAGAGCTGGTGAAGCTTCTCGTCGGTCGTAAAGCGATCAGATATAAGCGGATCTTCAGGAAGAAACATGATAAGTACATGGCAAGGTTGATAGCGAAAGGATATGCTCAAAGAGAATATATCGACTTCACTGATATCTTTGTGCCCGTGGTGAAATAAGTATCTATCATATTTGTATTGGCGCATGTTGCCTAATACAATCTCGAGCTAAAACATATGGATGTGAAGATTGCTTTCCTGCATGACGAATTAGAAGAGTAGATTTGTATGAAGCAGCCAAAAGGATTCGAAATGCAATGGGCAAAGAACAAGGTTTGTAGGTTGAAGATGTCGTTGTACAACTTGAAATAGTCACCTAGGCAGTGGTAGAAGAAATTTTATTATTTCATGATGAGTTAGAGGTTTATAAGGCATGAGTATGATCATTCTACCTATTTCAAGACACTAAATGATGAGTAGCTCATTATCTTGGTATTGTATGTTGATGACATGCTTATCCCGAGTCATAGCATGTCTAAAATCGACATATTAAAGGCTCAACTATCAGGGACATTTGAGAAGAAATATTCAAAGGCTACAAAGAGAGTTCTCGGCATTGACATATAAGATATAGTAAGAGGAGTAGGCTATGGTTATCTTAGATTGAATATCTTAAGAAGTTATTGGTGAAGATGGGATGGAGAAGATAAAGCCAGTCAATGTTCCCTATGTGGCTCATTTTTCGCTTTCTTCTGAGCAATGTCCTAAAATGGATGAAGAAAAATAGGTTATGACTTGTGTGCCTTATTCGAGTATGGTTGACAGCTTAATGTCTATTTCAAGACACTCGTGTGTCTATATAAGACAAAATATTTCAGATGCGGTGGGTGTTGTTAGCAAATACATGTCTAACCACGGCAAGCAACATTGGGAGGCAGTAAAATAGCTACTTTGATAAATTCGAGGTATGCAGGACTACATCCTGACATTCGAAAAATTAAGAAATAAGTTAGTAGGCTATGTGGATTTAGATTACACATGCAATGTGGACAATAGAAAGTCGACTTCGGGTTACTCATTTGTGTTAGTGAATGGAGCGATCAGTTAGATGTTAAAGATTCAGTATATGGTGACTCTTTCTACAACTGAAGCTAAGTATATGGTAAAGACGTAAGCATTCATGAAAGCAATTTGGCTGAGGGGAATGATAAATTAGTTGGGGCTTCAGCAGAAGGCCATGCGGGTTAATTGTCACAGCGAAAGCGCGATTAATTTAATGAAGAACTTGGTTTACCATTCTAAAACTAAACATATTGTGCATCATCATTTTATCCAACAAGTGCTTGAGGAATGTGGTGTGACTCTTGAGAAGATGCATTCGAGCGTGAATCTGACGGATATGTTTATCAAGGCGGTTCATATAGAGAAATTCAAGTTTTGTGCGCATTTTCTAGGTCTAGCAAAGATAGAGTGAAGACGGAAAACGATAATTGTAAAGATATGATGGATACTAAGTACAGATATAGGATCGAACAAGGCTTGTTGCAACATGAAAATTAGAGTCATGGTGGAGATTTTTGAAAATTAGATGCCTAAATCTATGCTAAAACAGGGGCCATTAACTGATAGATAGTTTGGTCAACAGGCTGAAGGATATTAAAAATATTCAGTTTTTTAGCAAAACTCTCTGGCCTATTTATGGAGTTTTCGACAAGTCAAAAACTCTTATTGATAGGTCGACCCGGCCATTCGACGTCTCTCGACCGATCATATCAATAGGTTGACGGATTTCACAGTTTTATGCATTTTTGTGTGATTTATTTTTATTTTCGATTTTACTTTTATATATATATATATATATATATATATATATATATATATATATATATATATATATATATGGGTGCAATTGGAATTAGGGTTAAGGCTAGACGTGCTTAAGGGTTTGAGAGGGTTTTGGAAAGAGAAAAGGCTAATTTTTTTTCTCTTGAGGCTTTGAATCGGTAATGTTTCATTTCTTGTATCTCTGTTAAGGATTTTTCCACTTGAATTTGGAGTGTTCTCTATTAAATTTGCTTGTACGATTGTGATTACTTTATTGCTTCCACAAGTCCCAACATCGGCAAACTTAATTTTCATCTTGATTTTGGATGGGAAAACCGGCTTACAAATTAGATAAAGAAACAACATTATCAAGGAGGCTAAGGTCAACTTCAAGAAAGGAGCAATTCAAGCCACAAATATTTTTATAGTTATTAACAAGCATATACCAAATTTCAACTTGGTTAATGCAACGATGGCCTGACCGAACTTTGATGTCTTAAATTTTGGAAGAAGCATGTCTACCCTTAAGCGACGAGTAGAATATTTTTGAGTTACATTCCCTAAGTTTTAAGATTTTGGAACGTCATCTTCTGCTTACATGGACACTTCAAGGTCTTCGAGATAGGCCAACTCAGCTTTGTCAATTTTTTTCTCATCAATATTAACTTCATTCATTTTCTTCTTTTTAGTCACTTGAGTAAGTTGAGAAAGATTCAGAAGATATTTTAATCCGTAGAGAATTGAGAGCTTGGGTTGAGCCTCATGCACGCTATGAGGCCAGCCAGAGTTTGAATGGTTTTGAAGGTTTGACATCTCTTACACGCTTGAGATTTAAGGATACTCAAAACCTCTTCCCTTAAAAGGGAGATATCTATCTCATCATCGAGGATAGAGGGCAAATGCAACATTCGAGTGGATTATCCATTAATTTTTAGGACCTGCCCTAAATTGAGCAGGAGAAACAGAAGGACAGCATGGATATGCAACAAATCATCAAGGTGGAAATCTTCACAAATTCACACCTCCATAAATTCATGGCTTTGGGGTAAATCCAAATCCCCAAAATAACTAAAGACTTAGCAAATCTTCAAAATACACTACTCTTACAAGAGATAAAACAAAGAAGTAATTCTTTTAAAACAAATATGCTCTACTACTACAATAAATGCTTCCCAAATCCATGAATTCGTAGCTTGACTCCCAAATTGAGTGTGGATTTTGGAATTTGCCAAATCAAATCCAATGCAAATACATAATCTCAGACATTCATAGATCTACCAATTTCAAGTTCTAATATCCTTGATCCCAAACAAGGGATATTGGAAGATTGGGATTTTACTTTTGAGGAGATTTTTGGGGAGTGGTAGATCCATTTTGGGCCCAGCGGACAAACGGTATGCATTGCCTAAACAGAAAGTGTCGGTGGAACAAACCGAAAACCTATGCATGCCCTGCATGAGTTATGTATGCCTAAAACAGTATATTACAGTCACATTTTGTTTTTTAATTTTTGGAAAGATAAAACTACCAACCCTTGATCACTCACAACACTACACTCTCTCTACCAGCCCATCTACTGAGTGGGAAACTATATTACAGCAAAATTTCCATCAGAATCTTCAGATTGCACTGAATTCCGAGGCTTTGAAACATCATATGATGGATTCCAAAAGGGGGGGGTTTTAAAAAAAACGCCACTATTATCTATAAAGTCTAGATTATCATCGTAAGTTATCATTACGGGTGCCAATCAATTGTCAACGACCTTGATAAGTGTCGGCTCATAGTCACTTGGAGCCTGAAAGCCATGGAGATTCATAAACTGTGGCAGCCACATTGGCCAGCCCACCATCTGGCATGTCCTTTCGGAATCTGACACCTGGGGCCAACCCAGGGCCTCCAATGGCGATTGGGACCTAAACAAAAAAACAATGTCAAATAGCAACCTCAACTATTTCTAAATAGAGATAGATCAACGGTTAAAAAGACAGAGAGAGATCAATGGTTTAAATTTTACGGAATATTCCATCATTTACCACCCATGAAAAAAAAAGAAGAAGAAGAAGATGTCTTTGAAATGGTATCTGGTGGTAAAATCATAAGAGGGCCAGTTGCATCCAATCATCAATTATAACCTTTTTCAGAATAGAATCCCATGATAAACAATTTATATCTTTGTTACTATGCACTCTTATCTATGTAAACTTGGTGGGTTCATACCCAGAGAACCACCATATTTGCGGATGGTTCAAAGCGCTGGTTGGAGGACTTTTGCCCATTGAATGTCCTATGTTGGTTAGGCTCTTCTCCAACTGTCCATTCGTAACAATGAAAAGTTGTCCAATTGGAAGCTAGGAGAGTCAAACAGGTGTACCTTTTGGGGCAAGGATAATCCAACGTGGAAACCAGCAGATGAATGGTCTGGATCCTTCCCCATTTCTGCTCATTCAGTTCCATTTAGCTCTTTCCTATCTATTTCCTATCCATCCAGTCAGAAGAGGAGAATGGGAAGGCCTAAATTTTCTAGAAAAATCTTGTTGAGAAAACAAACAGGAGAAATAATGTTTCCTCCCCTATAATTTCCTGGATATGAGGTTTCCCAGGAAAGAGGCCCTAAATATTTTTAGGGATGCATGCATCGGGAATCGAACTTTTAAACCCTCCATTTCCCACAGTAACAGATGTGTTAGTGTCCAAGATACAAGGTCCTTTTTCTTTGAAAGGGACCAGTGAAAGAGAGTTTAGTTCACGAAAGAGAGTTTAGTTCACTTATGGGTTGGAGAGTATGAGAAGTGAGGATTTGAATGTTGCCATTTTTGTCCAGCAAAGGCTGCCCATTTTTATCCCTTTTCACCATGTCCTCGGCATTTCCATGATCCGCGGTAATAACATAGATCCCACCTACTTGCTCGATCGCATCAAGGATCATCTGCAGGAGAAGCCATAAAAAGCATAGTAATTTGTGATCAGTTATAAGATTTATTTCATGATAAATTAAAAAAACATTAACAATTTGAAAAATTAAAAATAAAAAAATCTGAGTCCCATATACTTGGAGCATTCTGCATAACGAAACAATCAGGTCTGCCAATAGGATCTAACTCCTACTGGTGAATTGGCCTATGTTATCAAAGTTTGCTAGTTAGTGCGGATAGGGGTGGCAAGTGGCAAGTAGACAGATGGCCCATTGGGTTTCAAGGTCTCAGCTCAATATGGGTTACGCTTGGGCCTGTAAAATAGGCCTGTGAGTCAGTTATGGGCCTATGGGCCTAATTTTGAGCATAGAAAGGTTGGCCTCGTGCCAGGTCTTGCAAATTTTATTTTATTTTTCTAAAGGCCTGACCAGGGTGCAAGAACAGGCATGTTTATGATGTGAATTGGCAGGCTTGGACCTGAAATCAAAGGCCAATTACTAAACGATCCAGGATCCTTACTCTTGCTCCGGTGGTAGACTCTCGGGAGTTTCAACACCTGGTCAAGGGTTCGAGTATCCATAGGTGGTGAAATCCCACTACAGCGCAAGTGTGTGGGGGTGTGTTAGTGTGTTATTCAAAAAAAAAAAAAAAAAAAAAAAAAAAAAAAAAAAAAAAGCCATTACTAAACAATCCATACTTGGGCCTGAAACTCTGCCATGATTAATAATTGGATCGGGCTTGGGCTGACCCTAACCTGGACCAAGGCAAACTCTAGAAGAGATTGAAGATGAAAATTTGAGGTGAGTATTGATCATCCACAAAAATCTACTTTGTGGATTCCCCCACGTACAAGATTGTGGAAGTTTAATTTGGATAGAAATTCTTTAAATAATCCTGGAGAATCCACTTGGAGTTCACATAACAATGTAGAAGAAGTTAATCCATGGCCAGTAATGCGAATGAAGTCGAAACACAGGTTATACTGATCATGTCGCAATTGTTCACAGGTTCCTTCTCTAAGCCCTTAAAGATGGAAGGGGACTCGAGGAGTGCACTTCCTGGTCATCAAGAAACAAGTAAATAATGGAACTTCTAATTTCCTGTTAAAGGAAAATAAAATAAAATCATGAGCATCCTAGTAGGGCTTCTTTCAATCTCATGCCTATGAAAGCCAATGACTTGTTACTACTGCTAAGAATGAGCTAGCTTTCTAGGCCTGTCAATGGGCTGGGCTAGCCGTGGGGTTTGGCCTGCTTAGCTGGACACGGGCCTAAAATTTGTGCCCATCAATTGGGCCAGGCTTGGGTTGTATCTAAGAGCTGTCATCCCGGCCCATTTAAGGTTTCAACGGCATTTTTGTCAATATCATACATGATTGGGCATTCCTAATGAACAGCCTAGATCTTTGCACAAAAGAGGGTGGCTAGGCTTGGCCTTGAGCCAGGTTCGGACCCGGGCCATGCATAATCATCACAGTTTGCGCTACAGTATTTGTTTTGGCCCATCATGCGCCTGGGCTTTACTTTGCAGGCTGGTATTGGACAGACCTCGTCCCGGCCCAAACCGGTAATCTTCATATTGCCTCTCCTTCTCTATCAACTCTATGAATCCTTTGGATTCATCCTACGCTTAAGGAATAAATTTATGATATTTGACAAAATTCCCGAGTTTTTCATCAGCTAAAGCCAACTTGAACTAGGAGCATGAATACAATTTCCAAAACTATTTCAATTTTTGAAAATTGGTATGAAGTTATTCAACTTAAGGAGCTATGCGAGAAATCCAAAATGCTGTCCTTGCGACTTCAAGAATGGCCTATTATATGCAAGTCAAGATAAAAGAGAACACCTTCGCAGCCTCATCAGCAGCCGTGCAAGACACAACTGTTGCCTCGATGTCGCCCATATGTCCAACCATGTCACTATTTGGAAAGTTGACACGTACCTACGAAATATAGAAGCAAATAAGTCAATTAGACCAGAACAAAATGTGATGGATACATATGACAGTTATAATGACACAATACTACAGCACCCATTGTCCTTGGAAAAGGAAAGTGGATCTAAACATTATTTCAGTGTAGAAATACAGAGGAAGACTTTATACAAGATGTTTTTCTACAGGTATGCTAGGCTTGAACCCAAGCCCTCAATGTTGAAAAACTCTGTCTACCATTGAGCTACAAGCTCGGACCGATTATTCACAAGATGTTTAAAAAGAACGAATGACTTTTTGGTGAAAGCATTAATTGTGAAACTACATTCAGTTTCCATGTAACAGCTCTACTCGAGTATAAATTATAGAAGTATAACAGCTCTACTCGAGTATAAATTATAGAAGATGGACTTCTTAAAACAGTGTTCTTCCGAATTTGAATGTTTTCAATTTGAATAAATAATTATTTTTTAATGTCTATATCATATTTTTCTTATTTCACTATTTTCACATCTTTTCTACCCCGAATAACCAACAACTTCGAAAATATTCTGCGAAATTAGCCTATCAATATTTGAAGATTCTTTCGAGAAAAAAAAAAAAAAAACAAGTTGACATCCAGCATAGCTAATAGGGGAAAACCATAATCTACCTTTTTGCACTTCCTTGGGAGTAAATAGATACACGCGCATGCACGTGCACACACGCAAACATATGCAACATTCGCATTGCAAATGTAACATATGCGCTTGACTCGAAACTTTAAGAAAATAAAGGAATTACTATAAAAATCTTTTTTTTAAGCTATGGAAAAATCATTGGCATATGGATTATCGATAAAGAGTAACTGTCCATTTAATAAAGATTTATAATTAGCTCAAATAAAAACCCAACTAATCTGCAAAACAGCTATTCCCTAGTAAATCAACTTGCCAAATGCACAAAACAAAAGAATTATCATAACATTTAAATGCATATACAAGCAAAAGTAATTTTGATACAGATAAGCAAATTATAAAGGTCATATTCTTTGTTGAAAGACTTCTCCTACTTCTAGCCAAAACTCTGATACATACAATTGAAATGAATAAATCTAATAAATAATAATAAGCTTTGGGCCAAGTCATTAACTGATTACTTCAATTATTTCAAGATTGAATCTCCGAAATCAAAGTAAAGAAATAAAAAATGATAACTTCGGATCATGTTCTTCTATATAGAGCCGTATTGTTCCTGGTTTATCAAGTGGTATCTGTATAAGCGTATGATCCTTCTTCGGAGGATAAGGTACTCTTTTGGCCCCTAGCATTGCAATGCTCAATTAAAGGTGCATCATAAAGGCGCCTTTTACGATTCTAAAAAAGGAGCTAAAATCCTAAAGGAATGATAAACAACAAATGGTAGGGAGATAAAGATTGATAGAAAATTATGGGTTTGGTTTTCATGGGCTAGGACATGGGGAGAGGAAAGCCCCGCACAACTCATTAAACCATGATGTCTCATCACTCTACACATGGCATACATGTAAGGCAATTTGGTCCATCCAAATTGTCGCCCCCACCATCAATAGAGCACCGCCTGAAATTCTAGGTGACCTGCACTTATGCCACATGTTTGGTGGATGAACACACAACTTAGAAGGTGGTTGAGAGTGAACATTTTGCTATTGTCCTAGAAAGTTGAATAGAATATATAGGAGTGAGGGTCAGCCAATTTGCAAAGTTAAAGAGTTGCGAGGCTAGAGGTTTGCTAGCCCCACATGCACCAGTACACATACACTCCCCACATGTTAATATACGTGCCAACTTGGCATGTATATCGCATCTAAGTCATCCATCAATATTAGGGGGGGATAAAATGTAGATCATGTGCCCAAAAACCATGATGCTCAACTATCAGGTAAGGCGCAGATCAAAGAAAATGGGTGGTCAAGAAAAACTGGCAACTTTTTTAGATCATCCATTGTTTTCACTAACGTGTGGCCATCATGGTTCTGAAATCAGCTGCATCGTAACTGTTGATGCAGAAATCTGGACGTCCTCCTTAGACAACTGGATACCTGCAAGAGGACGGAGATGGAGACCCTAGCTGCAGAGCCTCTGGAGGTGTGGGAGATATTGCACAACAGTTCAAAACCGACATCAATGATTGGAGCTATACAATCATCATGGTGGGGTGCACATGCATCGAGATCACATGACCCCAACATGGTTTGGAGAAGGCATCAAATGGGGCTTTTGAAAGAAATGCACATGTTCAAAACATTCCCTCTATGATTGGATTGCCATGATTTTGGGGCATCAATCATCATGAAGGTGCACCTCACATCACATGATTACTGGTTTGGAAAAGGCTCAGTGATGCCAACCCAATCATCAGGTAGGCCATACTGTGAAAGAAATGCACAACAGTTCAAAACCCTTGAAATTCAAGTTGTGGCCCTCTAATGATTGGATTGCCATGATTTTGGGGCATCCAATCATCATGGTGGGGTGCACCTGTTGGATGGGTTGGATGCCATACACACATCACATGGGCCCCAACACTTGGTTTGGAGAAGGCTTTGGAGGCCATTGTGTTGTTTCAATGTTGTGGCCTGCCATATGATAGGATTAGGCTGATTATTGCTCCACACACACTCACATACCATGGGCCCCACCAAAAGCCCATTTTCGGCACAACAATAGTGTGTATATGTGTGTACGTACAACATGAGCCCCCCAAAGCCTTGTTGGCATGAACTTGTTGAATGTATGGTCCAGATGTCACCACAATGTGTATGGCAAACAACATGAAGGAACATGGTCAGAGGCATTGGATCAGTTCCATATGTGTTTGTGTGAGTATCTTTCCATACATCAGTGCACCAGATTTTCAAGGCCACCATGAGTCCATCTCAGGTGACCCATGTACCTCTAATTTAAATAGGTTCCATCCATCAAAAAGCCCATGAAGTTTATATACCTGGTGAAACTTGCCACTGAGTATCGCATCCCTTGCCTTCTCAGCAATTTCCAAGGCCTTCATCTTTGGTTGGACATTGAATGCAATTCCACTATCACTTGGAATTTCAACATATTCCTCCATCTCTGGGTTGAAGTATCCAGACCGATTCCCATTCCAGAAGAATGTGACATGACCGAACTTGACGGTCTCACTGTCAAATGAAAATTGAAATGCGTTGGACTTTGTAGACGAAAGGCTACATTCAGTACATGAATACATGGGATCACATAGAACTTGACAAAAACTGTTTGGCTAGAGGAATTATAGGGCCATGCACATAGAGAAATGTATAATTTGCTGACCCTGATGCTTCTGTACATGCAGGCCCATGGTTCAGTGATCCAAACCATCGACATGATGGACCCAAAAGTGGATAGGGGACGCCCTGGAAATCCCCCAGATCAGATGATCGTAACCCTTGGATATTTGGCCTTTTTTCCACCGGATGTGAATCAACATTGCAATTTTCTTTTCCCTTTTGACCGTCTATTTGGAGGACCCAAATCAAAGCCTTGATTATCACAACAAGGAGAGTTTCAGGACATCATCCAGGTAGGGTCCATCAGATAAAAATTTGGACCTTGAGCCACCTGTATTGAATTTTGCATGTCAGCAAACTATTAATTTTGCTGATCACAGGACTAAGATTTCTCATTTGATTGAGATCATACAAAAAACCTCAAGACATTGAAAATGCATCTCATCTGCTGCCACCTTACCTGCATGCAAAAGTACGGATACCATTATGCACTAAATATTCACCAGACGTCCTCTCTATCTCTGGAGGAGAAACAAGATAGTGGCTTGGAAGCTTCAACTCACCATCATACTGCAGCATTCCTGCGTAGCGCATTTTTGGAAACCGGACACGGTCGAATTTGTCAAAATCTTCATACTCTAGTGCTTTGGCGATCATGACCATACGGTCCGCTCGGAAGTTGAATATCACGACAGCATCACCATCCACTATCGGCCCAACTGCCTTGCCACTCTCATCAACGATAACAAATGGAGGCAAGTACTGGTCACTGTCCTTGAGATCCTGAATGGAATTTCACTGTGAATTCTATTGAATCCAGCATCACTATACAAGGAAAACAGTTCAAAATAAATAGGTAGATAGCTAGATATTTGTGTTTTCTATTCATCCTTACGGGCAACCCTCTAAATCTCACATGACTATGGCAGGTTATACAAAGAGAAGCTCAGCAACATGTTGATTACCAAGCTTTGGCAAAAAGTAAGAAAAAATAATTCAAGATAGAACTCACAGTTTTGAACTGCATCATGTTTGTCTCAAGACAACTCTCTAATTCTGACATTTTCCTAGTGCCATAGCTATTCGCCAAGTCAACATAAGGCTGCCATGAAGCAACAGTTTATGAGTGTATTAAACTTAAACTTAATTGAATACTATCACAAAAAACATAAGCATACCCAAAAAAACTTAAACTTAAGTGCCCCGATATCTGCATTCACATTGGGCAAGATCAATTAACAACTATAAATTGTATTTAGATGTTCAACAACTCAATTGATCTATTCATGTAAATAAGTCCTACTTCCTCATGAATGTCACAAAGAAATCAATGTTATATAACAAAATTGCTACATGCTTTACATTTTCAAGTCATGATGAATTTATCTTATATGTAAAATTTATCTCCCAAATTCAAATTAGAGCTTGGTGAAATTTTCCCAACCTAGATCCTAAGTTGTTTAATTTTCTTGTGTGTAAATTGCTAAATCTGTCACCAAAAACCAGATTCTTCTTCTAGGTGATCAGATTTCCTTCTAGGTGATCAGATTTCTTCTCCCGAATGGTGTGGATTTTTGTGCCTTTCCCAACCTAATTCTATATGTGGATTTGTACGTATTTTTTGAAACCTGATTTTTTTTTTTTTTTTTCTACTGATCCATAGATAATACCATGTTGACTTTGAATCATCCAAGATCATATTTTTTTTCCCATTGAATTGTTCTCTACACACATGCTAAATTTTAATTGAATTGTGACCATCATTCACAGTAAACTTGTTGGCTTTGCTGAACTTTCAGTGCTCACCATATGTGTTGGATCACAAAGCTCCAACTAGTAGAAGTTTTTATCAATATCTAAACCATATATATAAATAACAAATGACAGAATACAGATATTAAAGGCAAGAGAAAGGGAAAGAAAGCTCAGGCAAAGTCATCTTGCAACAAGGAAATTTACCTGTGTAAAATATGTAATCAACTGTGCCAATGAAATCTCAAGTGCAGTTTGTGAACTACGGTTCATTAGTCATGGGGTCCATTCTCCTTCTTTGTTGCTCCAAACCAATTCCAACTCCCACCATCCTTGCAAAGGATGAGTATGCACTGACCTGCAATAAAAGCCTAGCAATGTAAAAGAAAAGACCTATGTGAATATCGGTCAATGCCTAACAATGTAAAAGAAAAGAAAATGACACAACTCACCTTGACGCCCTTTTCGCTCAGAGAAGATTCGAAGAAGTATCCTCTTCCATCTTGGAGAATTTGCAGCTACGAGTCCTCCCTGTGTTTTGTTGAAGTTGAAGCCTTTGCAAATGTTTTAAAGAAATTCATCTATTGCATTGATCTTGGAATATCACTTCCAAAGCTGAAAACCATGTAGAGAACATCATAATTTCTGACTCACTGTTAATTTAGAAGGAATACAATAGAACGCATAGCTTGGGTGTCAAGTAGGCAGTGGGATTACACAGAGAAACAAGATACAAAAAACCTGCATGTAGAAATTTCTTCTCAATGACCCACCCACAGCCTTGTGAAAGGAGTCCAACTGAATTTTTCATTTCATACTTGTAAATGATATAATTTTTAGAACAAAAGAAGGCCCCGTCACTTTATTTATGTAATACAACTAAGTTCTGCACACTTAAGTGTGACAGTTTTTCCATGATGCTACCAGGAAAAAATTCGAATGCAATTTACATAACAAAGCACTCTCCCAAAGCCTAATAATCAATACAAGTTAGACAACAGCAGCACCAATCCATGCTGGCTGATTACTGATAGCACTAATGCAATAAAACTTTGTTTAACCCAAGATAAACTGCAATGATAGGTACATAAGTTGGTATCTCATGATGAATATGGTAATGCATTATATTTTTTGTTTCTTTGCTTTGGGCTGAATACAATTCTGCGGGATTCCTCAAAGGCAACAGGCATGGGTCCCTCAACTGGAAACAGCGATTCGATATAATCATTGGTGTGGCTAGGGGCCTTGCATATCTGCACGAGGAATTCCATGTCTACATTATACACCGAGATATAAAACTCGGCAATATACTGCTTGACGACAATTTCCAAGTCAGAATTGCGGATTTCGGGTTGGAAGACTACTTCCAGAAGACCAAAGCCATCTCAGCACTAAATTTGCAGGAACATTGTGACGACAATTTCCAAGTCATACAGCTCTTTCTGTTATCTTCATCAGGACCTGACCCCTAGATCTGTCTATAATCATCGCCAGCTTGGGGTTTAGCCACTCGCCTCCCCTTACTGTAAACAGGGGAAGGCTCATCTACTCTCTCAATTGGCTTGCTTTCACAACATGGTGGACCCCACATTCCATTCGGAACTTTGTATGGTGTCTCTCCCCCTCAAATGTCCTCCATTGTTCCCTTTGTGTGGCCCACCTTAGTTGTGGATCCCACATTCCATTCGGAACTTTGTATGGTGTCTCTCCCCCTCAAATGTCCTCCATTGTTCCCTTTGTGTGGCCCACCTTAGTTGTGGATCAGGCTAGATTTTTGGGTCATGTATATAATGGATAGGTTAGATGGCACTCACGCATCACGGTGAGCCCCTAACAGTTATGTGATCATTCCCCTATTTCATGCTAAATCACTAACAGTTCATTCTTTAATTAAAATCAAGAAAAGAGAAAAGAAAAAGCTCTACGATAATACCTGGATCTAAATATCCTTGTTCTGGTTCATACTGCTTTTCTGCACCCAAAGGAAGGAAAATGAAAATCAATAAAAACAACAATTCTCAACAAACGCAACTTAGGAAGAAAGAAATCCCAATCCCCAAACAAAGTCACATACTACTACAGAAGAAAACTCTCTAAAAGGGGGAGAGAGAGAGAGAGAGAGAGAGAGAGAGAGAGAGAGAGAGAGAGAGAGTGCCGAAGAAGAGCAATGGTTGGAAAGGGAAGTCTGCAAGGAAGCCACTTTCAGAGATTACCAACAACGGCACACGAGTAAAATCTTCAAATCCAAGAAAGAAAATCTCATCATCAGAAGAAGAAAAAACAGAAGACGGATCTCTCGATCAGCTTCTCCTTGCTTATTCTCACCTATCCAATCTCACCCAACAGATTGATGAACTGGTTGCTCAAGCCTACAAACTTAGGCCAACATGTAAAATTGGGAGCCATGAAATTGAGTCCTTCACACATGTATTATCCGAAATGCATTCATCATTGAAGCCATGGGTTCTGAGATTTCATCAAGCACTCTCAAGTCCATTGGAGTCCAACAATCAGTTGGAACAATCATTAGCAACTGAAACTGTTTCTGCTGCAAATGTAGAAAAATGTGATGTTGCTAACATTACAGAAGAACCTGACCTGGGGTCACTAATCTCTCCTTCACACCTTGTGTCTTGGCATAGTGGGTGTAGAATTGAGAATGGAAGACAGTTGTTTCTGCTCACACCATTGCCAAGATCGAAAGTACTATCATCAAGGCTTCCTGTCTCATCTAGATCAGTATTAGAAAAAGTTCCTAACATAGATGCCCCCTATCGTACACTTTCATTGCCTCCACTCTCGGCCACTTCCGGGATTTCTCATGATGATTTGTTGGAAAAGGTAGAGGTAAAATCAAATGATTTGTTGGAAAAGGTAGATGTAAAATCAACACCAGAAAAATCCAAGTCTGTTGTTGAAGAACCAGAAACCACAATGAGCTGCAGGTTTGTTTCTCCACCAAAAATTTCAAATCATAATAGCAGAGACCACTCAATGTATCTTATGACTCCACTCATGAAAATGTCGCCACCAAAGACATGCATGCTACTTGAACCAATTCCTGAGCCCTCTCAGCAACAGAATAATGGCATCCCCAAGTTGACGCCATCGGCTATTAGGCTTAAAAAATGCAACAATTCCTTGACTTCAGAAACCTCAAGTGGCCAAGTTTCAGATGGTTTGGGATCCAAGTATCCCAGACTCTTTGGGATACAGTTGTCTCATAAGCCAGCTATTAGAAGGAAAGAAATGGAAACATCTCTGGACTGGTTTTTATCACCCCTAAAGACTTGTGTTCTGATGGAGACACCCAATGAGAAGTTAACAACAAACCCAGTGGGTATTGACTTATCCAGTGCTGAATCTGAACTGGATGTAGTACCGTTGCATTTGGTTTGTGCACAGGACAAGAAAGTTCTTAGTGGATGTCAACCAACCAAACAGTCTTACAACCATGGACTTTCCACTGCAACCTTTGCAGCTCCTGAGAGCACTCCTCTGTTGCAGCTCCTGAGAGCACTCCTCTGTGGAAGGACATTGAAAGCACTGTCCAAAAAGGTAAGCAGCCTGGTGAAAACACACTTAAGAGGGAATTGTGGACTAAATTTGAATCAGTATCCACAAATGTCTTGCGGTACGATGTCTCCCTCTTCCAAGAGAAGAAAAGCAAAGGATTTCTTGAGCGGCTCGAAGAGGTCTCTTGTGAAGAGACGGGTTTGGAGTCCAAAGGTTTAAGATGATAAAAGCTTCAGGGTGATGCAGGATTACATTCATCAGTAAGTGGCGATGTACTGTAAAGTTGATTCCTCAGTATCTTATCATAATCCAGAAAGGCATTGGCTCAACGGCAATTTTGTATTTGTACTTGCAGCACTAGAAACAAGTCTTGCAGACTTCTAAAGTAGACTGCTTTGGTATCTCAAAAAAAAAAAAAAAAAACCTCTCTAAAAACCTCAATAGTTCAATAGAAAAGCCCCCAACAGAACAAAATCCAATTCAAAGTCGCCACTATTCTCTGGAAATTCTTGCACCATTCAATCACAGATACAAAACCAAACAAGGAAATTCGAATCCCAAAAAGAAGAAGAAGAAGAAGAAGAAAAAGAAGAAGAAGAAGAAGAAGAAGAAGAAGAAGAAGAAGAAGAAAAACCTCATTAAAATCATTCAAGTTTTCAAAGTCACTCCAATTCTACACAAGTTCATATAACACACATTTGCAGCTCTAGAACCACAAAACCATGTTAAAAATAAAAAAAATAATAAATAATAAAAAATAAAAAAACAGAAAAAGGGGGCTTTCCATGACTCAGATCATTGATCAGGTGGGCCCTTTGTTGGATTAGGAGATTCTAACCCTTCGATCCTTTGCCGTTTCCTCCTTGAATATGGACTGTTGCTGAAAATTTTCTCTTAAACATTCCAAAATAACATACAATGTTCTTTCCTGTCACACTTGCATGGAACATCCAAGCCATGCAAAGGGTGGTCAACAACATAAAGGTTACAAAGTGCGAAAACTAGAGTAATCAAGTGTGTTACACCATCCAAATCAGCAGACAGCTGTTGGCCTGACTCAATGTACGGATGCAGCCCACTTAGTGGACTGGTCTGATTCTCGCCACTGCCAATCTTTATGTTGTGGCCCACCAGCACCACTCAGATGTTCTAGACAAGTGAGACGTTGGCCAGGACAGGAAAACAAATCATCTATACAAATTACAAGTTTACAACTTTCTCAAACCAATCCCCACAATCAAATTTGAAATTCGCTCCAATTCAAAAGTCCACCTCAAGAACATAACCAACCCATCTCAGCAATCAAAGACCCATTCCAAAAATAAAAAATCTCCCTTCAAAATAAAAAACCCATCTACACAATCAAAAGAAAAACCCATTCCTTCAAAATTCTCACTACAAGAAACGAAAAACCCATCTCCACTGTCAAACCGCAACCCTCCAATTGAAAAATTCTCCCTCAAAAAAAAAATATTAATAAATAAATCTTTACAAATCAAAACAAAAAACAATGGATGAAATGTCTCCGTCTACACATGTTGTGAGAAAAAATTGTTAAAATGGAGACATTTCATCAAACACATGTTGTGCACACCTTAAACATTCACAACAAATGATGAATGGCAAGACTATTCTATATCTGCATTCATTGTATAAATGGCATACAACTATAAAAACCCAGACCATCTAGATCATTGGTCCCATTGTTTACTAGAAATGGCCGGGGACGAGGTGAAGGGCGGGTGCTGCTGGCCGCACTTAGAGTGGTGAAGATGATGCTGGAGAGGATGCGCCGTTGCTGGAGACGATGTGTCGTTGCTGTAGAGGGAGAGATAAGGAGATCGAGAGGGCCGGGACAGAGATGCAGATCGAGAGAGACAAGGAGATCGAGAGAGATAGAGGGAGAGGAGGGTTTTGGGGCGCACTTGGAGGGAGAGGGAGATTGAGAGAGACAGAAGGAGAGGGAGATGTGGAGAGTGAGAGCGAGAAAAGGGTTTTAAGGATGGATTTTGGTAGAAAAGAGGTGGGAGAAGAAGAGGTGGGATGAATTTGGGAGAGGCGTTCTAAGGGTTTTGGATATTTGGGGGGGCGCCACGCGGGATAGGGCATGATTTGGGGTTTTTTTTAAAAATAGCGGCGGTGGCCGTTTCGTACACGGGCAGCCACATAAAAACGCCCCTCCTTTCATCTACAGTGGCGGTTTTTTGTGGCGGCCTATGCTAAAAATGCCCCTGATAGGCATTTTTCTTGTAGTGACATCCCGACCGTCAGTGAGTATATGCACACGGATCCTTTTAGCTCCATGCTCGCTAGCTCCTTTTAGCAGAGACTGCATGGAAAACAAAGAAGAATTATAAACATAACCATTAGGAATGATAGTTACATAAGAAACTGAAACGCATTAAATGCCTCATCAATGAAGGATACCTGCAACTGATCAAGCCGGGAGTGGACACCACCATCACTCAATAACTCGATGAGATGCAAAGTCCCACTATCAAAACATTCCTTGATATACTTGAAACCTTCTCCTTCGTAGATTTTGCCAGAGGCAAGAGCAAGGTCCACCAGCTTAGCACTGGGTTTTAAAACGAATAAAAATCATTGGGTTCATCAGACTATATGAACCAAGCAACTTAGCTAACCTTAAACATACAATTACAATTGGAGGAGCTTAGTTAAGCCCACATGCATATGCAATACAGTTCATGTACATGCCACCCATGTGCCAGCATGGGGTGTAGGTGCGAGATCCAATCCGTCCATTAGAAGGGCAACAGTATATTGATGCCCTAGCCCAAAAATCATGTTGGTCAGGTGGGCTACAGCTTGTGAAACAAATGTATGGCTGTGAAAAACTTGGTTGAAGTTTTCTAACAGGTCCACATGTTCCCAATATTGGGGCCCACATGCTGAGTGGACCCGATTCATTTTTGTAAACCAATCTAATGGATGGATCTTATCTCGGACCTGCATACCATGCTAGCACATGCATGGTGCGTACATGTGAAAGCAAAGAGAAAACGATATGAAAGCAAAGAGAAACGATTCTCCTTTAGTTTTCTGTGTATTTGAGACAACCCAAAGGGGTTGAATATATAGAAATTTACAATCAGCTATACGAGGTAAATGATAAAGACAGAATCATCTATCTATGGAAATTTGATATATAAGGCTTGTGGCTATACAAGGCATGTGGCCATGCGGCCTGTCTAACATCCCCCCTCAAACTAATACGGGTCATCGACAAGTAATAGTTTGCCAACTAGAAATAAGTGACGTGCAAAATTGAGGAACTTCGTGAGAATGTCTGCAATCTGATCATGGGATACAACATGTGGAAGAGAAATGAGCCTAAACTGAAACTTCTCTCGGATGAAGTGATAGTCAACTTCAATATGCTTTGTCCGTTCATGAAAAACAGGGTTAGAGGCAATCTGAATGGCACTTAGATTATCTACATATAGTAGAATAGGATTCTGTAGATGAACGCCCAAGTCAGAAAGAAGTCCACGTAACCAGACAAGTTCACTACAAGCAGCTGACATCGCTCGATACTCGGCCTCCGTGCTTGATTTAGAAATAGTAGCCTATTCTTACACTTCCAAGAGATGAGAGAAGTGCCGAGAAAAACACAGTAGCCAGTGGTAAATCTTCGTGTGAGAGTGCAACTGGCCCAGTCAGCATCCGAATAAGCACGAAGGTCCGGAGTTGCCATGGATGAGAAGAACAATGATCGATTTAGAGTTCCACGTAAGTACCGTAGGATGTGCAACACTGCAGTCATATAAAGAGTACGAGGAGCAGAAACAAACTGGCTGACAACTTGGACAGCGTAGGTAATATCAGGGTGAGTCATTGTTAAGTAAACCAAACTCCCAACCAAATGGCACTATAATGTGGGTTGCGCAAGAAGATCACCATCGTCACGACCATATTGAACGTTAAGTTCTAAGGGAGTCTAAACTGTCTTCTGATCCGTTAATGAAGCCAAAGCAAGAAGATACTTGATATATTTAAGCTAGCTGACTAGGATCCCACATTGAGAACATGAAAAATTCGAGCCTAAGAAAGTATGTTAGATGGCCAAGGTCCTTCATCTTGAAGGATGATTTCAAAACTTCCTTTAATACCGAGATGCCAGTAGCATCGCTACCAGTCAGGAGTAGGTTGTCAACATATACGAGAACAATGACAATTCTGCGATCAGTGGTGCGCAGAAATAAGAATGGGTCATAACCACTTTAAGTAAAGCCGGCACCCATAATAACATCATGAAAGCGTTGGAACCATGCCCCAAGTGCTTGTTTGAGGCCATACAGAGCTTTCTTTAGGTGACATACCTTATTGGCAGGGATTAAGAAGCTAGGAGAAGGTTTCAAATGTACTGTTTCTTGGAGGTCTCCATGAAGAAAAGCATTTTTCACATCCATCTGAGCAAGTGACCAAGAACGAGCGAATGATATTGGCAGAAGAGTGCAAACAGTTTTCATCTTGGCCATAGGAGCGAATGTCTCATCATAATCAATTCCATGTTCCTATTTGTATCCCTGAGCTACAAGCGAGCCTTGTATCGATCCAATGATCCATCAAACTTGAGCTTTACAGAATAAATCCATTTACTACCAATTAATTGTTGGTCAGTGGGTCGAGTGACAATGTCCCACATATGATTATCATCCAATACTGCAAGTTCTTCTGTCATAGCCTTCTTCCAACAATCATTAGTGGCTGCCTGAGTGTATGAAGTAGGAATAGATACAGTATCTAAAGTCGTATTTATGGCAGACAAAGTATATCAAGCGATCAGGTTGTCGATGTATACGAGAGGAACAACGTATCAAGGTGGGTTCTGGATCGGCAACAGGAACAGTAGGGAGAGTAATAGGTGGAGGATTTGTACGTAGTTGTCATGAGTAAACCTGTAACGGACGAGGAAGAGTACTCGAGGCAAAAGGAATGTCGGGAAAGATGGTAAGACCATGAGAGTTTGGTGCGTGCAGAGGAGAAACAGATGAATGAAAGGCAATATGCGCAAGAAAAACAACATGTATAATACCCGAACACAATGAGAGACCGGATCATAACATCGAAAACCCTTCTGAGTTTCTCCAAAGCCCAAGTACATACATTTGACTGATTTTGGAGATAGTTTGTTACGTTCACGTGATGCCGGGTGAACATAACATACACAACAAAAAACATGAAATGTAAAATATGTAGGAGGTAAGCCGGTAAGAACAAAGTAGGGAGATTTACTGGTCAGAACTTTGGTTGGCATTCGGTTAATCAAGTAGGCTGAATGTAACATTGCTTCGGCCTAAAAAGAACGAGGAACACTCATAGCTGTCATTAGGGTGTTGGCAGTTTCAACAATATGACGATTTTTTCATTTAGCCATCCCGTTCTGTTGTGGAGTTTCAGAACAGGTGGTCTGATGAATAATCCCATGACCCTGAAGATATGTTCGAAAATCTGTTGAGAGATATTCTCCCCCTAAGTCAGAGCGGAGAGTTTGAACTTTTACCCGAAATTGAGTGTCCACCGTGGAGTGAAATAACTTGAATTTTTCAAAAACCTATGACTTAAGAGTGCAGAAAATAAATCCAGGTGAAACAGGTGAAATCATCAATGAATATGACATAGTATCGTAACCCAGAGAGTGACATAATTGGTGAAGGACCCCAGACATCTGTATGCACTAGTTCAAACATAAATGATGATTTTGTAGTACTTAGAGGAAAGGGAATACATTTACTCTTTAAAAGACAATAGGAAGAACAAGAATAATCCAAATCACTTTTATTAAGAGAAATATTCCCTACCATGCCAAAAAAATAACTAAATTAACCGATCTGAATGTAGATGACCAAGGCGAAAGTGCCAGAGTTTCCACATTTTATTTGCTTAAAAAATATCTAATGACGATGGAGAAAAAAAAAAACAACGAGCCAGAGTGATAGACGGGTCAAAGTCCAGCACGTACAGACGACCATGCCGCCTACCCTTCCCAAGAACCTTCCCCGTTGTCAGATCCTACACAAAACAATAGTTTGGAAGAAATACGACTAAGCAGTTATTGGATGTAAGTTGACCAACATAAATTAAATTGGAGGATAGGTTAGGGACATGAAACACATCACGAATGGTGAACTGGCGATAGGCAAAAGGAGATAAAGTCAATGATCCAACGGACTGAATGCGTAGTCTAGTGTCATCCGCAGTAGAAATAGCCTGATTTCTAATGTAGGGACGAATGTCACGAAGATGGGATATATCACCAGTCATATAATTGGAAGCACCCGAATCGAAGAACCATGTAGAAGATGCAGATATACCTGACATTCTAGCCGCAGAAAGGGCCTGCACGATTTACTGGAGCATCACAGGAGTTAAAGATGAGGAGGATCCTTCGGCAGAAATATTAGATGCAGTATCACTAACAAAAGGCTCGAAAGAAATAGTCGCAGAAGTAGCAGAAAGAGCATGACCATGGCCACGACCCCAACCACCACGTCACGGTCGAAAGAGGATGTATAGGCACGTGAACGGCAGTCCTAAATACCATGACCAGTCCGTCGACAATAAGCGCACCAATCTTTGCACTGAGCGATAACGTGTCCCACTTTGTTGCAGCTGCGAAAAGTTAAATGAGTGGAACTACGGTTTGGTGCAGAGGTGGATGCAGCGAGTACCAGATCAGATGGTCCCTGAGTTGGGGACGTGGGAGAGAACTTTTAGGCATTGTTACTCAGCCAATAAATCATTAATAATCGAATTCAATGAAGGAGTTGGGCTACGGTTCAGGAGAGCAGGCCTACAATGTTCAAATTCCGAACGCAGCTTCATAAGAAACTGTCGAACATGCACACTATCGCGCATTGATTGGAAGATCTTAAAGTTATGAGGAAATTCTGGATCTATCATAGCCATCTCTGTCCAAATTATAACAACGGTAGAGTAAAATGATTGAATACTTTTGTCACCCTAAGTAAGGTGAACCAGATCTTGTTCCAGGTGGTATAACTGAGCCGCATTACTCTGTTGATAAATAGTCTGGAGATGCTCCCACATCGCCTTAGCAGTACGATGCGGTGTGAGGCCAACAGCAATTGACCAATCGACCGAATCGAGAATCCAAGTAATAATTTATCCATTTTTCATTTCCCACTCAGCCACTTTGTCGACATCTATGGAAGTGGGGACAGTAACAAATCCATCAATTAGTCCCCACAAACTACGACCCTTGAGAAAACTCTGAAAGTGGATGGCCCATAGATTGTAGTTGGTACCATCGAAACTACATCGTGGGGCCTCTATACGGGAGTCTTTGTCTATAGATAGGAAGTGATATAAACTACGCCAAGGAAGAAGGTACCTTGCAACAAGAGAAGTGGTTGCAAGCAACAGAACAGCAACAGCATGTGTGCAAAACAGGCAACAGAATAAAACAGCAACCAGCAAAAGGGGTTGGACAGAGACAGGAGGAGGCAGCAGTTGCGGACGGAGGCAGCAGGTGTGATCGGATGCAACAGGGGCGTGCAGACGGAGACAGCACGTGCGGATGGAGGTAGCAGGTGCGTGCGCAATAAGGGCTTGCGTAGCTCTTGCGGACAGGCCTGGGGATGATCGGACGGGGGTTGGGGATGATCGGACGGGGTTGGAGATGGTCGGACGGGGCTGTTGACGCAGCAGGAGTGCAGAAGGGGCGCAGAGGTGGTCCGAAACATGGTTTTCTAATGTAGGAGGGGTCGAATCTGTCAGGAGATGGTACCAGTGATAAAGGAGGTGCCGGATCAGGATCAGTATAACTCTGATACCATGAAAGCAAAGAGAAAACAATATAAAAGCAAACAGAAACGATTCTCCTTTAGTTTTCTGTGTATTTGAGACAACCCATAGGGGTTGAATATATAGAGATTTACAGTCATCTATACAAGGTAAATGATAAAGACCGAATCATCTATCTATGGATATTAAATATACAAGGCTTGTGGTTGTACAAGGCATGTGGCTATACAAGGCATGTGGTCATGCGGCCTGTCTAACAACATGACCTGTATTCCACACACACATGGGCTTAGCAAAGCTCCAATTAGAGACCCTTTTATGATTACACTTAAAGACCCTATTTATGACAACTGCAAACATAAATAAATGGATACATGGACCACCAAAGGCTCTTAGTGACCGTTGTCAAAACCATAAGCATAAAGAAAAGGGTAACAGGGAACACCAAAGGAACTATATGCATATGCATATGCTGAAAGTTGTTTTGTGTTTAGGACACCTGGTCAAGTTACTCAAAGACATGAACCACCAAAGCAAAGCTATATGCATATGCTGAAAGTTGTGCTGAAAGCCACACTGCACAAACTCACAAATACCCAATTCACAAATAGGTTTTGTACAGACTGGGGGACCTGCCATTTCTGCAATCCAAGCAAAGCCTTGTCGGCCCAATGGTAGAGGCTTATCTTAGCTCAAAATAAAAAACATAAGGAGAAACACTAGCAGTCATCACTCACTAATTGGTCAATAAACATGGAAATACGAGGACCCTAAAGGCTAAGGGACAGAGAAGAACCATGGCAAAGGCACAATGAAGGGTTGTCCCATAGATAACCATTCTAATTGCAGCTAAACCTTACTACATGTTCTCAGCAATGATCGCCAGAGAGTGGTTGAAGGCAGTGAACGCAACCCCTTATATGGGCATGGATGCCTGGTGGTCGTCCTTGTTCCAGAAACCCAATAAACGTGTGCCACATAGTCACCTACTCTGCCATCTCCGTTAACGGAACACTCATTTAGTAACGAGTTGCATCGCATTAATGACTGCTAAGTGCCTTTAATAAGCATATTGTCAAATACCACACTGTTGGCGGCGGGCTAAAGTCTAGATTGGTGCTAAGTACAGATGCTTCGACCTGATCAAAAGGCAGGATGCCCCAGTAGCAACAAACCAGCTTGGCTACCTAAATGCTGCAAAGTGGAATCTACGTTCAAACCTTGCGCAAATTAGCTCCAAGGATTCTTGGTTGACAAACTCCGGGGGTGATCAGGTCCCACATCTTTCTTTCTTGAGAGGAATGCCCTCGGGCATTGACTTAGTATTAGCCTTCTTGGCCAATGAGCCTTTGGAGGGTTCGGGGGTGATCTAGGACTCGAACTGATGGGGACATCTCGTGCACATGCCCTCCCCCCTCCCCCCCACGCACGTACGCAAGGAGGAGGGCCTCACCATCAATTTAGATCAATGACAATGTCCAGGGAGGGCTTCCTAGTTAGAGGGTTGTGTTTTGGTTTGTTGAAGTGGACCCGATAGTCATGTGAATCCCACCATGGGTTCTCGTGATCGTGGCCCACTATTCTAATCAATCTAGTACTTTGGATTTTACTTATTATTGTTATTAGGAATATCATGGATGGTTTAGATTGCTTTGATTAGTTGTTATTTTTTATTACTTCGTCGCCAAGTAATAGACTGCGCACATGGCGTGAGTTTTGGGGTATGGGGTTTTATTATAAATAGGCACCCCTTGTAGTCTTTTTCATTCAATGAAGATTAATAAAATTGTTGTGTTTTTCTGCTCCTCTAAATTTATGAGTTGTGGAGATTCAATTGGGTGCGAAATCCTCCCTTCCTCGAAGGGTTAACTACCGTGGTGCGAAGCCATACCTATCCCGATTCACCCCCACCTTCCATCCATATTTCTCTTCTCCTATAAGCATTTCATATGCAAATCCACCAATATTTGCAGGTGTTTTTCTCTTTACAACAAATTTCCAAAATCTGGCCCTCGAGGGCTGAAACTTCGGCAGAGCACCACGTACAAACCGTGCATCAGATCGAGTTAAGATTTGGAAATTTTGGAGTTCATCCCTAGCCGACTAGGGCCAAGGTGGCCTTTTTCTGAATAGTGGGCCCCACACACGTGTAGCCGGGATTACACGCACGTGCGTCTGAGCTATTGTGTTGTCCACGCGTGCGTTACTTCTCTGGTTGGCCTCTCTCATCTCTTTCACCCTTCTTCACCCCAAATCCCTAACCCTAATCCTAAATTACTCAAAACCCAATTTCATGCTCTTTCTTCAACCTTAGGGTTCCCCGAATTGAAATCTATGAACCCTTTAGATTGGGGAATTATTTCTGTGCATATGTGGATGAATTTACCCCTCATTTGATTCTTGTTTGGTTTATAATTTTGATTGATCCGGCCTTAACATGTGTAGGCCTGGATCCGCATAAGATTCCCCTTGATTAAGTGTTTGAACTTTTGTGTAGGATGTGGAATTTTGTGTAATTGTTTCTGAACTAGTGTGATCTAAAGCCTGAAAATCTTGCACATCATACTTGAATTTCAGGTCCTGCATCAAATTTAGTATCAGAGCTTAAGGTTCTTGTAGGGGAATGCATTGCATGTTTAGGGTTTAATTTATTTGTATCCATTATGCATTAAGTAACATTATATAGAGTTATTTAGAGGTCCGTAATTTCTGATATAGGTTGCTGAATTTCCTTCTATTAGAAAATCCGCATATCTCTTTATTGGATTTTCGGTCAACTGATTTTTTGGACAGATAAGTTACTGGAAATTGAGTAGTATTGTGTCATTTTCTCCATATAGAGTCCTATAGGAGCATTTAGTCCTATCTAGGCGCATATAGTCGTAGTAGAAGGCCCTTAGATTAAGTTAGTAGTTGTATGCCCACACGTACGGGTTGTGGTTTTGGCTTACACCCTACACTAAACATGGAGCAATTGCAAGAGTCAATGAACAAGTTGCCCCAGCAGTTTGAGTCTTTGGGTTAACACTTGGAACAATGTATGGACTAACACTTTGAACAGCTTGATGTGCGCATTACCCAACTAGAGACCTCAGCCAGGGCAAACCACGCCATTGGGAAAGATGCCCAATTTCAGGCAGGTGGTCAAGAGGATAAACCAAGGAATGGAGGTGGCCAAGGAATCAGTTATGGATGCGCACCCGTGCACTCACCCCGTGAGGTACATCAAGACCACTATGACCTCGATGCGCAACTTCTCAAAGGAGTAAGTAAATGCCCCCACGTTTGATGGTCACTTAGACCCTAAAGTTTTTCAAGATTTGTTGGTAGACATGGACTACTTTTTTGAGTGGTACGACATGTATGGCCTTATGGCTAGAGATTGTGCACCAGAGGCTAGTGTAGAGTTACCTACTGAGGCTATTCCAGTAGTGGATAAGTTTCGTGATATCTTTCCTGATGATCTACCGGATGAGTTTCGCCCTATGAAGGATATATAGCACACCAGGACGTGGGACACTGTACTACCTATAGCCGAGTTTGTGTTTAATAGTTCTCTCGATAGGTCCACAGGTCTAAGTCCTTTTGAAGTCGTTACTAGTTATAAACATAGGAAACCTATTGATCTTGTCCCTATGTTACTATCCTATAAGCCGTCAGAGTCTACAGAGTCTTTTGCGCATCACATTCATTCATGGCATCAAGAAATCAGGAAGAAGATCATGACTAGTAATGAACATTATGCACTTTCTACAAACCTACATATACATTTCAAGAAATTCAATGTAAGGGACTCTGTGATGGTCCGCATCAGGCCAGAGCGGCACCCTCAAGGAGTCGTTCGTAAATTACACCCGAGTAGTGCAGGACCATTCAAAATTATAAAACTAAACGGTCTCAATGCGTATGTGGTATATCTTCCACCTTCCATGGGAATTAGTTCCACATTCAATGTCGAGGACTTAGTTACATTTCAGGGGACCACTGATACATTGTCCAGCCTGTCACCTAACCATCCTAATTCCCCAGACCTTTCCCTTGATTCATGGCCCCCTCCCGACCCATCTTCCCAGCCTCTACCTCCCATACCTACCCTTCCCACACCCAAAGAGGAGATAGAGGATATTCTGACCCATCAGATAATATCCATGTCGGACGGCGGGTTTTAGAAATTCTTGGTTAAGTGGAAGTCACGCCCAACTTCCGACAGTACGTGGCTCACTGAGGAGGAGCTTCAAAGACTTGATCCTTACATCTCGAAGCGATCCAGGAGTTTTATTTCGCCAGTGGTGAAACCTTCGCAGCCGGGGAGAATTGATGGGGACATCTCCCCCACATGCACATACGCAAGGAGGGCCCCACCATCGATCTGGATCGATGACGACGTCCGGGGAGGACCTCCTAGTTAGAGAGCTATGTTTTGGTTCGTTAGAGTGGACTCGATAGTCATGTGAATCCCACCATGGATTCTTATGATCGTGGCCCACTATTCTAATTAATCTAGTACTTTGGATTTTGCTTATTATTGTTATTAGGAATATCATGTACAGTTTAGATTGCTTTGATTAGTTGTTATTTTTTATTACTTTGTCGTCAAGTAATAGATTACGCACATGGCGTGAGTTTTGGAGTATAGGGTTTTTTTTTATAAATAAGCACCCCTTGTGGTCTTTTTCATTCAATGAAGATTAATAAAATTGTTGCATTTTTCTACTCCTCTAAATTTATGAGTTGTGGAGATTCAATTGGGTGCGAAACCCTCCCTTCCTCGAAGGACTAACTACCGTGGTGCGAAGCCACACCTATCCCGATTCGCCTCCACCTTCTTCCATCCATATTTCTCTTCTCCTATCAGTATTCCATCTACAAATCTATTAATATTTGCAAGCGTTTTTCTCTCTACAGCAAATTTCCAGAATCTGGCCCTGAAGGAGGGCTGAAACTTCGGTGGAGCACCACGCACAAACCGTGCGTCGGATCGAGTTGAGATTTTGGGATTTTGGAGTCCATCCCTAGCCAACCAAGGCCAAGGTGGCCTTTTTCTGAATAGCGGGCCCTACACACCTGCGGTCGTGATCACACGCACGTGCGTCTGGGCCATTGTTGTTGTCCACACGTGCGGTACTTCTCTGGTTCGTCTCTCTCCTCTCTTTCACCCCTTTTTCACCCCAAATCCTTAACCCTAACCCTAAATTACTCAAAACCCCAATTTCATGCCCTTTCTTCAACCTTGGGTTCCCCGAATTGAAATCTATGAACCCCTTGGATTGGGAAATTATTTCTGTGCATGTATGGATGAATTTACCCCTCATTTTATTCTTGTTTGGTTTATAATTTTGATTGATCCGGCCCTAGCATGTGTAGGCCTAGATCCGCATAAGTGATTGAGTGTTTGAACTTTTATGTGGGATGCGGAATTTTGTGTAATTGTTTCTGAACTAGTGTGATCTAAAGCCTGAAAATCTTGCACATCATACTTGAATTTCATGTCCTACATCACGAACCCCCTCAGGTGAAGGCCTGCCTAACCCTAGATCTGAGACATTCTGAGATTCAAGCAACAATTATTACTATTTTTTTCTATTTTAAGGTTTTTTTACCCCATTATTTTATGTCAAAGGTGACAAATAGTTTTAGCATCGACAAATTAACATCAATAAACACTTCGAAGATACCATTAAAAGAAAAGAGGAATGATCATGCACTCACAATTGCAACCCAAAGTTCTCTCCTTGTAGTTCTTGATTCCAATGTGGCTCTTGAAATTTTCATGATATTGCCAAGGGCATGTGTAGTAAAAGTAGGTTGTAGATAAGCTGTAGGCCATCATTCCACAAAAGGAAAGAGACTGTCAAATAGAAAAATTTACCCTTGTGCATAAATCCTGCCAGCACCTAGTGCATTGTGACCAACTTCACTGTTACCCATGTCATCGTCACTTGGAAGTCCTGCTGTACCATGAGCCCTCACCAACCTCCATTTTTCTGGTGCACACTTTAGAGAAAACAGATGGTATATGTCAACGATTTACCATTAAAGTGGGAAGTTATGACCACCAACATTCAAAAACTTGGACCCAACATGGAAATCAGCCTTCAATTTCCAAAGTTAGACCACTCTGAATCAATAGAAAAAATGACCGATTTTATATGTGTGTGGGTCGATGTAGTTAAGCTCAATGGAGCACTTGAACAGTCTAATCAACCAATCCGAACTGTCCATTCAGCCCAACATAAATTTCTTGGGCAACCGTGAGAAAATCACTCTGATTATATGATTCAATCCATCCAAAAGTTGACCTTCTCTTTTAGCATTTGCAAGCCATGGATGGGATGGTTAACATTATTTGATTGAAGTGATCCTTTAGAAACATAAGCGATTGATGATGAACTCCAACATATAAGTAGCTCAAATTATTGATTGGGCTTATTTTTATTTAAGCTATCTTGACTGTCTGTTTTATAAGGCTATTATTTGGATGGTTTGATCAGTGTGACTTTTGCACACTGCACCATGAAATGTCTGATGGACCTAATGTACATCTTGGATCAGTTTATTAGACTGTTCAAGTGTCCCAAAGAACTTGACTACAGGGTAAGTTACCATGCAGTCAACTGCATCTGATACACATACCATCATCATCATCTAAGCTCAACTAATTGGGCCGGCTTATGAATGACACATGCACACAAACATATGAAAGTGAAATCCCGAAACTGGGGCCGGGCCACACGCACACACAAGCATCTAATGAGTAATGGAAAGTCAATGACAGAGAGACATCTAAATGATTTCTAGCAACTGATCTCTTACATCAGAATTTGTGCACACAGCATCATAACCATAGAAAGAACGTTGTAGAACAGAAGCCGGGCAACATAGAATGGAAACAAATAAATCTGATGATGAGTTCAAATACATTGAAAGAAAATTTAGAAGCCCAACAAATTTCGTCTGTGACTGATAGTTTATTTTTTGCTAAAACATCTCCTAATCCTCAAATATAACCAGATACATGTTCTCAAATTTTCAGATAATCAGAACCATGAACACTACATTTCGACTAAAATGGTACCATGAAAAGAAAAGATGATGGACCCCAGATGACAGTCTTCAGCTTCGAAGAACAATGTCCTTATCATTTCTCAGTCAATGTAAATGAAAAATATAACGAACCACTTGCACTGAAAACAGAACGAACCATTACAAATCCACAGACATGCATACATCAATATATGCATGTGTGACAACAAATCCACAGACATGCATGCATCAATACATGCATGTGTGACTCACACACATACAAGAAAGAAAAACATCAAAGATATACATCTGAATATCTGGATTCCACCAAGTAAGAACATAAACAAATCCAAAGATATACATGAAAATCATGTCCAACCATCAAACAACAGGTCCAAAACCCCATGAAAAAAACCAAGAGAAAACAAGATGGCATAGAAGAAACAGAATCCAGCCAACGGAATCTTGGAGCTCTGCGCTCCGGTGGTTAGGGTGTAAATTTCATAAATATTGAGGTCATGGGCCGTTGTATGCAATAAGGGTAAAAGTTAGTTTTCTTTTCAACAACAATATGGTTAGAAATCAACATCCTTGAGAAAGATGATTGTATCACTGTTTCGAAAAAAAGCATATAACTGGAGGCAACTAAGATTAGGGAAAATAGCAATAATAACAATAATAAGAAATCTACACAACATCTGAGCATAAAGCATAGGAAAACAGAAAAAAGAAAGAAAGAAAAATTATCTGAATTTTTTAACCGTTTTAAGAGAGTCCATCGTCGGAGTCTCAGCAACATAGATGCAATTGTACTTATCGGGATTTGCTTCGCCCCACCCATCTAAGACAACAACAACTATAGTCTTACCCTTTGGAAACTTAGGGCCTGTTTGGATTCGCGTATTAAGGCATATTGTATTGTATCCGGTTACTGTTCATGTATACATTCGATGATTTTCAAAACACATCCAACTTAACATGCCATTAACCAATGTTTGGATAGGAGGTATTGTTCGGGCAAGTATACAGTTTCTTTTCCAGATCAATGTTTGGAAACGACGTATAAGGGCCACATGTTAGAAATACAAGTTGTCACTAGACATTGCCATTTATCTCTTCTTGGATCTGCCATTGGGGCCATCATCTCTATGACCCAGCATCATCTTGATCTTCATCACCATCCATTTCTACAGCCATGGCTCCCAAAGTCCATCATCCAAGATCTATTCTCATCAGCACCAAATTCCTCAGTCCACAACTGAAAACCATCACACCAAGCCACATCTTCTCCCAAATCAGCAACCATGGAACCCTTTAGTCTCACAATCACCATTCCTGTTGCATCATCTCTTATCAGCCCAAACATAGCACCACTGCCAAAAAACCCATCTCATCCTGACACAAAACCATTGACTGCCACTGCAAACCATCCATCTCCAATGTGATCGGCGCCCTCCCATCGGCCCCATCTCCACCACCATCAAATCATCTACCAGATCAATCATCCATTGTTGCTTGTTTCCTTGTCTTCGTCCCTCCATGCATCTTGTAGGAACCAGCAATCTCATTGTCAGTATCACCCTTGCAATCCAAACCCATCACTACCAGAACTACAAATTTGCCACTGTAGCCCCCGAAGTTGCCGCCACTCTTTTGTTTATCGCACCTCTGTTTCTAGCCAGTTTATAGCCACAGCCAACTCTGTCTCCCCTGACTCCTCTTCCCACTTGTTGGACTTTCTGCAACATTTTGAAATTCGCTTGCACACGAATACTATGCATTGAATAGGTTGTACAGATGTCATTTGAGACGTCTGACAGTACATTACAATCGCTGCGATTTGTTGGCTCCATGTTGTATTCACACGCATGGAATTCCACCTTTTTCAACTCTGAACCAAACACCGTACATTTCACATCAAGCCCCTTAATATCATACAATACACCCTAAAACGCGAATCTAAACAGGCCCTTAGGGTGGTCCACCAATTTCCATGAGAATCCGGAGCTGTCCATATCTCAAAATCTAAAAAATAAGATTGCATACGAGACAAATAGACAAATAAATATAGATGATAGAATGGTAGTAGTAGAAATGATGAGTATAATGATGGTAATAATAAATTGGGTACTAGATTATGCTCTGATGAAAAAAAATGGCTTTCATTGTACCACAAAAATTGTACAGTTGGGGCCCACTTTTTTGATGATCCAGACCGATCATCTTGTGGTCTATCCCCATCATGGATGAACATGCCCAAAAAAAAATTTAAAAAAAATCTAAATTCCTATGTTGGCTATCCAATTAGTGGCTCAAAAGCAGACAGCTCATCCAAGAGTTCACATTCATAATGCACTGGCAGTATGGCTGAAGTCGAGTCCACCGGATGAATGGTTTGGATTGCATGAGAGTAGGGTTCACATTCATAACGCACCGGTAGACTGTTGTTTTTCTACCGTCTACCACTAGAACTTTTCTCTAAATAATAATAATACACAGAGAAGTCATAGGGAAACCCAAATAAGATGAAAAAAAAAAAACTTTTCTCTAAATAATAATAATACACAGAGAAGTCATAGGGAAACCCAAATAAGATGAAAAAAAAAAGCTACCTTTCTCCCTAAATCCAAAGCTCTAAAAGCTCGATTTAAAGCATGGCGAATTAATCCTTTTATCTTATAGGCCAGGCCCCCTATCTCATATGTTAAGACCTCGGCCGAACCCCCCTCGTGGGCTCCAAATCACATGGGTACCACCTCACATAGGCCGTCCACCCTGAGTGTGTCCCCGCATTCCACAAGCTACTCCACTTGAGCCCGTGTGAAATGCGCATTAATCACTCCCAATGAGGAGTCTCGAACACAAGACCTCCCCCGTGGGCCCTGCCCATCCCGAGTGTGCCCCTGCATCCACAGGGGACCCCACTCGAGCCCAGTGTGAAAATGTCCCTACATTAGTTTTGTTGTCATCCCCACAACGTCTTCGAGGCTTTGAATTGACACATGGGATGCCCAAATATCAATTTGAGCCATCCATTCTTTCATACAACTAAGAACAAGCCATGGTGCAAAAATCACACCAATCGGGTGATCCTAGGCATCTAATCAATAGCATAGATAATGGATAATCAAGATTCAACAGAGAAACAAAATAGGTCCCCAATCATCATCTTGAACCACCAATCTGATAGATCCCATTTGTATTGCTTATGATTCCAAAATAACACTTTGGGTTGATAATTCTAACCATGCAATCTCTGTCCCATATTAAAAAATTTAAATTTTAAATTTTAAATTAAAAAAAAAAAAAACAAACAGATGGTTGACTAAAGTAGCCTCATTCATAGGGTTAGAATGATCCAATCGGCATGATTCTTGCACCACATCTTGCTTCCAATGGTACTATTGAATGAACAACCCCGATTGATGATTGGGCTTTTCGCTTGTCAATTAAAAGCTTCGAGGATGTTGATGTCAAAATCTGGACCACCCTCCACTCAATGCTAAGAACTCGAAACAGGCCCTGGTCCTGCACATAAAGGTTAAACAAAGGAGACCCTGGCTCAAACAGGGGACCCTCCAATGCCTAAGTCAGGCTAGGGAATCTGGGTCTAAGTAGAGTATGTAGATAGAGGGTGCGAGATCTTGCGTACCCGTTGCAATGGGTTTCTTCAATATTTATACCTGCGGGGCGAAGGGATCATGTCCGTCAATCTCGGCACGATTTGCTCAATTAAATGGGTGTCACACGTGCGGAGATATCGACTGTTATCTTTGGATCGTGCGCCGGATCATTCTCTTGTATCCCTTAATGGGGCGTATCTATGGGCATAATCTTCGGCCACGTCTATACTTGGGTTAGTCCCACAACTTGGTCTCCCGAGCCATTGGTCGGACCTTACGGTCGGGGGTCCGTGGTTGAAGGGCGTCTTCAGCCTCCAAGATGGGAGTAGGGCTCGGCTCGTCTGATCCAGGGCCATAGTTCTTCGGATGAGGGCTCTAGACAAGAGCTCGGCTTGTCCGATTCAGAGCCGTAGTTCTTCGGATGAGGGTTCTAGACAAAACCTCGACTCGACCGATCCAGGGCCGTAGTTCTTCGGATGAGGGTTCCAGACAAGAGCTCGGCTCAGCCGATCCAGGGCCGTAGTTCTTCGGATGAAGGTTCCAGACAAGAGCTCGGCTTAGCTGATCCAGGGCCGTAGTTCTTCAAATAAGAGCTCCAGATGAGGGTTCAGCTCAGATTGCCCCTACTATCTCTCCCCAGTAACCCTAGTTTTGGAATCATAATTCAGAAGCAAAGCCAAACTTGTCACGATGTTCTCCTTCCGAGACCCTACTGATCGATTCGGTTTGCTTGAGTCAGTCCTTATCGGGTCTGCTCACATTTTCCCATAATAGGGGACATTGACAACATTCCCATCAAGCTGCAGACATTAGCAAAACCTTGTAAAATAAATCTAAAATACTATTCTAAAACATATTAGGAAAAGATTGGTGAAAATCCAGAGGTACCAATCTCTCTAAATGTAAAGAAATCCACATGTATTGAGAGAGAGAGAGAGAGAGAGAGAGAGAGAGAGAGAGCAAAAATAAAAAATAAAAAATAAAAAAATCAAACAACCTAATAGAATCTAACTAGATAAAACATGCAATGTTCAATCTAATCAATTCTCTCAGCCTGAAAAACTGTATGTGGGGCCCATTTTTGTCGATCCAAACCATTCATATAGTTGCCACCATGGAAAGAATACGCCTCCTAAAATCTCCCCCACCCATCCCCTGGGATGATCCAAACCATCCGTCCCTGGCCCCATTAAACATGCACCATTACCTGTAACGGTCTGTAGCAAGTTGCCAATCAGACCCACCTAGGATCTTTGGAAAGGAGATAGTGGGGCATGACCCCCAACAACGTAACCCACCCGTTGAAGAGCTTAAGAGTACCAATAGGTGGGCCTCAGATTACCATTGCTCGGTCGATCGGGGTTCCCACTACACCTCTATACTTCCCATTACAGCGTGATCCTATCAATTTCCATGAGAATTAAGAACAACCCATCTCTCTAAATATTAAAGAAAATTAAAGGGGGGAGAGAGAGAGAGAGAGAGAGAGAGAGAGAGTAAGAACATGCATAGGTCTATAGCAATCAAGATGAAGACTCCAGACCATATACTAACAGAACCCAACTCAAAAAAAATAAAAAACAATGACGAGAGAACGAAAGTGAATTGATTCATATATAGATGTGAGTATAATCCCATTTACTTGAGATTTGAGAAATTGTATTATGAGAAGTTTGGAGAAAGCAAAAACCAAAGGGAAATTGACCGTACTCACCTGGCAATTTACCAAGAAAGCTACCACATTCCATAAGTAGCCTTTGACAAGCTTTCGAAAATTAATTAGACCAAAATGCTCTTATCCTTGTTTCAGTGGTTGTATGTTTTCCGGGGAATAAGAATTGAGTCCGGATCCTCTGTTACCCGGTCAACAGAAAATTCCTAATACCCTAAAATTCATTGGTCCACATCAACACTCACTGAAAAAATAAAAATAAAAACTTCGAACGCCAAACCACTGGGATAACAGGAAAATCCTATTAACCCGATAACAGAGGATCCCGACTCAAGTTTAAGTCATATTAAATGCCAATAAAGTGATGGGTACATAACCTTTTTTTTTAGCATAGGCAAGGACCAGCTCGTGGGGCCCACATTGATGTATGTGTATAATACATGCCACTCATCCTTCTTGTCGTGTCATTTTAGGGTTAGAGCTCAAATATCAGCATGATCCAAAGCTCGTGTGGGTCACATAATAGAAAATAATGGCGACAATGAAACCCACTGTTGAAACTTTCTAAGCTCACTGTGATGCTTGTTAGAAGTGGACATTACCCAAGTCAGGACTTTTTAGGCCCACGGTGAGCAAGCCGGTAAGGTGGACGGAACGGATCACCCCATTGTGGGCCTTAAGTTATTGTACTAATGGTTATCATTTCATTTGGTAGTAAAGAAAGCGAACATGCAACAACGGTGACCCATATCACATGAGAACCACGACCCATATAACATGATAAGTACGACCCACGACAACCACGACCCACATTAGACCCATATTACATGACAATCACAACCCATAATAACTACGACCCTTACCACATTACAACCACGACCCATATAACATGACAATCACGACCCATATAACATGGCAACCACGACCCATATAACATAAAAACTGCGATCCATGGCAACTACGACCCAGGACAACCACAATCCATGACAACTACGACCCATGACAAACACGACTCATATAACATGACAACCATGACCCATAAAAACTATGACCCTTACCACCTTACAACCACAACCCGTATTGCATTACAACTCTGACTTGAGAATTTGACCATACATTAAGACCCACATTGATGTATGTGTATAATCCATGTCACCCATCCTTTTTGTCGTGTCGTTTTAAGGCTAGGGCCCAAATATCAGCCTGATCTAATGCTCGTGTGGGCCACATAATAGAGTGGACACTGCCCAAGTGATGTTTGTTAGAAGTGGACAATGCTCAAGTCAAGACTTTTTGGCCCTATGGCGAGCTGGCCAACAAGGTGGATGGAATAGGTCACCCCATCGTGAGCCTCGACTCCTATTATTTAAAAATAAATAAGTTATTGATTACATCAACCTAACAACCATGAATCTTAGTACATTACAGCCACAACCTTTACTGATAGACAACCATGATCTATTTAAAACCATGATCCACTGTGCATGTGAACCATAACCCTTCAAATGGATCGTGATTGTCATGTAGCAAGGGTTGAGGTTGTAATGTTATATGGGTCGTGGTTGTCATGGGTCGTAGTTGTCATGTTATATGGGTCGTGGTCGTGGATACACCACATACATCATAGTTATGGGTCCACATAAATTGGTGATGTCACTTCAGTAGTAAGTCTCGCTACACCTGTCCCTATCTAATCCGCGTCCGACATGGAAGGACGTGGATTAGATACGGACGGTATAGTGAGATAGATCTAAAGTTCAAGTGGACCCACCATAGAAAACTGTGAGAGTAATCACACCCACGTTGAAACATTTATATGGCACACCATGATGTATTTTTGAGATCCAACCTATTCAATAGTTAACATAGAGATAGTTGAAGTGAAAACAAAAATATCAGCTTGATCAGAAACTACTGTGGCCCATAAAAGTTTTGCACGGTGGATGTCACTGTCCCCACTGTTTTCCAAGGTGGGGTCTGCTTGAACTTTAGATCTATCTTGTTCTGTATTAAAATCCATACTATTGTAATACATATGACCAAGTTTAAAATTCATTCACAATTAACAACATCCCAAAAGCATCTAATTGACATGTGAGATTGCCAATTCATCAATCTTGATTGTCCATTTATTTTTGTAAATCCAGACGATTCATATCCTGGATCTTACTGTGGATGGGTCGTATCTCAAATATCTAATCGATCTGACCATCCTGACCGTCTGATCGGACGAACATCAAATGGGTGGTTAAAAAAGAGCTTTTATGGCTAAGTTCATCATTCAAGTATTTGTAATGTGTCCCATGCACAGCCATGTCCACATTTTGGCGGTCTAGATTGATTTAAATGATCTCTCATTTGTTAAGGAGATGGTAAATTGGGGGAAGCGTGGTCAACCATCCTAATGGAAACCATCGGTTTAATGAGGTGGACCCACACTTTCCATCAATAGGAGATTAGCTGGAGAAGTAACGATTTGTACTTCAAACAACCTATATGACCTTGGGATCCATTGGAATTACTAAAGAGCCTCCTAAAGTGAGTGGTCTAAATTCAAAGTGAAAAATAATAAGGGTCATATTATCTTCTTAGTGCAAATTTTGTTTTACAACATGTGATGATGTGAATAACTGGTAGAATAAGCTTATTCTGCAAGGAACCGGGCTATGTATCTCTACCAACAAGATGATTGTCCAGATAATAGAGTTATTACTATCTAAATAGGAAGTGACTCAGACTAACTTATTTGATCTTGAGTTAAGTCAGGACTCGGCCGAACTAAGTGAGTCCGAGCAAGGCCTGTATTGACACTCTAGCTTTTGATATTCTTCAATCTTGGGCTCATGCCTATACTAAGCTAGCAAAATGGATGGATGGTGTAGATAAAATCTACTTTGAGAATTAGTGATCTAGAGATCGTTAGTGATCGAAACGATAATCAACCATGATGATCAATGTTGATGAAAGGATCCATCATCAATAATGATCATTAATGGTGATGATCAGATCTATCTCTAATGAAGATGATCACTAGTGAAAATAGAACTCTCTTCATATCTTAGTTCTTCTTTTTTTTTCTTTTTTCTTTTTTTTTGATGATGATGTTTATATGTGTTACATAATTTGGCTTGATGTGATTAGATATAAACCCATTTTTCATTTGAAAATAGAAAAATTAGTACTTATGCTCCCTATAAATAAAGGTTGTGCATAACCTGAGTAGGAGTTTATTCTCTCCTACTAAATGATGCATGCAACCAAGCAATGGAAGGTTTCACGTTATACAAATTTATTCTTATAAAAGCATTAAACTCATTTTAAATAGAAAACTTGATTGATCTACACCGCCCATTCGGGTATGTGGACTTTTAGATCTCGTTAAAATGTGTTGACTACTTTTATACTTTGAAAATTTGAATAACACGTAGAAATGCTGATGATGAGAATCAATACCTTAGATCATAGCTAAGTAGTGATACTTATGCAATGTAGAGATGACCACCAAAGCGTTAATTGCTAAACAGCTGAAAGGACAACATTTCAACGGTAACAACTACGAAGACTGGTCTCGCGCAGTGCGAAGCCTTCTTGACGAGGACAACATATCGCACACACTCGATGAGGTTCAAGAGGAACCTATACTGGCTGAAAACAGAAATTTAGGAGAACATAGCGTGGCGATAACCTACAACAATAAGTGGCGTAAACAAAATCATTTAGCCCGTAATGTCCTTATTAACACTACGCACGAAGAACTCATCCCTACGTATGAAGTGCATGACACCGCTAAGGAATCTGGGAAGCACTGACAAATGCCTATACGCAGAAGTTAGATACGAAAGTTCAGGCAATGGAATTAGAATTCCAGGAGTATAGGATGCCAACCGGCTGCCCCATCAAAGATTATATCCATAAGATGGAGCAGATGATAGGTGCCCGTAGGAATGTTGGGTGTAAATCGACTGAAAATTAAAAGATAATAGCAATGCACAATTCTTTACCTGAATCTTGAGCCCCAATCAAAAGAATTCTGAATCATACTGATTCTATCACTACGTTCAGAGACTGTTGTGGCCACTTGGTACGTAAAATTAAAATGAATGCAATTCACCCAGCTTCGGCCAAGGTCTTTATAGCAGAGACCCATAAGTGGAAAGCTAACAACAAACGGTTCAAAGCTAGCAAGAAGGTGAAAAAGAATAACTAATAACAGAAGTCCACAGCACCTCCTTCAAATCTCAAGAAGGAGAATGGAAAGAAGAAGCAGAAAAAAATAAATATAGTCTGTTTTGTTTATGGAAATTCCAGCCATTATGCTCGGTAATGTGCTCATAAAAAGACAATAATTCCTAAGTCACTAGATATTTTGTATGTAAGCGTTTGTTCTGAAATCCATTTAGTTGATATTATATCTAACGAGTGGATTTTGGATTCAAGCGCAACAAAGCACATAACATGGAGTTGTCGACAACTCGAGGAATTTCAGTCTGTAGCCAAGGGAAGTTACAAGGTGTATATGAGAAATAATGCTGTCAAAGACGTACTAAGGATTGGTGTTTCCCATCTCCGTACGCGCATAGGGCAAACAATAATCCTCCGTGATACTCTTTATACACCGAGGATGTGTCGGAATTTAATTTCTGGGTTATTATTTGATGGTTTTGATATTCGATTTTCCGGGACAAGAGTTTTTTTGAGACTAAATAACCTCATCTTTGCATGAAAAAATTTAATTTCAGATTTATTTATTCTAGATATAGATAGTGATAATGCACTTCTTACTTTATCTGACAAGACTAGTATGTTCTGGTTTATTAGATTCCTTATCTAAAGTTGATTTACCATTTTGTGAACATTGTGTGTTCGGAAAGACTTCGAAGAAACCATTTTCTGAAGCGGCTAAGTCTAAGGGCACACTAGAGATAATCCATTCAGATTTCTGTGGACCCTTCAATGTACATGCCAGAAATGGATGTCAATACTTTCTCACTTTCATTAACGATTACTCGCGCTATGGATATGTGTATCTTATCTCATACAAATCTGAGGCTTTTATTATTTTCTTAAATATTAAGCTGAGGTGAAAAATCAACTTGAGAAAAATATTAAAATCCTTCGATCTGATAGAGGTAGCGAGTATACTTCTGAAATGTTTAAATCATATTGTGAAAACGTTGGCATAGTTCGGCAGTACAAAATGGCTTACACTCCACAACAAAATGGTGTTACAAAGAGAAGGAATAGGACACTATTAGACATGGTTAGATCAATGATGACACAAGCCAATCTCTCAACCACATTCTGGGGAGACGCACTATTATCAGCCGTCTACGTCTTTAATAGAGTCTCATCCAAATCCATTCCTAAGACCCCATATAAGATGTGATCTAGGAGGATTTCTTCTCTAGCTAACCTACGCCCTTGGGGATCTTTGGGATAGGTTTTGCTGTCTATCCGCATAAAGGTAAACTTGATAGTAAAACTATTGAATGTGTATTTATAAGGTACCCCATGCATTCATTCAAAGGGATACGTTCTAGTTTATGAGGACCATGGATGTTGGATTGAGATAGAATCCCGGGACGTGACCTTCGTTGAAGATAGATACCCCAGCCAAATGAAGCAAAAGGTTTCAATAAAACTCTTTAAAATAGCTGATGTATCTCAAAAGAGTGAGAATTCTGCTTCTCAAAATGATGATGCTTCTATAGTTTGTCAGGATAGTGGGGGGACATCTCAGCAAGCACCTGAGTTACGTCGAAGCGAAAGATGATTGATTCTCCAAAGATACTTCGATATTAAGGGGTGAACATTCTCTTGCGTTGCGGTTGATGATGATGAACCTGATTCGTATCAGGATGCAATATTATCTTCTAACTCGGCTGATTAGGTGAATACTATGGATGAAGAGATCACTTCCATGGAGAAGAATAAAGTCTGGGAACTTATTGATCTGTCTTTCAATCGCAAAGCGATAGGTAATAAATATGTATTAAAGATAAAAAGAAAGGCAGATAGAACAATGGACAAATATAAAGCACGATTAGTTGCTAAAGGTTTTACACAAAAAGAATTCATTGATTACAAGGAGACCTTTTCACCTGTTGCAAAGTTCTCCTCAATCCACATGATCTTGTCCATTGTCGTAAGTTTAAACTTAGAGTTATATCAGATGGATGTAAAAACCGCATTCTTAAATGGTTACTTGGATGAAGAGATATACATGCAACAACCTATGGGTTATATAAACAAAAAACATCCAAAGAAAGTCTGCAAGTTATTAAAATTTATCCATAGGCTGAAGCAATCTTCAAGACAGTGGTATATAAGGTTCCACTTAGCTATCACTACTTTTGGATTCACATTGAGTGAAGAAGATCATTGTGTATATATGAAACGGTCTGGAAGATCTTTTCTGATACTATCTTTATTTGTGGACGATATCCTGGTAGCTGGTAAGGACATGCAATTGTTGATATTGACTAAAGATTGACTATTTTCGAACTTTAAGATGAAAGACCTCGGTGAAGCCAACTTTATTCTTGGGGTAAAAATCATTAGGGATCGTCCTAAGAAATTTTTAGGCTTGTCTCGAGCCACCTATATACAAAAGATCTTAAAGCGGTTCAAGATAGAAAATTCAAAAGCTGTTGAAACCCCTATGGATAAAGCTACCAAGCTAGATAGAAAATCATGTCCCCAGACTGAAGCTAAGAAATTGGCTATGTCCTCGGTACCTTATGCAAGCGCAGTAGGGAGCTTAATGTATGTTATGCTTTACACTAGACCAGATATTAGCTATGCAGTTGGCATAGTCAGCTGATATCAGAGTAACCTGGGACAGTGTAATGCCTCAAAAAAAATCTGTACGAAAACCCGAGTACCACCTTAGGCAGAAATCACATAGGACCAAATCCTTTAGAAATTAGGCGAGAATTAACTAGCGTTAAACTAGTTTACCTGTGAAATTAGCATTAATCACTTTAAATATGATCTGCAAGATTCCAAACTTGTAGAATTAATAACGCTACATTACCCTGAGATCTAAGATCAATCTCATTACCCAATTGCTCTCGGGAGCATCACGAAACTCCGTATCAGACCTGGACCACATGTCGAATGTCCGATTAACGCAAAACTAAACGATTATGACCGCCTTGCTGGGCTTGATAACCATCTCAAAAATCAAGTCCTAACTATGCCCAGAAATGCACAACTTGAGCCTGGAATATAGTGTGTGAGGAACGTGAATATCTTTTGAAATAAATCCAAACTCAAGTAAACTGAGACGTATCGCTTGCGACCCAAATATAAGAATTCAGACTGTCAGAATCTGACCCAAATACACCCTCGGATCAAGAGAAATTTCCCACACATGTCAGTGCACTTGTGGCCCTGATCGATAACTGGTGACTGTTGAACTAAAACTGGTCTGCCATGGTCGATCTGTAAATCCGATCAGACCGAAAACTTAACTCAACCAAGATCCAATGTCAGGGAGCTTAAGTCCGACCGCATGTAGAAAAGGGGGCTCCAAAAGTGCTCCGTTAGATCGGAACAACCGATCTTTGGACATAACCTAAGTATACCTTGGCCCTAGGGCCATTCCCATCAGTTCTGGGCCTATATAAGGGCCTTAAACCCTTTCTCTCCCTTCATATACGATTTTGCAAACCCTAGAAAGAGAAGAGATAAAAAAGAGAAGGAAAGAAAGAGAAAGAGAGGGAGAGTGTGGGAGATTGTTCTCGGGACTCAAGCTCGCCGTTCCACGTGCTTATCCACCATTCCTGTATCACTATTCGGGTGATTTCGATCTCTCTTTTAGGTAAGAAAACCTAAGCCTAATCTGTTTTAGGGTTTCAAATAGTGTAAGTTATGAAATAGCTAACCTAATTCATGTTATAGGTTGTTAATCCGCTATTGACAAAGACTAAGTGTCTAAAACGAATCCGTTACGCGTTTACCGGCGTAAGGTGCGGACTATAAATGTATAGGTTATGGTTTTCAAGGCTTTCAATGTCGGTTAATGATTTATTACTGACGTGGGTGTCATTTCACATGTCAAATGCATTGTTTGTCTCGCGATACAGATATACATGAACTATGTTAAATATATTGTATTCCAGGTATTGGTAGAAATGATCATATACGTATGGAATTTAAAATTGTGTTTGCCATAATAAATTGCTGTGAATATATGCTAGTTGTATGTGTAACAACTCCTTGGTGAAAGGATTCGCCCTAATACATGTTATGCCAACATACGTCGTGTATGTTATAATGTGTAGCCTAGTTGTTTGTGAAAATGTCTGAATAAGTATAAAATTTGTATTCGTTCTCACCATGACTAACTGTCATGGGTATATGATTGTCATGTAGGCGATGACTCTTTAACGAAAGGATTTGCCCTAATTCATATTATAACCAACATACATCATGTATGTTGGAATGCGTAGACTAAGTGTTTGTAAAAATGTCTGAATGAACTAGTAGTTAGTAATTTGTAATTTGTATGAGTGTTGAGATATGATTCTCAACTACCTTAACTATGTGTATGATTTCCTCCATGGATTTTATATTATAGTGTTTAGGTATGGAATGCATATGTGTGAATTCATGTTTAAGTTGTAATCCATAAAATGCTTGTATGATTAGAATTATTGATCCATTACTGCTCTGATTATCTCATATGATTTTTTGTTATAATTGAATGTGGTTGGGGCTATTATATAGTTCAGGAAATCAGTAACAAATCTCGAATTGGTGACTGAGGTTATCTCGCCACATGGGATGTGGTCTATGAATCCGAGCTGTACTAGAGATGTCGACAGTGGTTAGGCCACACGGCATGCTTATGCAGTTCATGTCGATCAACTCAACGAGCGCTCGTGCTAGTCGAGCTCGTCAAATAACCCGATTGACCCGATGTATGTTCACCATGTTTGGACGCTACTGCTTGAACCTAAGGTACCAAACTCACCAATGAACCCTGTTAACCTTGGTACCTCGATCCGTTAAGACTCATGAGCCGGACATGGTGGTATGGGACACTGTGGTCGAGCTTTCGGCCTACGCTAGGGCGACGAGCCTCCCCATAGTGACCAGTGAGCAATACTGCCTCATGAGCCGAATACAGTGGTATGGGACGTTGTATTGAAACTGTCGGCCTACACTAATCAGGTGACGAGCCCTTTGTAGTGACCTCGAGCATACTTTAAGACTGCGTTGAGGCGACGAGCCTTTCCGTAGCAACTAAAGTATAAACTAGGGTTGCACTGATCCGGTGACTAGCCCTTTCAGTGACCTAGAATCGCGACTTCATATGAGATTTACTAGGACTGACGACCCTAGAATGGATCATTATTTGGGTATTGATATAAGGGAGGTACCTTAGTTTTCCAATCCTGCTGTATGAAAAGGACTAATAAGAACTTGGTAATCACGCTCATGCACTGCACTGCATGTGCCGTTTGGCGTTGAGTAAAGAGCACTGAGGAAGTGACTGACATGCGTGACCGTTAGATGAAGATCGCAGAGGGAGTGCAAGCGAGGGCATGCATCATTTATACATATCATTCCTGCATTAATCAGAGTACTTAGGGATGTTTGACTGTATTGTTTTATCATTACTGCTTGACTAAATTGATAACATGTTAACATTTGCTTTATTGTTCCACTGAGTTAATCACTCACTCCCACGTTCTGGGACGGTGTTGTACACACCAACCAGACTTTGTCTTAGTTGCAGATGGAGACCCGACTGATGAGGCGGAGCCAGACTTCGCAGACGATGAGGATGTTTTCTCATATATGCAGTATTCAGGCGAGTTTATATAGACCGTTCTGATAGACGGAGCTTCAAGGTTATACTTGTAGTAGACTATCATTTTTTTTAACATTTTGTATTTTGAAACAATACTTATAATTATTGACCTGGCAACGCATACATACTTTGGGGACCTATACTGGTTTATAAAGTTATACATATTCGTTTCAGTCTTCCACTTGCGTATTACAACTGTCCCTGGATTATGTTTTGCTGATTTGGCTTAATCTCATTCATGTTTTATGCACTAATACAGACAACATACAATCATCATTAAATATGTTGCATAAGTGATGTGTTGAAACTCGGGAGTTGGATTTCTACTCGACCTCCGATTTTCAGGGTGTTACAGACAATCTTATTGGCAAGCCGTCAAACATATATTCCGCTATCTCATAACAACAAAAGACCTAATGTTGTGTTATGAAGGCATAAACCTCGAGATCAAAGGATATTCTGATGCTGCTTGGGGTAATGACGCCGATAAGGGAAAGTCTACTTCAGGATATATATTCTTACTCAGAAGAAGAGCTATCTCATGGTCAAGTAAGAAACGGACACCTATAACTCTTTCATCTATGGAGGCCGAGTACATTGCATGTTGTGTTGTAGTTCAAGAGTGTGTATGGGTTCACAGATTTCTATTGGATCTGGGTGTTGTACTAAGTGTTCATCAACCTATCTCACTGAAGATAGATAATACTTCTGCCATTAACTTAACAAAAGACCCTAAACACCATCAGAAATCTAAGCACATTGAGATTAAGTATCATTATATCCATGATCAAGTGAGAGATAAGAAGGTCTCCCTCAGCTACATTCCTACTAAGGAGATGATGGTTGATCACATGACGAAACCTATAGCTAGAGATATATTTCAGGTTCACATCAGGAAGATGGGATTGAGGAAAGCTTGAATGATGTACTTGTTTTGTAGCACCTTTGATCTTTCATTAATGAATAACGCATTCCATTTATTCAGTATTGAACACTAATATAAACTAAGTTAGTAGAGCATCAGCATTTACTTTGAGATCATGTAGGATTTCTATTTTTGTCGGCAAGCCGGTCACCCACTCGCACGGGTTGACCAACCTTGAATGTACAAGAGAGGTACATTTGGGGCCATGTTCATACACTGAGGTATGAACTTCTCTTTATTGTGAATAATAAAAGATGAGGATATAAGTGAGTTGTATCTGCCTACAATCTTTTTAGATTGAAGATGAGACTGATAAAGTCGAATAACATAATCGCACCATTCATTTGTCATGCGATCAATGTTACGACCTGAATTTATAGCCAGGTTATGAGGTTATGAGATGAGTCGTACCTCATGTAGAATGATTTGTGTATTGTAGACCCAATATTTACCTAGTATTGTCTACTTTACGACGTGGATTGTAGCCACGTGTTGGGACCTTTTACCTATAGATTGCTTTGATTCGATCTAATCATTGTAACGTGTGAGTAGCCAGTCCCATAGATGATTCTTTGTGTCCTTAGCTACCCTCCTCTTGTGTATGTGAGGATGAGATTGAGTGTCGTTACTTTAGTGTACTATGACGAAAGGTCCTTGATTGGCCAGACTCAGTTACATTAGGAAATCGGCTTGATTAATTTCAAATTACACATCTGTATGGGGAGATCCTGTAACAGCTATACCAAGTTTCTAGAACTATAAATACGCACTTGAAGACTTATCCACCAGTAGTATCGAGTTGTTTTTAATAGACTTTTGCAAATAATATTTTTTTTAAAAGCATATATATAAGTATTGCTTTAAATCGATTTTAGTCGAAGTTTGTGAAAAATTAAGTTTTCAGAATAACTCGATAAGTTGGATAAGTGCGTATGTTGGCCGAGTACTCTAGATCGGGAGTTAACTCCATCCAGTGTGGTCATGCGGGCTAGGACAGGCATTGCAAAACTTGGTTTATTGAGTACTAGTAAGGTGGTCACTTAGTACTTAAACACCTGTGAGAAGATTACGGTGATCCAGCTGGTCTCACGCCTCTGATTCTTATGATCGTGATGTTTGGTTTTGATTGTTATTAGGCGAGTTAGATGGACAAATTCTTTATACCTATCCCACAATGTGATTGAGTGAGAGATATTGGAGTAGACCAGTGGGGCCCACTAGTGAGTAATCACTAGTAGGTGCGTCCCATGTTTTAAGGTCTCTTCCGGCCTCTTCCTTTCAGTTAGTTTTCAAATTCAATTTTGAATTTGATTTTAGATGAGAGATATGGAGAAAACCGGATAATCTGGTCTCATCCATATTCCATCTTTTCCTATATAAAGGAATGAGCTTCTCTCGTAAAGGCATCAAATATATGAAATATCGAGGGTATACAGAGAGATATAATGTGCATAGTAATCTATCCATTTTAGCTTGTCCTTGGGATGGTCTAATCCATAGATCGTGATCCGGGGCCATCTGTACCGTTGAATCAGAGGGGTGAATAGACCCATCTGCTCCAATAGTAAATAGGCAGGCCGCTGGATCTGGAGCGTTAATCTTTGGCTTCGTGAAGGTTCTGAAACTCGTGTAGACCGTCAAATCTTAAGGGTTCACACTTCTACGCTTCCCAACAGTAAGGATCCAACTTGAGCTTTCAATCTCACTCATGTTTGAGCTGGCTGAACGGATGGATGGAGTGGATATGATACAAACTTCATGGTGGGCCTCACGTAGCTGAGGGTTACGAGCAAGTCGCATCTCTTCTAAAATAACCAAACTGCACGGAATTACCAATGCAATGCATTTCCTAAAAGAGAAAATTACCATTGTAAACACCACCTTTTTTTCCTGCATCTTTTATGAAGCATCCGAAACTTAACTTCTCAAATTAGACCTTGCACATACAGACAATAAATTTGAGGATGAAAATACCCCTCTTTTCATTGTCATTCTCTTCCTTTCACTCCCTTTCCTCGCTCCATTTTTTTAGAGAGAGAGAGAGATGAAAAATCCTTTTCCTGCATGAAAATCCGTTGCTTGGATTGCACCATCCTCTCACTGGATCCCACCCTCTCCATGCATCTGCATTTTCTCGATTTTCTAAAAATGGGCCCTCCACGGAAGAAAGCACTCACCACAGGTATAATGTAGTATATTTCCCTAAACGGTGTAAATTTTTTGTGAGCTATTGAACTGTTAGATGAAGCTCGCATCTTAGTTTTCAGTTCATCCATGTAAAAATCATCCTATGAACATGATGGATTATAAATAAAACATCATTGTGGGGCATAGAAAGGTTTTTATGGTGAAACCACTGTTTCTAATGGTATGATCCCTTACTTTAGATGGAAAAACGGATGAATGTCGTGGATAGTCCACATACATTTAAGGCGGGCACCACTTAGTTAACTCAGTACGATAATAGTCCAATCCAATTTGTGAGATGTTTTAGTCCATTTGACCTACTTCTCGGCAATATGCTCGAGTCGTCGCTAACATTCCTGGTTCATGATTGGTGAAATTCCCTGAGCAATTCATAAATTTAACAGAGATATCATAAAAATATGATGGGGAACTTCCGCGGATTCATGTAATGTAACGGAAAATTTTATGAACCACTCGGTCAATTTCATTAACTGCTCGGTCAAATTCGTCGAAGAGAAATTGAATTTCATATAAAGCTCGGTCAAATTCACTGAAAAGCAAATTGTTAGGCTAGTTCAATTTCATTTAAAGTTCATTTCAATTCATGTTAGCCTCGCTGAATTTCATGTTAGCCTCGTTGAATTTCAAGTTAGCCTCACTCAATTTCAAGCTTGCCTCACTCAAATTCATGTTTCCCTTGCTCAATTTCTAGGTTGCCTCACTCAATTTTCAGCTTACCTCGCTCAATTTCTTGTTTGCCTCGCTCGATTGTTATGTTGCCTCGCTGAATTTCTAGGTTGCCTCGCTCAATTTTTAGGTTGTCTCGCTCAATATCCAGGTTCCCTCGCTCAAATTCTAGATTGCCTCGCTCAATTTCTACGTTGCTTCGCTTAATTTCTAGGTTGACTTGCTCAATTTGTCTTGCACAATTTCTAGGTTCCCTCCCTCAAATTCTAGATTGTCTCGCTCAATTTCTACATTGCCTTGCTGAATTTCTAGATTGTCTCGCTCAATTTCTAGATTGCCTTGCTGAATTTCTAGATTGCCATGCTCAATTTCTAGGTTCCCTCGCTCAATTTATAAGTTGCCTCGCTCAATTTCTACGTAGCCTCGTGCAATATCTACGTTGCCTTGCTGAATTTCTAGGTTGCCTCGCTCAATTTGTAGTTTGCCTCGCTCAATTTCTAGGTTGTCTCGCTCAATTTCTTGGTCGCCTAGCTCGATTCTAGGTTGCCTCGCTCGATTTCGAGGTTGTCTCGCTCAATTTCTACGTTGCCTCGCTTAATTTATAGGTTGTCTCGCTCAATTTATAGGTTGCGTCGCTGAATTTCTAGGTTGTCTCACTCTATTTCTAGGTTGCCTCGCTCAATTTTTAGGTTCTCTTGCTCAATTTCTAGATTGTCTCGCTCAATTTATACACTGCCTCACTGAATTTCTAGGTTACCTCGCTTAATTTCTAGGTTCCCTTGCTCAATTTATAGGTTGCCTCGCTCAATTTCTACATTGCCTCGAGCAATTTTTAGGTTACCTCGCTCAATTTCTAGTTTGCATAGCTCAATTTCTAGGTTGCCTCGCTCAATTTCTTAGTCGCCTCGCTCAAATTCTAGGTTGCCTTGCTCAATTTTTTTGGTTGCCTCGGTCAATTTCACCTTGCCTCACTGGATTTCATGTTTACCTCGCTGAATTTCATGTTTCCCTCACTCATTTTCTACTTTGCCTCATTCAATTTTTAGTTTTCCTTGCTCAATTTCAAACTTCCCTTGCTCGATTTCATGTTTCTCTCGCTGAATTTTCGGTTTGCCTCGCTCAATTTAATGTTTCCCTTGCACAATTTCTAGTTTGCCTCCCTTGATTACCAGCTTGCCTCGATGAACTTCTAGTTTGCCTCGATTAAATTCACGCTTGCCTTTCTTAATTTCAGTTGAGTCTTATTCGATTTATGCCAAAGCTCGCTCAAATTCATTAAAATCTTGATTGATTGATTTCAACTATGTTTAATTTGTTGCATTATGATTCATTAAGTATGTAGTGAACTTTATTTTTGATATATTTTCCATTACATGTTTGTAGGTGACGATTCTTGTTCTCAATTCCCAAACCCATCCTCTACGTGTTCATTGAAATGGTGGTTCGACACAATGAAGGGTGGATTAGAGAAGCATGATACTCAGTGAGAACGGCGATCCACCGCCATCCGAGGCTACCCCGACTGGCGCGCCACAAAGCTGATTCCAAGGGCCACAAAGCTGATTCCAAGGAACACTGTCATCCCCGCAAAGAAATCCTGAGTATTCACTACTTACCAGGATCAGCAGACGACTGTCTCCATCCAGGTAATGATCACAGTATTCTAGCCTTTTGACGTGTTGGGACTCCAAATCAGTCTTTTGGGCACATATGAAATCCGGCAGGCCATCATTATTAGACGGTCGCTTAGAAATCAATTTGCAAATATGTAATTCCGGCACATCTAACATTGTGTTTGCATCAAATATTGAATTGATCTGCAGTTTCCCAATAACAAAGTTGGAACAAGTGAAATATATGTTGGGGCCCGTTTGTAAGTCCGTTCGATTCGGGTCGATTATGCTTTAATGTAGATCCATTATGCCAGTGGAAATTGTTTATATCGAAAGTGAATTAGACAGCTCCCTACTTGTAATTTGAGTCAGTGTGTGTGCTGTTTGTTGCAAATTGCTGAGCTTCCGAATGAGAAGGCAATGTACATGTACTCTAGCATATGGAATGTTGTCTGTGCTCCCTGTTGCTAGTACATTTTTTATTGATATATTTGGTCTCTCACCATTGAAAATATTATTAATAAAAGAACCATCTGTTAGTTTCGTTCTTTCATAATTTTCATAATATTTTGACGAATCCATCCATAGCCATGTACATGCCTTCTATTTTCAAAAGGACAGTCGATAGCTACTGTACCTGTTAAATGAATCATATATAGAACCTGTTAAAATCATGTGCCTGCATTCCTTTACTTTTTAATATTGATGATAATGCTCCAATTTCGTTTTAAGTTGCTAGATCTGTAGCATCATATAATATGTTGGGTTCTTCAGGAACTTGCTCCGAAAGTAGACTCTATCTGTGTTCTTGATATATGTGTTCAGTGACTGAAGTCTTCTTTTAAAGGGATAGAAGCTGAGATGGCTAATACTGCAGCGTAGGAGCGAAGACCAGCTGTAGAGAGGCAGGACAGGACACGCTTGTTTCATTCTTTGGAGAATGTAGGTTTCTTTCTTTCTTTCTTTCCTTAATTGTTTTCCTTGGGTTTGAATTTCAGATTATTTAAAGATGTTTAAGTAACCATTGTGGGAGCTGGAAATAGATCATCCAATATCTGCTTCTTGGTGTTTGTAGATCATTCGAATTGATATGAAATTAGCAAATGAAGATATCCTTAGTATCCAATTGGAGAAATCTTTCATTACAATAGATATTGGTACATGATTTCGAGTTTGACTCGCTCAAATTTTTCTTTGCCTCACTCAATTTCATGTTAGCCTCGCTCAATTTTCAGTTTGTCTCGCTTAATTTCCAGTTAGCTTCGCTCAATTTCGAGTTTGCCTCGTTGAATTTCCAGCTCCGTGGATTCAAAGTAGTTATCTTCTTGAGGCGTGTTTGGTCCGTGGAGTTGAATGGTATTGAATTGCATTAGAAGAGATTAACACCATTATTGCACAATGATTGCATGTCTAGAAATACTATGGTATTGTAGCCATCCAATCCCATGTTTTGGATAAAAATTTTGCTACTGGAAAACATCGGATTAAGTAAAATCATAGTTGGTGGACCATGAAATTGTAATCAACAGACCAAATTCACAAAGGATGTTGTTCACTTGTACACATATATATAACACAAATGTCACATATAAACTAAAATGTCACATATAAACAGTGTATATGGATGAACGGTATAGATAAATGCATGCATCAATGTAGGGCCCACATGTGTAATGGATTTCAAAATCCACGGAAATCCTGCATAGACCAAATGCAATTCGATTAAATGTAATTCCATCCCAACTAATCCCAACCTTTCCCATCCTCTCCAAATGATGGATGGAATTGCACGGGACTAAATATAATTCTATCCCACTTAATCCTATTTAATACCTTGCGCCAAACGCCCCCTTGAGCAAGATGGGTTTTGAGGGAATTGAGTTTGAAATGAAGAATTTTGGTAAATAGAAGGCATAAAGATGAAGAGCATTTAAGGAAATGGGATTTGGTGGGGAGGATTGGATGCAGGGATTAGAGGGAGGTTTTTGAGTTTGAGGGAGAGGGATTAGGAAAATTTCAAAACGGGGGTATTTGGGGGCTTAAAAAATTGCTAAAAATGTTAAAAGGGGGATCCACACATGTGTAGAGGGCCCCACAAAACTCGGGCCTAGCAAGGTCACGTCAAACTGGCGTTGGCCCCGCTGCCCGCCATGGATACACTGATTACAGCTAGGGTTATAATTCGTAGCTATAGGTAAACAGTGGAGTTCTGCCAAACTGGTTGTGGCCCCACCCGGCTTTGTTTGGATCAGCGAGTCAGGCCAAACTGGAGTTGGCCACGCTGCTGACCATGGTACACTAATTTAGCTGCGGTTATAATTCGTAGCCATATCTAAACAGTTTCTCAAGAAATGGCTTCGAAAAGTCAGGGTATTTTCATCCTCAATTAGTCTGTCAGTACATGAAAGGCTTACAATGGGAATGTAAGGTTGGGATGGCTCGAAAAAGACGCTGGGTAAAAGGTGGCATCTACAGTAGTCAATTTCTCTAAATGAAAAGAGACTAATCTATACAAATTACAAAGAGAAATCCAATTGGATTTTTATAAAGTGGAGCAACTTACAAAACTTTGAGAGAAAATGGATGTGTTTGAAAGAAAGCAAAATTGCCTTTATAAAGTAAACCAATAGCTTCAAACAGAAGAAAGGAAAAACAAGGAAAAAGACATCCAAACAAGATAACAAAAGCTACACAAAGCCCCTTTGCTCTTTGGGCCAAATTCGCTTAGTAATGGCAAGCATGCTCTTTTGCTTCTCTTTAAAGTGTGCCCACAAAGAGTAACTTTTGTATTGTGAGCATTGTATCTCTCTCTCTCTCTCTCTCTCTCTCTCTTCTCTCTCCATTGGGCATCATCTCATATTGATTAGCTTTACCCAAATTATATCTATTGACAACTGAAATAACAGACTTTCAAACTACTGAGTTTACGTAGGACTCGCTGATTTCACTCTTTTCTTTTGGGGGTATTAGGTAAGCTAGGCTGGAAGTCCATCTTGCTAGCTATCTTACTACTAAATGGGCCCACGGTGAATGTATGTGTTTTATTCACACTGTTCATCCATTTTTCCAGCTCATTTTAGTGTTTGATCCCAAAATCGAAGTATATCCAAGGCTCAAGTGGACCACACCACAGGAAACAGGGGGAATAATGATTTTCACAGTTGAAACATTCCTATGGCTCACATTGATGTTTGTTTGTCATGTAACCTTTTCATAGGATCACACAACATGGATGAAGGAAAAACACAAATATCATCATGATCTGAAACTTCTGTGTCCTTCGAGAATTTTTCAACGGTAGACATTCAATTTACATTGTTTCCTGTGGTGTGGTACACTTGAGCTTTGGATGTGCTTCATTTTTTCGCTCAAGCCTTAAAATTATCTAGTAAAATGAATGGTTGGAGTGGATAAAATACATAAATTATGGACGACCCCACAGAGTTTACTCATACTGAGTTAATACACAATCCCCTTCCTCTCGTTGTTTGTCCATCAGAATTGTTCCTCTGATGGGCCTACCATATCTATCATCAACATTAAGGGCCCGTTTAGATACCACCAAATAAGTTACTTTTTCTACTTACAGCACTAGATAAGTAACTTATTTGAGATAAGTTAGGTTGGTTTATTATTGACTATAAGTATTTTTTTATTATTTAAAGTTACTTAATTACTTTAGTTTAATAAGTAGAAATAAAGATAAACTACTTGATGTATAAGTAGCTTATCTTAAGTAACCTATAATTGTCAAAATAGCTATGATAGTCTTATTAGCATGACTTTGGAAACATAGGATATCAGTGATAATGCCCATTGGATGGGCAGTCCTGATTGAAGTCCGGTGGACTCTACTTCACTGCTTGAGGATAAGGGGGCAATAGACTGGGGCAGCCCGCCTGACCCCATTTTGGATGGGCGTAGACCTAGGGCTGTCAAAGGGCTGGGCTCGGGCATGCAAAAATCAAAATTTCGAAAAGGTCCAGCCCGAAACAATTCAAAATCCGGGCTAAGGTCAACCCCAGGCCCTTCCTGTTGACAGCACCTGGACCTATTATCTTAGCCCATGGACTGGGCTTAGGCCTCAAATGCATAGCCTGATTAATTCATAGGTTGGGCATTGGGCCCAAGTCATTTTAGCTTGACCTGACTTCGCAGGTACATCAGATGTATGCCATTCCAATCCTCATTCAGGCAATCCATTAATTTTAATGTGGGCTGTCCATTATGGTGGGGCCCACCTTGGATGTCGCCATTCATCATCGGCACCTTTGATGTAGATCGTCCAGTATGTGGGGCCCACCTTGATGTGGGTCATCCATCACGTGGGACCACCATCAAAATAAATTGTCAATCGTGTGGGGCTCCCCTTCGATGTCCATTACCTATCATACGGGGCCTACCTTTCATGTGGACCGTATATTGTGTGGACCCCACCTTTGATGTGGGCATTCATCATCCGGGGCCCAATTGGATGCGGGCCATTCAACATTGAGGGCCAACATTTAAGGTGGGGCCCACCTTGTTGTGGGTCATCTATAATGTGGGGCTAACTTTAATATCCATTGCCCCTCATGCGGAGTCCACCTTTGATATGGATTGTCCATAGTGTGGGCCCCACCTTCAATGTGGTCATCCATCATCCGGAGCCTGCTTTGGATGTGAACCATTCATTATTAGGGGTCTACCTTTGATGTGGACAATCCATAATGTGGGCTCATCTTGAAATAGGTCATCCATTATGTGGGGCCTCTTTTGATGTGGACCATCCATTGTGTGGGTCCAACCAACAGAGAAGTAGAAAAGTCAAAAGTGAAAAAGCAAAAGAAATAATTAAATTTATGGGGATAAGTAACTTTCAACATATAAGTTACTTATACAATGGTGTTTACCAAATTAACTTAAGTTAAGAAGGTAACTCATTAACTTGAGTTAAAAGTTATTCATTGGGTGCTATCCACATGGGCCCCACTAAATCAATTGGTAGATTAGGAACATTGAAGTGGGAAAATGGATTTTATCAATTTCGGATTGGACTTGGCCACAGCTAATTTTGGGGGCCTGGGCCTTTTATGCTAGCTCAAGCCAACTTGGGCCTGGGTCTTAAGTGTGGGCTGTGCCAAGCCCCACAATGGCCTAGCACGAACCCAGCCCATTCTACTCTTGTCAATATCATGGACGGGCGAGCCAAGTCTTACATACCAGTGGAGAATTGGTGCACTGCATGCTGTTGCATCCTATAACGATGGGGCGCGACTTGGCTGAGATCCTAGAATCAACGAAGTGGGTGTTTCCCTGACCATTGGCCCCACCTTGATGTTTGTGTTGTATATCCATGCCATTTGTTGATGTTGAAATCTGATTATCCTTGTTAGCCCGCCTTTCACCTACAATTTAATAGAGAATAAGAAAAGTCTTGCCTCACCTTTTGCTAGCCGCTAAGTACCTACAATTTAATGGAGAACAAGAGAATGCATTGGGGGCGTCGATTAAGGTTGGAGACCTTCTGATGCCCAAGTCAAGCGTATGAACTCACAGCAGGCATAGTAGAATCGGGATACTTGTCTGTACCTTTTACCCATGGCGGGAGATGTATTTATAGGTTTTCTAGGCAGTCTGCATATCTAAGTTGATTTGCTTTAAGGGCCATATTGGAGTCGGATTCTAATTTCAAGAATATATCTAACTTTACCTCAATTGGCGTGATTTTCGGCGGAGATCTCGAGAGGTGATCCCACCCGTATACGGAGAGGATTCTTTTTTCTATTCCAAGGTAGAGGCCAGTATCCGAGGTTGAGGTCGGTACCTAAAGTCAGGTCGTATTCGAGGTCAAGGTCAGGTTAGGGCTGTACGTAAGCCAAGCTAGCTCAAAAAGCTCGCTTGGCTTGGTCGATTTAGCTCAACTTGACTTGACTCGAACGATGACTCGAGGCGAGGCAAGATTCATATGACCCAGCTTGTTTTGAAAACAAGTCAAGTTCGAACATAGTAGAGCTTAACTCGACTCGACTCGAAGGCTCGACTCGAATATATATTATATTATATTATTATATTTTTTAAAAAATTAAAAAAATTATAAAAAAATTAAAACTTAAACCATACTATACCCATCTGTCCCTTTCTTACCCTTTCCCTTCCTTACCTAACTAGTCAGTCTTGAGCTCCTCTCTCTCTCTCTCTCTCTCTCTCTCTCTCTCTCTCTCTCTCTCTCTCTCTCTCTCTCTCTCTCTCAATAACAAAGACCCTCTCATGTTCTTCTCTCTCTCTCTCTCTCTCTAACTAATAACAAAGTACCCTCTACACTAACACATTACACACACACACACACATATACATTATTAATTGAATATTTGATTTGGGGGTTGAGTCAGTTGGGTCGGGTTGCTGGGTTAAGTCAAGTGCGGGTTAGGTGCTGGGTTAGGTCGAGTTGAGAGCAGACTCAACTTGACTTGAGGTAAGCTCACCTCGACTTGAGCCACTAGCTCACCTCGAGCTTGACTCGAAAGGTTTGGCAAACAAGTCATCCAATGGTAAGCTCGACCTCGAACTCGAGGAGAGCATGAACGAGCCAAGCCAAGCTTGACCCACCTCGACTCGACTCGGCTCGATGTACAGCCCTAGGTCGGGTCGAAGGCTAAAGTGACAACTGAGGCTGATGTAGAAAGTAGCCGACGCCAAAGGTCGAGGTGATTTTTTGGCCCTCAAGTAATATATAAAGTCACCAAGTCTCACTGCTCGGCTCATCTGTCTTATATATTTGTGTAGCTCCATTTTACTCATAACAGTGGCCTCATACTTCTGAGCTCTATACTTTATGCGCTTGGGAAGTAACTTTTAAACTAATGTATGAATGATGAGTCTTGATTCTTTAAGTAGAGAAGGTCATCTTGTTCCATGTATGTTCCTTGATTTTGTTGCCTAGTAGTTGATGTGGGAATTAGAAAGGGACGAGCCCGCTATGGTGATCAAGGAGGACATTACTATAATATCTCCATACGATGAGTCATACATCGTGGCGAGCGTTGTTTTGCCTTTATGTGTGGGTGGTCATGTATTATGACTTAGTAAATACGATAGTCGAGCATATAGGGTTTTAGCCGATAGTCGAGCATGTAGATTTATAGTCGATAGTCAAGTGTGTAGATTTTCAGGTCACGTAACTAGTAGAGAAAATATTGAGAACAAGAAAGAGCACATTCTTCCCTTTAACTGAGGGAGGTCACTCACAATTGAGCACATGGTAGATTGTAACGCCCCGTGTTTTCAGGACCCGATTATATAACCCGTTTCCCAAAAAATCGAGTGTTAACCTATTGTGAACGCTAGGAGATCGGCGCCCACGCTTTTTGGGCGATCTTGGCTTTTGTTCTTTTTCTTTGTGTGAACGCTGAAAATCAGCACCCACACTGATTTTATATTTCGTAGTGGAGGTGATTGGATTGATGTTTGGAGTCGCCACTAGCCGCTTAATCTCAAAATCCCGTAGTTGGCTAGAACCAGCAGAACATGTAAGGTTGAAGAAATCTGAAGACTCTCCTACCTGAGATTGACTCCTGGTATGCGACACAGGATTCCGAGTAAGGGACCTCGGTTACAAAGAGGGAAGGTGTTAGGCACCCTCTCTGCCCGTACAAATGTACGGTCTCTACTTAGTATGGTAAGGCAATCTCAAGGGTTGGATGTGCAGTCCAAATAGGACTAGGCACATGTGGATTTCTGATGTGAAAAGATTCGAGATTTCGGTAAGTCACAGAGCATACGTCCAGTAATATGTCTAAAAAGCGGATGTGATGATGCTTATGTAAAAAGGTAAAGAAAAGTGGACTAAATCACTAGAAATTTCTGATGTGACAGGGTCCAATGTACGACAAGTCAGAGAGCATACATTCACTCGAGATCTAGAAGAGCAGGGGGTTGAGAAGGGAATAGATGTCATGATGAATGCTTGTAAAATGCAATGATCTTTGGCTTGATCTTTGAGTAGGCGCTAAGACATGGACTGCACTATGATTAATCCGAACTAGACTAAGGGGGTTAAGATGGTTGAGGTAAGGCTAAGAGGTGGCTGAAAAATCGAATCTTGGAGGCTTAGAGCTCCTTCTCACCCTCACTTCCCCCCCCCCCCCTCTCTCTCTCTCTCACTCCTTCACTTGGATTTTTTGCTCTTTTTGGTTGTGAAGAGGAGAGGGCTATTTATAGACTTCTCTAATGGCATTGCTGTAATTACTGAGTTTAAGAGGGGTAAAAGCTGACATGGCAGCTTGTGGTTGGTTGAAGAGAGAGGAATGCCACATGACATGCTCTCATTGGCTCTTGGGGTTGGTAAAATGGTAAATAGGGTAGGCTGGGGGTTAATTTCATAGGAAAGTTGACTTTGGGACGGGAGATGGCTGTTGCTCGAAGGACACACATGTCTCACACATGGACGTAATTAGATTACCGCTGGCGGTAGTCAGACTACCGCTCGGGCTTGGTTCGGGCCAAGCTTTGATCGGTGTGTTTTATCTGATGCTCTGCTTTGTCCAGTAGTCCACTTTTTGGGCCTTTGAGCTCAGATGGGTGTGCTTTGGCTTTGAATGATGGGTCGTGATGGCTCAGGTCAGGATTAGGGTTTTAGATCAGGGTTTAATTCTGGGATTAGGGTTTGGGATTAAGGTTTGGTTTGGATTAGACCATAGTTCTCGGATTGTTCTAACTTTCTCAAGATATCAGCCTGGGTGGGGTGTCTACAGATGCCCCTCTTTGGCCGAGGTTGTAAGCAACCGAGCGCCAAAGCGAGTGGACACCCCACCCTTCTGGTCAGAAAAGGTAGTGGTTCGAATCTATTGCTTACCATTATATCATTGTCAGTCGACTGTTTGGAAAAGAGATGACTTGCACATATCATGAGGGTTTGAGAAAAATGTTGTGATTGTCCCTTCGCGTTGATGCGGCATTACGGGTCACCAATCACAACCCTTTCACGTCAGATTGTTAAATAATATTGACGGTATGTTTGAAAAGTAGGGCCTCTACGCATTCTACGGCTTTACGAGGAGTCCCGTACTGTCTGTTTCCTATGCTATGTAATCACCATAGAATACTTGTTCCATTTGATCGTCAAAGTGATTAGCTGCCCTGTATGTTTTGCGGCCTTACGGGGAACTCACTGCACCGACTTGGACTCGATCAGACTTTCTAAGTATTCTGGACTAGGTATGTGTGGGTAATCTTTTGTCATGCAGTTTGCTGATTCTGATACCTTGGTTACAATGGATTGTCATCACTTTGAGTTTGATCATTCTGTCCTGAGATAGATCAAATTATTTTTACTCACATTCGTCTTGTACGATTATCTAAATCTAGAGATCGGGCCAATCGTACTTGTATCATATATAGATTCGATCATTCTCCAAGGAAACCGGAAGGGATCGAATCTTATTTTGCTGTTTGCACTGACCGCAACTAGAGAATATGGAAGATTCCTTAGTGTACTGTGCACCACGTGTATTTTTTAAAACTTTTGTTTGAAAACTATCCTCTTTGGAAATAGACTCCTTGGGGATTTTATTGAAAGTATTTTTGGATTTTTTAAAAATATCTGTTCGATCTTACGGGAGGGCGTCGTCGTCAGGTTTTTATTGTACAAGTTAAGTAAGGAGTCACGTTGCCTCCACTGATGAGTTAATGGGGCTAACGGTGTTTATTGGATGATATTTTTGGGATTCTTCAAACATCCGTCCGATCTCCTGGGAGGGCGTTGTCGTTCGGTTTTTATTGTGGTCAATTTTTTTTACTAAGTCCAGATAGTTTTGTTGCCTCTATTGGTGGTCTCTTGTGACTTTCAACTTATCTGGTTTTTATTGGAACTGTATCAAAGATATATTTTTGTAATTTTTTTAAAAGGATTCGATCCGTCATTTCGCACTCTAATGGTTGTGTTCAAGATTGGATTCACTGGGGATGCATTTTTTGCAATTTTTTTTCAAAGAGATGAGATTGTATATGAAAAATGAAAATGAAATGAGAATTTTTGTACCATATATGTCTGTGTGCTTATGTCTGAACTTGTGCCTGGATGGTGGAATCAAAATATTGAACTTAGCCCACGTCGAATCCGGTATTCTGAATTGTTTACTAGGGATTCTGGTTCCCTGAGAGTATCATATACTAGGATCATGCCCCTTAAATTTGGGTAGAGTCTGACAGAATTCTAATCTGGGACTTATCTTTTCCTTGTGCTTTTTCACTTTGCTTGTTGCCTTGACTTCTTCTGTACCTGCACTTTTTTTCTTTTCTAGTCATTTTTGCCCGTAGCTCCTTTTCAAGTTTTCACCACAACCGGCTTTCCAGTCATTTTTGCCCGTGACGTCCTTTCAAATTTTCGCCACGTCCCGAGTCTTTGCTCTAGCCTGCCCCTTAGCAGCTGTGCCCTTTTTACCCATTATGCCTTTTCAGGTTTTCACCAAGTCCACTACATGCCTTTTGTTTTTACTCGAGGTGCCCTTTCAGGTTTTCACCTCGCCCATTTTGCTTAGGCACGTTACTTTTCTTTTGATTTTTCTTTTTCTTTTCGAGTAACAGAGGTGGGAGGCTAGATTCTATTCATTATTGGTTGACTGATGAGCTACCTGACTTTGTCTTCAATCACGACCGTAAAACTGTTGACATTGGGTTAAACTATCCTGACGGGAAACGGGTTGGTGACTTGTATTCTCACTCATTGGGTTTTAGTTTTTTTTTCTTTTTTTTTGGACTGCGTGCTTTATTCATCCTTTTTGTTTCTTTTTTTTCTCTTTTTTTTTCCTTTTTTTTTTGAACCCTTTATTTTTTTTTAGATCACTTATTGAAGGGAAGGAATGATGATGGAATGTACCTTAAGATGTTAACTGCTTGTTATTTGGCTTTATTTTTACGATTGTGGTTATTGACATAGTCAGGTAGGACTACCCATGATAGATATTCACGTTGTCAGTGTTGATGGGCTTTAGAAGATCTTTGCCCCTAATGATGGTGAGACGAAGGGCACCTCCTGGAAGAACTTCGTGAACGATTAGCGGATCATCCTAGGATGACTTAGACTTGCCCCCTGGATCTAGTAGGCGCAATGATAAAATATGCATTATTACTATGTTGCTAACCTTTCTTTCAGACTTACTCGTCATTGGTCCTAGCGATCGTTGTGCGCTTTATGTCTGCAAGATGTAGTTGGCTGTATCAAGATTACCACCAATCATTTTCCTTGACTTCTCTTTTTCATTTGTACCGATGATGTAAGATGTTGTCGACGCCCTCTTTTGTCTCATTCGTTCATCAGTAACAACTTCGTCACAAGTTCTTCTTGGACATCGCATGTTCATTTATACGCGAGCTGTGGACTCCATTGTGGACGTCAAACATGATCTTGACAGCTTTGATGGGCTGGACTTCAAGCTTTATAGCAGATGGTGTATGACTAGCTCTTCATTCGATCTGGGTAAGGCTTCATAGGAGAACCCAAAGTTGGATAGCCCTAAGACTCAGGAATTCGGTCATCCTCTGCTTGTATTCAAGAGGCGAGGATCTCTTGATGCACACTTTTCTAGGGAGCTCAGGGGATCCAAAGTTCACAATTTCAAAATCATCTGTAACGATATTGGCCTTTGCTTTAGACTTTCTGAGGGAATCCTCTAGCTCGAGAGTCAAATCATCATTTTCCATATCTTGGGCTTCGTCCAAATCCATGAGTTTGAAGTCTAACTCTAGATTAAAATCATATGAGTCGACTTCAAATTCAAGTACTTTGACAGACACACCTGGCACATTATTACTTTTTTATTATTTTTTTTAAAAAGATTTTCTATTATTTTTGTGTTTTGAGAAATTTCTAATTTTTTGGATTTTGATAGGTATCTAAATTTTTTAGCATTTCGAAAATATCTAGTGTTTTTGGTTTTTGGGAATTTTCTAATTTTTTTTTTTTTTTGGATTTTTGGATTTTGACAAGTATCTGATTTTTTTTTTTTTATAATTCGAAAATATCCAGTGTTTTTGGCTTTTCTGAAATTTTTTGATTTTTTTTTTGTGAAACACGGCGATGTGAACTAGGGATTACCTGATTCAGCTCAAGGAGCCAAACACTACTTTCTTTTATTGTGCCGTCATGGGATTACGAACCAGCTACTGCCCTGCACTCCCTCCCCTTAGGAGGCAGGGTCAGATGGATCAGTAGGTGGGCCTTCATTGTCATACCCAGACATCATGATGAATTTGGGATTGGGCTTTGAGTTGGTGTTGGATGTCACTTTTCTTAGCTCATCCCTGATGCATTGTGACTCTTTGGATTCTTCCAGCTCGGATGGGATCCAGACTGTGATCCAGTCAATAAGGGGAAATTCTTACCCCTTGCCTGAGTCATTTTCAAGTAGCTTAGTTAGGCTCATTTCGCTCATTTGATCCTCTACGGTGGATCTCGGCCTGCCAACTGGATAGATGATCCCTTCTTTGATGGATTTGATTGATGTGTGGATGAAGGGATCATCCTCCTCTTGCCAATTTTGCCTTCCTCCGGTACATTTGTGCTTTGCTATCTCGCCCATAAGAGGTTGATATCCCAGTCCTCTTATATCTGCATCCTCTTGATATTCGAGCTGATAAAAAAGTTGGCTCTCGACTGGAGAGAAGACATAATTTGATCCAATGGGACATGCAAGAGGTATGCAATTCACAGTCTCGAACTCAAGACTATGGTATGGAATGTTCTTATCGGAGCATTGTATGTCTATAACTGGGATATATAGCTCTTGATGGTCGGTTGCTTCTATTAGGAAAGCTTGTTTGGGATCGCCCAAAATGGTCAGCGCCTTGTTTTTTAAAATGTACTCAAGCTTTTGGAGAAAAGTCGAAGAGATAGCATTAACTCTATGGATCCAAGATCGATCAGGGAAGAGATGAAATGAAGCTGTGATGTCGAAGACCTGAAAAGTAATGGTTGATGCTTTAGGACTAATCAAGATCTCAACGTTAATATCTTCCTCGACCTCTCTCCTAGAAGCGGGAGCCACTTGTCCTAGACTCTTCTCTTGAAGGATTGAAGACCGAGTAGAGATATGCAAATCCTTCTGAGTAGCAGAATGTCTTTCCTGGAAAGTTACCGCATGACTGAAGCTGGGCCCTAATTTTGTTAGGGCATGCGGTATGTTGATCGGGGAAGGGACATTTTCTTGGATCATGAGAGTTGGAGTAGGCGCCGAATAGGCAGGTGGTGCCCCTTATAAGACAAAGGGTGTATGGACTGGATTAATCAGGGGTGGCTCTTGTAGACTTAGGGGCACGGAGACTGGATTAGCTGGAGATGCCCCTTGCATATTTAAGAGCGAAGAGATTGGACTGGCAGGGTGTGCCCTTTGTAGACTTGGGGGCATGGAGACTGGACGGCTGGGTATGCTCCTTGCAGAATGGGGAGTATTGGTGTTGGGCTAGCAATGATTGAATGGATGCATTAGACTGGATGTCAAGGTGATTCTCCTTAAATGATATTGTTAGTGGGGGTTCCTAATGAGCTGGGGCATACTTGATACGATGACGGGAAATTCTGGAGGATGTAGTTGGTGGTGGCAACAGCAAGAGAGGTAACCACAATCCTTTGGTTATTAATCAGACCTTGGACCTCATGTTTCAAAGTGAAACAACGGTTCGTTGTGTGGCCTCGGGATTGGTTGTATGCACAATACTCATTCTCATTATAGTTTAGTGGTAAAGGGTTTGGTGGGAGCCTAGGCAGTAACAGAGTAAGTATTTACCTTTGAACTAGCGTGGCTAGTATCTCACTGTAAGTTTGGGCTATCGGTGTAAAGTGCCTAGGTTCCCGAGCCATCCCCATCTGTTGACCATGATTGGGATACCAAGGATTCTCCCTTTACTGTTGTTGTTGCCATTATCCCTCTCGAAGGGTGAATTGAGTCCTTGGGTAGAGGCGACAAGGTTGTCTTTTTCCATTGAATGAAGGTTAGGAACATTTCTGTTACTGTTCTCATATCTAATATGCCTTCCTTCCACTATCTATTGTACTGGGGAGGCCTGATGAGGCCACCAGGGGAGATCGTCTCAGCCCTTATTCCGGCTTCGACTTGTTCCCTAGCGAGGATGAGTTGGGTAAAGTTAGCATATGGATACGAGACGAGGTATCCAAAGATACTCGGGTTTGCCGAGTGGATGATCATGTACATTTGTTCCTCGTCATCAATGGGTGTTTTCATTCTGGCGTCATGGCCCGCCACCGTCCAACATAAGTTGACAATGACTCATCATTCATCTGCCTTAGGGCAGCAAGATCCGCCCTTTTGGGCTCTATATTAAGATTGTACACGAAACGACCAATGAAAACTTGGGAAAGTTGTTTCCAAGTTTTAATTCGACGGTAGTCTAATGACGTGTACCAATCTAATGCATCACCTTTTAAGGATTTTTGAAACAAACGAATCAACGCTCCGTCATTACCTACCGTAGTATTAAGCTCTCCACAGAATGCTCTTAAATGGTCCATAGGACACCTCGTACCATCGTATCTTTTGAATTTTGGTAGCTCAAAGTTTTAAGGTACCTTTGCTTCAGGGAAAGGACGAAGATCCCTGAACTTGGTAGGTGGGAGATTCACCCCTTGCTACTTTTGTAACTTCCTCTGCATCTATCGTAATTGCTTACGGAGTTCTTCAATTTTAGTGGGATCATATGAGGGGGGTTTTGCCCCATGGAATTGACTGGATCTCCTACTAGGAAGATGATGTTGGAATTGGATGGGATTCCTGGCTGTGGGAGGTTGATTTTGATAGCGGTTCTCATTAGTGAGAGGCTACTGGAAAGGATTCTCGGCCGAGGAAAATTGGCCTTGAATGTAACTCTGATTATAGGAAGGATGCTGGAAAGTTAAGATGACTGGGGGACTCGGTGGTGATACTTGTATAGTTTGGGCAACCCCTCTTTCAATACACTGGGCAAGAAGGTCCTGCAAAGCCTTGAGATTTTGGGCCATATCGGCCATGGATGCAGTGGTTGTAGTATTACCAACCATGAGCTCAGGCAATCTGAGGGATGTCTTTTAAGCGCAATGGTTTTTCCTTCCTAGTTTGTCATGACAAGTTTGGATCGGGTAAGCATGGGGTGAACGGAAGCCTAGAATGGGTGCAAGCCAAAGATCGATCCTCATCTCTTTTTTTTTAATGGATGCAATGTATGGAAAATGTCACTTGCGATTGCAATAACACATGTATTTGAGTCGGGTCTCAGCTAGTGTGCTCTAGCATTTTCCCAGTGGAGTCGTCATTCTGTGAACACTGGGAGATCGGCGCCCATACTTTTTAGGTGATCTTGGCTTTTGTTCTTTTCCTTTTTGTGAACGCTGGAAATCAGCACCCACGCTGATTTTATATTTCATAGTAGAGGTGATTGGATTGATGTTTGGAGTCGTCACTAGTCGCTTAATCTCAAAATCTCACCGTCGGCTAGAACCCGCGGAACATATAAGGTTGGAGAAATCCGAAGACTCTCCTACCTTAGATTGACTCCTAGTCTGCGATCCGGGATTCCGAGTAAGGGACCTCGGTTATAAAGAGGAAAGGTGTTAGGCACCCTCTCTGCCCATACAAATGTACGGTCTCTACTTAGTGTGGTAAGGTAATCTCAAGGGTTGGATGATGTGGTCAAAATAGGACTAGCCACATGTGGATTTCTAATGTGGAAAAATCTGAGATTTCGGCAAACCACAGAACATACATCCAGTAATATGTCTAGAAAGCGGATGTGATGAGACGTAAAAAGGTAAAGAAAAGTGGACTAGATCATTAGGAATTTCTGATGTAACAGAATCTGATGTACTGTAAGTCACAAAGCATACGTTCACTTGAGATCTAAAAAAGCAGAGGGGTTGAGAAGGAAATAGATGTCATGATGAATGCTTGTAAAATGCAAAGATCTTTGGCTTGATCTTTGAGTAGGCTAAGACATGGACTACACTATGATCAATCCGGACTAGACTAAGGGGGTTGAGATGGCTGAGGTGAGACTAAGGATGGCTGAAAAATCAGATCTTGGAGGCTTAGAGCTCCTTCTCACCCTCACTTTCTTCCTCTCTCTTTCTCTCTCCCTCACTTGGATTTTTGGCTCTTCTTAGTTGTGAAGAGGAGAGGGCTATTTATAGCCTTCTCCAATGACATTGTTGTAATTACTGAGTTTAAGAGGGGTAAAAGCTGACATGACAGCTGTGGTTGGTTGAAGAGAGAGGAATGTCACATGACATGCTCTCATTGGCTCTTGGGGTTGGTAAAATGGTAAATAGGGTAGGCGGGGGGGGGGGGGAGTAATTTCAGAGGAAAGTTGACTTTGGGATAGGAGACAATTGTTGCTCGGAGGACACACATGTCTCGCGCGCGAAGGTAATTGGATTACCGCCGGCAGTAGTCAAACTATCGCCCGAGCCTAGTTCGGGCCGGGCTTTGACCGGTGTGTTTTATCTGATGCTTCGCTTTGTCCAGTAGTCCACTTTTCGGGCCTTTGAGCTCGGATGGATGTGTTTTGGCTTTGAATGATGGCTTGTGATGGCTCAGGTCAAGATTAGGGTTTGATTCCGGGATTAGGGTTTGGTTTGGATTAGACCATGGTTCTCGAATTGTTCTAGCTTTCTCAAGATATCAGCCTAGGTGGGGTGTTTACACCTATAGAAGCCAAATTACACATATATCTTTTTTTAAAAACTATTAGAGTTAACAGTTTAGCGTAGAATGGACAAATCAACATAAAGGAAAGTTTGCAATTTTATTCGAAATATACAAGAGGCTGGCCATAATGACTTATACAAACCAATGTCTCTGAAATTAACAAATACAAGATTTACATGATTTGATACGTGAGAAATGATAGAATGTATGTAAATTTGAGTCGTAAGACTGCGCAACTTCTCGTAATAATACAGTCGTGCATCCCTGACACTTGTACCCGGCTCCTTTACAATCTGAACCTGAAAATCACTTAAGCCGCTTGTGCTACCTGTACAGTTATATATTTGATAGATGAGTGGCCAACTCTGTGTAAAGTCCCCTCAAGATTACACACCACCGCATTAGGTAAGCATAGTTATAATAAAGCATACAAAACAATACACGATGCAGTCTTATTAGATGCATGGATGCGTGAATGCATCATCGACCCGAGGATGCTTATCAGTTCGGAAGTTGGGCTCGTCACCCATGCGAAGGTTGGCCGTTAGGGAAACACATCAGGTGCATACATCACATACCACATAACGACTGCCTATTGTACATCACGTACGTAAATTGATAGATGGTGGTCTGTACCATATATGCATGATTAGCCAAGCCATTATTAGTCTAATTACAATCAACCGGTTTAAATAAGCTCAAAGTCACTACGGGGGGCTCGTCACCCAGCGTAGGCCGATAGGTTGGGCATAGTGTCCCATGACCACCATCTCTAGCCCATAAGTCTACCACCTTAGGATTTTTAATGAAAACCCGTTGACTAGTGGCCAATCATATTTCAGTATATGGGACTTACCATCGCATAGTTGTACAAAATAAAACTTCAAACCCATCTATGGCAAATACCAAAACAAAGTCACGTAGGGCGAATATCAAAACTAAGCCACATAGGGCAATTATCAAAACTAAGCCACTTAGGGCCAATATTAAAACCATGCGATAAAAGACTGTCCTTTAAAACCACTTAGACACAGCAACCCCTGGATAGAAGGCCATCATCATAATCAATTTAAACCACCACTTAATAACCACCAAGTCGAAGGTCCAATACAATCACAACCAGTTGAGTAACATCCCAAGTATGGGTGTACATTTATACGTGTGGGTTTCCCACTGATGTATCAGTTTAAGTCCCATAAACAATCCATAAATAATGCACAAGCATAAAATAAATATGCAGGATAAACATTAAACATGTAATATAGCAATTCAATTCCAACAATTAACACATGTGATTATAAAATGAAGATACCAATTATCAATCAAAATTAAAATAAAAACTAACGCTTAAGCTGATGGAAAAACGGAAAGCTCAAGGGGAAGAAATCATCACCTGATGAACCGAATAACCTTTTAGTGTCGCTAAGTGCTTGTGCCCTTAGAATTGAATCCTACCATAAATCATGAACTTGTATAATTAGATCCAAGTTCTATGCACTATCTAGGTTTAGATCATAGCTTAGGATTTGAATTACTTATCTTAGGGTTTTGATGTAAAATTAAGATTTTCATCCTAGGGTTTAGTTAAATGCTTAGGTTCTAATATTTAAATCCTAAAGTATTTTTATTATTGTTGTTGTTGTTGTTGTTGTTGTACAATGGATCGAATAATATTCATATAGGAGTATTAATCCATCAATATTAATAATGATGGTTCATAAGTTCATATTTAAATGTAATGACATTGTCTAATATTCTTATAATGACTAACGATCTCTTAAATAATAAAAATAAAATATTTACTAATGATAATATAATAAGGACTAATACTAATAAGTATATAAACAAGTATTATACTAATCCCATAAGAAAAATGATAAATATTTCTAATGCTAATAGTCACAACTATCAATAATGAATCTAGTCATGATAATAAATAAGGATAGTAAATAAAATGTGAGTGTCTAATAATCATAGTAATTTTGTATTAGTCAAATGTCCCCGAGGTTATATCTAACTAACATATTAAAGTTGTGTTGTGTGTGTGTGTGTGGTTCCCCAATGAAAATGATTGAATTGAGTGTATACCCTCCAAAGTGAAATTTCTCCAGGCCCATCTACCTAATGATGGGGGTTTATGCACACCTAAGTCATCTAAGCAAAGCCGAACTGGGCCTGGTTTGGCCCAGCCATTATTGTATAATAGTGGTCTCGAAAATTGGGCTAAGCTCGTCCTGGCCCAGCGGCAGTTGTACGCACACAACCCAACCTTACTGCTGGGCTGGGCTCGTTTTGGCTTAGCTGGTTGATCCAAATCCCCGGGGCCCACTGTATTTATCGAATGGCCCAACTATAGGCCCTATGTGTGGTCCACTGCATTTGTGCAGGGCGTGGCCCACTGAGTTCCGACTTAGGTGTGGCCCACTGTGTTATGTGGTGTGGCCCACTGAGTCAACTCAGGTGAGGCCCGCAGTGTGCATGGTGCGGCCCACTGAGTGCCGACTTAGGTGCGGCCCACTGCGTTATGTGGTGTGTTCCACTAAGTCACAACTTAGGTGAGGCCCGCTGTGTGCATGGCGCGGCCCACTGAGTTTCAACTCAATCGTGGTTAGACTATTACCTGTTGGTAATAGGCCCATATCCTCGTCCGATGATGACAGCAAGGGGAGTTACGGCTCCAAGCTCCTGGGTCCGCCTCGGACCTTACCCAGCTACTCAGTCAACCCAACCCTTAAAAGGAAATGGTTGGGCTTGATAGCTTTCAACGGTAGCTCGCCTAGCCGTTCGAGAAACCGACTCAAATTCGAACCGAGCCAAGTTCCACCGAACCTGTAACAACTCTCTTTTCTCTCCGTGTTTCCCGAAACCAGGATCCCTAGCCACCCCAACTTGCTCCGAGTTGAGTTAACCCGGACGGCATGGTGCAGCACTAGCTGTCTGTCGATCTCTCTCTCTCTCTCTCTCTCTCTCTTCATCTGACTTCTTGGTGAGGATCCCAAGGCAAACGGGTTTCATTTATAAGGGTGAAACATGCTCAAACGTATTTACTTTCAGAATGATATTTTCTTATTTGATTGAATGGGAATGATATAATTTATAGGATACAAACCTATACTAAAATAGGAAACTAAATATACAAGGAAATCTGGAAACTAATTACAGGAACCAATTATCCTAATTCAAGGAACAAATATAGAATCTTACACCTATACAATCCCTGATTAGACGAGATAAAATCTCAACACTTCCCCTCAAGTTGGTGCATAGATGTTACACATGCCCAACTTGTCTAAAAGCTTTGAGAACACTCGATTTGAGACTGCTTTGGTGAGAATGTCAGCCAATTGGTCCTCAGATCGAATCTTAGGCAACTCCACAATTTTTTCATCCAATTTCTCCTTAGTGAAGAATTTGTCTACCTCGACATGCTTTGTATGATCATGTTGAACTGGGTTATGGACAATATCACATGCTGCTTTATTATCATAGTATAATTGAATTGGTTGCCTAGATTGGTAACCTAAATCCTGTAAGAGAAGTCTTAGCCACAATGTTTCACAAAGTCCAAGGGCCATACCTCTGAATTCAGCTTCTGCGCTTGAGCAAGCAACAACATTCTGTTTCTTGCTTCTCCATGTAACGAGATTACCACCTACAAAGGTAAAGTAACCAGAAGTAGATCGCCTATCATCTACAGCTCCAGCCTAGTCAGCATCAGTATATGTATCTATGCTTTGGTAATCTGCATTCTTAGTGAACAAAATTCCCTTTCTTGAAGCAGCCTTCAGACACCTCAAAATTCGCATAACTGCATTATATGTTGTTCTCCAGGATTATGCATAAACTGGCTGACAATACTTAATATGTATGCCAAATTCGGTCGTGTGTGTGTGCTAAGTACATCAATCTGCCTACAAGTCTTTGATATCTTCCCTTATCAGTAGGTACCTGGTTAGACTCAACACATAACTTCAGACCTTCTTCCACTGGTGTTTCAGCTGGTTGACATGCTAACATACCAGTCTCTTGTAATAGATCTAAGGCATATTTTCTTTGAGACAGAAAGATCCCTTTATTAGATCGAGACACTTCTATCCCAAGAAAATATTTCAAATCACCTAGATCTTTCATTTCAAATTCTTTAGACAAGTAATTTTGTAGAGCCTTCCTTTCTTCAGGATCATTTCCTGTAACCACCATGTCATCCACATATAAATGAGTGCAGTGATCTTACCCTGTTGTTTCTTCAAGAATAAAGTGTGATTTGAATTGCTCTGTAGACTTTGTGAACCTTCCAAACCATGCTCTCGGAGATTGTTTCAACCCATACAAAGATTTCTTTAATCTGCACACCTTCTGACTCTGCCTTGTTGGTATCATGCATCCCGGTGGAGATCCATGTAAACTTCTTCGGACAATTCTCCATGTAGAAAGGCATTCTTTACGTTAAATTATTGTAATGGCCAATCTAAGTTTGCAGCTAAAGATAACAAGACTCGAACTGTGTTGATTTTGGCTACAGGTGCAAATGTCTCTATGTAATCGATCCCATAGGTTTGGGTGTAACCTTTTGCCACCAGTCTTGCTTTGAAGCGTTCAATTGTGCCATCAGCTTTGTACTTCACAGTGTAAATCCATCGACATCCAACTGGTTTCTTTCCTAGTGGAGGATCAACGAGTTCCCAAGTTTCATTTTTCTGCAAGGATTTCATCTCCTCGTTCATAGCTGTTTTCCACCTGGGATCAACTAAGGCTTCCTGCACACTGTTAGGAATAGATACAGTAGATAATTGATTTACAAATGACATATTTAATTCTGACAACCGATGGTTAGACACATAATGACTCATGGGATATTTAATTTTACTAGAAAGTTCAGGTTCATATGTGGGTTTAGGAATACCTCTGGTGTGACGCTATGGTAACTGTTTTCGAGATAGTTCCGAAACTACATCAAGAACATCTGCAGCAGGAGATTGGTTTGGTATTATGAAAGGGTTCGACTCGGATGGAGGAGCAACGTCTTCAGCTTCTAGGCTTTCATCACCACTTGGATCTAAAGACAGACCACTTAAATCCAATTCACCCATTTCATGATTGATTGGTCCAGATTGGGTATGGTATGAAATCCATTGTCAAGGCTTGTCGCAACTCGCTTGAACTCGTTGGCACCAGGTCCAAGTAATACAGCTTCCCCTGCCTAATACCATACCCAATCGTCTGCTTTGTTTGAATGTCCTTAAACACACAAAATTCAGGCCAAAAAATTACAACACAAGATAAAGTTGTGGTTATTTGAGAAACTAACAACAGGGTGTAATCTAATGATGGAACAACTTAAACAGAGTCTAAATTCAAAGTACTAGTGAGAGTCATAGATCCTTCCCCAATAACTGGGGTTGAAGCACCATTGGCAGTAGAAACAAATTTTTGTGAGGATGACTTTAGAGTTGAGAATAACTGGGGTCGAAGCACCATTGGCAGTAGAAACAAATTTTTGTGAGGATGAATTTAGAGTTGAGACCTGTCTAGAATCAAATGTCATATGATCTGTAGAAATATTTAAAACCTTACCACCATTATTTGCAATTATGACCAGTGTAGAGGCCTTTTCAGCAACATCATCCTCTGTCTTTGTTTCTACAATTGCTGCTGTGGAGGGCTTCTTAGAATTCTTCTTCCGTGTATCACGACTATGATCCCACCATTCCGGATAACCCACAAGTTCGAAACAACGACTTTTGGTATGACAAGTCTGATTGCATTGGGTGCATTTGTAGGTAGACTTGTCAGTGCCATTGTTGGTCTTAGGATGGTTCTGCTAGTTTTGATTAGACCAGTTTCTAGCCACCATGGCAGAAGCTTCTGAATTTCCAAATTCTCCTTTCAAAGTTGCATGACGAACCACCTCTCGTCGAATCAAAAAATAACATCCTTCTAAGTCTGGAACTGGCTCCTTGCATAGTATTTCTCCACGAACTTGTTTGAAATCACCATCCAATCCAGCAAGAAAGATGTGTACCCTAAGTCGCTCAATGGATTTTCGGTATGCGGCAATGTCTTCAGGATCTATCATGACTACTTTATCACGATGGTCCAATTCTCGGAAAACCTCGGTTAGTTCTCCATAATATTCAGATAGAGATTTGCCACTTTGTTTGGCGGTGAAGGCCTTTTGGTTTAAGGCAAAAACTTGCAACTCATCACTTCCATCATAGAAGGCCTTTGATAGAGCACTCCAGATTTCGTGGGCAGTAGGTAAGCGTAGATAATGCTTCATAATTTCTAGAGTCATGGACGTCAACAGCCACCTCTTTACTTTCTGATTTTCAGCATACCACTTTTCATATCCATCTTCTGTCTCTGCAGGTGGCTTCGTCTTGCCACGAATATAGGAGAGTTTCTCCCTTTCAGCAATATGCATCTCCATCAGCTGGGACCAAACGTCATAATTTGATTCAGTGAGAATGATTCCTACATTAAAAACACCCTCAAATTGAACAATAACAGGAACTGATTTCGTCCCGGACGATTCAATATTTTTTTTCACTCATCTTTATTCACTAGAAAGGAGAAAAGAAATAATGGCAGAGGTTTATAAGAAAATGGCAGAGGCAGAGGTTTTCAAACCACGCTCTGATACCATATTTACTTTCAGAATGATATTTTCTTATTTGATTGAATGGGAATGATACAATTTATAGGATACAAACCTATACTAAAATAGGAAACTAAATATAAGGAAATCTGGGAACTAATTACAGGAAACAATTATCCTAATTCAAGGAACAAATATAGAATCTTACACCTATATAATCCCTGATTAGACGAGATAAAATCTCAACAGAACGGACCATCCAACGGTTGTGAATGGGTGGCCGAACTTACACAGAGATCTCTGGTTTTCGTGTGCATGGGACCAATCCATCATCAGGGATGTGTTCCTGCTGTCATGGCCAACTAGAAAAGTAGATTTTTATCTGTTATGGGGCCCACTCCACTACGGTGGGTCTTTCGATCTAACGGGGAAGATGACGGGCTGATCATGGCAGATTTTTATCTGCAGAATATTAAGATGATCTGGCCCGTTTGGACGGCTTGGATGGGACCTCTGATCACTGCAGGGGTCACTAATCCTGCCGTTCATCAACGTTTCCACCTGCACCACGAGTTTTTCCACCTCTCCCGACTTTCTCATGAGATGATAAGTTCCTGACAAGGGAGTCGTTGCTGCCCTATAGGGGACGACTGGGATCTGCCTACAAGGCTCAAGGAGTGCCTTGGATCGTGCCAACGAGGCCTTCCTGAAGTGGGAATGTCTCCCATGCCTTTCCGCTTCTCAGCTGGTTGTCCGTTCATTTTCGACAATGAAAGGAGAGCTTGGATTTCTACCCCCAGGAATGGCTGGGATTGCTGTTGGCTATATTAGCCAGAGTTTACTTGGCTTTACAAAGCCTTGGGTTTGAGCTCACTGGACACGTAGAAGAGAAGAGACTTTGTATTTTTAATGTAGCTTACAAGCTTGCTGTCTTGACTTAATTCCAAACGGATTACATGAGCTTCCTTGTATAGACCTTTCTATCAGGGTGAAAAGACACAAATGCCCATTTAAAATACACTAAAAGGGCATAGAATTAACTGCTATTACAAATATCAAAGAAAATATTAAATAGTCCGCTTGGAGAAGCTGAACAGCTGCATGGGGAAAACGTCCTGGACGCTGGAAGCTTCCTCCTCCGTTTAATGTCCTTGAGAGTAGCAAGGTTTGGTTTGGACTTCAACACTCCCTTTAAACCAAAACCAAATTCATTCCGAGCATCGTTCTCGATCGTTTGAATGCATCCGTCAGAATGCCTTTGTGAAAATATCCGCTACCTTTAGTATGACAATACTCTAATTTTATCGTTTTCTCGCTTCACATGATCTCTCGAAAAATGGTATCGGTATCAATGTGTTTGCTTCTTCCATGCTTCACTTTGGATTTTTGGCTAGTTCGATTGCACTTGTTATCCACATATATGACCATGGATCCTTCCGTGGATGCTTCAGTTCCTTTAGTAGGTTTCTCAACCAAATTCCTTCACAAACAGTGGACGATGCTGCCTACGTACTCTGCTTCACATGTGGACAGGGCGACCACACTCTGCTTCTTCGAATTCCATGTGAAAGTAGTCGTTCCAAGATAGAATACATAGCCAGTGGTGCTTTTTCTTTCATCTTGGTCACCTCCCCCAATCACTTTGTCTGAGTATCCATATAGCATTGCTTCATCATTGTATGGATAGAAAAGACCGAATTTTATTGTTCCTTTGACATACCAGGATTCTTTTTGCCCTAACCAATGTGATTCTTTTGGTGCTTCCATGTACCTACTTAGAAGCCCAACACGTAGACGATATCCGGCCTTGTGATTGTGAGGTACCTTAGGCTTCCAATCGACTCTTGAACATAGTCGAATCAACGCTTCTTCCTTCTCCGTCCTTTGTCGGGTTTTAAGCCCGTTTTGCTACAGGTGTTTCGACATTGCAATTGGCCATCTTGAACTTTTCAAGCAATTCCTTGCATACTTCTTCCGAGATATATAGATGCCACCATGTTGTTGCTTCACTTCAATGCCCGAAAAAAAGGACATGAGACCTCCATCGGTCATCTCGAACTCCTTAAACATAGCCTTCTTGAATTCATCAAACATTGATCAATTTTTCTAAACAAGAAAATCATCAACATATAGGCATGCTTTATAAGTATATACCATGAGCATTCTTCTTGATGTAAACTGCATGCTCATATGGACATTGGGCGAAGCCGTTCTTTTGAAGATAGTTGTCGATGCGTGCATTCCAAGCACGTGGAGCTTGCTTTAACCCATAGAGGGCTTTCTTCAGTCGATACACCTTGTGTTCATCCCCTCGTATAATAAAGCCTTCGAACATACACCTCTTCTTTCCAGATTCCATTCAGAATGCAGATTTCACATCCGGTTGGTAGATCATCCAACTCGTGATGGGCCAGCAAGGGAGATAATCATCCTCACGGTGTCAAATGCGAGCAACCGGAGCGAAGACTTCTTCATAATCCACCCCATACTTCTGTTTATAGCCCTTTGCTACGAGCCTTGCCTTGTAGCGATCGATCTCGCCATCGGCCGTTTCGCTTAATCTTGTACACCCATTTGACACCAATAGTTTTCGGCCATTAGAAGCGTAGTCGGCTCCCATGTGTCATTTTTCTCAATGGCATGAATTTCTTCTTTCATAACAATTCTCCAACATTCTTCTTTTATAGCCTCCCGAAATGTCGAGGCTCATGATCTCGCATACAAAAAGATTGACCTCTTCGGTTGCTCATAAATGTCGCTAAGCTTTTCATTTTTATGGGTGCCATGGGTGAGGATGAGTTTGGGTGAATTTTGACTTGAGTGCTTTCGGGAGTGATGGACTCAGACTCCCGGACTTCTGCGAACCGATGATGCGGCCGAAGAAGGTGTTGCGGGCGTTTGCTCTTAACGGTCATGCCTTTCTTCATGTTCTTCTCGTTTCGACTAGAATATCTTTGGTCGATTCTTCATTATTCCATTTCCAAGCTTCTTCCTCACTAAAGACCACATCTCTACTCACCACTACTTTATTGGTTAGTGGATTGTAGAAACTTGTAGGCTTTAGATGCTTCATCAGAGCCGATGAAGATGCATTTTTTCGCCACGATCATCAAGCTTCCTTCTTCTTGCTTTCGAACTTGAGCGTAGGCGAACACCCAAAGATCCTTAGGTGCGCCACGCTCGGTTTGTAGCCACTCCATGCCTCTTGTGGTGTCATGTTTCTGACGCTCTTGGTTGGACATCGATTGAGCAAGTAGGCAGTACATGCAACTGCCTCTCCTCAGAAGCTCTTTGGTAGGCCTTTTTCCTTCAGCATGGTCATCGTCATGTCGAGGACGGTGCAGTTCTTCCGTTCCGCAATTCCATTCTATTGTGGCATGTAAGTTCGCGGTATGTTGTTGCTTAATGCCATGTTCCCCAAAATCTCGAAATGCATTTGAGGTGTACTCTCACCTCTCAGATCTAGTACTTTAATTTTGTAACCACTTTCAACTTCAACACGAGCTTTGAACATTTTAAAGATAGTGAAAGCGGAAGATTTTTCTTTGATGCAATACACCCAAAGTCTTCTGCGTGAATCATCAATGAAGGTAATAAAATATTTATTACCTCCAAGAGAGGGTGTTTCAAGTGGTCCGCAAATATCGGGTGAACCAACCGAAGTGGTTCCTTTGCTCTTCTGGACACTCCACTTGGGAAGGAGTTCCTTTGTTGCTTGCCGAGTGTGCACGCCTCACACACATGTTCGGAGCTTCAATAGCCAAGAAACCATGCACCATGCTTAATGAGGATAAGAGTTTAAGGCCACTTGGAGATGCCCAAAACGAAGATGCCATCTCCATGAATCATTCTTCACGAGTCCATATAAACACTTCTCAGCCTTTGTGTTGATATGGAGCGGAAACATGTGATTCTTTGCCATTTGGACTTGAGCCACAAGTCTCCTGTGAGCATCTCTTATGGAGAGAGAATGATTCTCCATGTGTATGACATACCCCTTCTCAAGGAGTTGGCCGATACTGAGGATGTTATTTTTCATATTTGGTACGTAATACACATTAGAGATATAATTTGGCTCACCATTCTTCTGATAGATTTTAACTTTTCCTTTGCCAATCACGGGTACCTTTGATGAGTCGCCAAAACTCACGTCGCCACGAACTCCTTCTTTGAGTTCCACGAACAGTTCTTTGTTACCACTCATGTGGTTACTTGCACCCGTGTCAAGATACCACACATCTGGCTGTTCACATGCCTTTTCTTGTACAAGGAGGAGTGTGGAGACTTCTTGTTCATGGTGTGATGCTTCAGCATAGTTGGATCGTTCATCTTGATCCACTTTACTCCAACACTCAGAGGCATAATGACCGAATTTCTTGCAATTGTGGCATTGAACATTCTTTGTGTTTCCACGACCACGTGTGAATCGGCCTCTACCATTTCCTCTTCCACGGAAACTGGTAAACTTTTATTGATTTTGTTGATGGCTTGGATGATATCCACGCCCTCTGCCTCTTGCACGATTGCTAGTCCCACGACCGCCTCGTTGTGTATGGCCATTCTTTTGTTCATTTAGAGTCAACTTAGACTCTAAGGCATGTTCAAGTGTTGAACCAGCATTCTTTTGCATTCGTTACTCATGCACTTGCAACGATCCCATCAATTCTTCAATGGACAGTTTTTCAAGGTCCTTTGATTCTTCGATCGCCACAACCACATGCTCAAACTTGGTTGTGAGAGATCGCAGTGCCTTTTCAATGACACGTATGTCTTCAACTTTTTCACCATTTCTTTTTAAATTGTTAATAATAACAATTAGACGTGAGAAGTAGTCAGAGATACTCTCACCTTCCTTCATGTGCGCTGCTTCAAACTCGGCTCTTAGTGTTTGAAGACGAACCCGCTTTACTCGATCAACACCCTTGAAGATAGTGCCAAGAGTATCCCAAGCTTGCTTGCTTGATGTTGCTTCAGCAATCTTTTCAACGGTTGATTCATCCAACCCTTGATAGAGGAGGAACAACGCCTTGTTATCTTTCTTCCTTTGATTTTTTAGAGCCGTCTTTTCTTCGTTGGTGAAGGCGGCTTCTTCCTCCATAGTGGGTTCTACATACCCATCAGTGACGATCTCCCATAATTCTTGCGACCCGAACAACGCCTTCATTTGGATGCACCACATTTCATAATTGTCCTTAGACAATGTAGGAACTGTGGCTGGATTTTGCTTGGCCATTTTTATTTTTAAGGAAGGATGAACTGATTTTTTTTAAATGAAGAGAAAGAGATGAAATAGAAAACAGATTTTGTGAAAAAAAAAGCCGTTGAAATCCGAATTTTTCTTTTAACAAATTTTTTTTTAATGAAAAAAAACAAAGCTATTTGAATTTGACTTTTCTCATTTTAAAAAAAACTGATGAAATAGCTTTTTCTTTCTTTGGTCAAAGACCCATTGGCAACTTCAACAGGGAACTCAAAAAAACTTGGCTTTAAAATGATTTTTTTTAAGAAAAAATCTGGACTTGGTGAAAAATGGAAACTCTTGTAGAAAAAAAAAAGCAACTCGCAATGTGAATTTTTTAAATAGATTTTTCTTCAAATGATTTTTTTTCAAATAGATTTTTCAAATTTTGGCTTGAAGAAAATGATTTTTAAGTTGATTTTTTTCTTTGGAACAATTTGCCTAATGACTTCAAGCAAAGAAAAGCTTCGGCCCTCCAATCTAAATTTTTCTTGAAAAAAAAAAAGCTGACGATCTCCAACCAGGAAACGAAACTTTTCTTAAACAGATTTTTTTTCGAAAAAATTTCATTGAAAAAGCTCTTGGAAAAACTTCCCCGTAGGAGAAAAACTTGTGCTCTGATACCAGTTTGTTGGCTATATTAGCCAGAGTTTACTTGGCTTTACAAAGCCTTGGGTTTGAGCTCACTGGACACGTAGAAGAGAAGAGACTTTGTATTTTTAATGTAGCTTACAAGCTTGCTGTCTTGACTTAATTCCAAACGGATTACATGAGCTTCCTTATATAGACCTTTCTATCAGGGTGAAAAGACACAAATGCCCATTTAAAATACACTAAAAGGGCATAGAATTAACTGCTATTACAAATATCAAAGAAAATATTAAATAGCTGCTTGGAGAAGCTGAAAAGCTGCATGGGGAAAACGTCCTGGACGCTGGAAGCTTCCTCCTCCGTTTAATGTCCTTGAGAGTAGCAAGGTTTGGTTTGGACTTCCAACAATTGCGAGAGGACTGTAGACACGGATTGCCCTCGTGGCAAGGAGAAACGGAAGAAGATTCCAATTTCAGAAACCTCCAACCACGGGCACGCCACTTTCGTCATTCGTTGAGTTCATGCACTCGTGCATGGGTGCTTACGGACGACGTGGTCAGGGTCGAACGGAGGTCCTCTACCTTATGGAAAGTCCGGATCATCTCAAGGTGGCCCACCTCGATCACCATGGATCGAATTTGGAGAGGCTAAAAGCACACTCCCGCTCACACACTTGTTCGCTCACGCCTGTTGTCGTGATCATGCACAGGCGCATGGGTTCCCACGAATAGCTTGGTCTCGGTTAGATTTGGCACCCCGTCACAATGGACAGCTCGGATCACGAAGGTGGGCCCACGTGATGGGCCACTGATCAACACATCTGACAGCGTTTTTCAAACGCGTTGCTGGCGGGAAGAAAAAAGAGAGAAAAACTCTCTTTTTCGAGTGGAAATCGGGTCAAGGCTATTTGACCGGGTTTTATTGTCCAGTGCACCTTAGGTGCACATACTCCACGTGAACAGGCACTATAGCGTGGGGTACACATGGTTGTTTTCATGAAACCCACTCCGTTAATTAGCTTTTGAGGTCCCAGTCAGGGCCTCTGACCAAAAATTAGGCGGATCCAAACCTCAGGTGGGCCCTACGACTTGATTTAGGTTATATTGGTGGATTTCTGCCAATCTAATGGTCAAATCATCTTGAAATTGAACATCGATGGTTAAAAGGGTCTAAGGGACCATTTAAGATAGAAATCAATGGCTAGATTATGGATATATATCCTATTATGTTTGTATATCATTAATTATCATGTTACAGTAATATTATTTATTATTATCATTATTATTATTATTTTCTCTTTCACACATGCATGAAATTTTAATTCATGTCATGGTCCCACTCTATAGGTTAGGACTTTTCATCTCATGACTTTATGTTATTAAATTTTTTTTTTTATTATTATCACCAATACATTGTCATTTATTGATTTATTTATCTTTATTTATTTATTATATCTATAAGTAGGATGTGAGACTACTCGTTGTGCATTATTTAGCTGCATACCTTAACATTAGGGTTGCTTTGCTTAGGTCAGCTAATGAAATTGGAATTCTAAAAATAGGTCTCTCTAATGATGTGATGGTCCACCTTTGAATGACAATGGATGGATAACTTGGTACATGGGTTAGGATTGTTTTCAACGATTGGATTTAGGCTAGAATGAACGTAAACATTCACTTAAGTCATACTTGCATTTATATTAAATTAGATTACATGGTAACACTCGAGTACTAGAAAGTACGAGGTGTTACATCGATAGGATGAAGTACCTTTTCCCTTCAACAGAGGGGGGTTTCTTGCGATCGAGCACACGGGTCTAGTAGGCCAGATAGTAGAAATAAAGAAATACTTTTTCCCTTAACTGGGGAGAGGTTTCCTTACGGTCGAGCTTGTATATAAAGATGGTAGACAAGACAGTAGAAGAAAAAAATATGACATTTTCCCTCAACTGGGAGAGGTGCCTCATAGTCGAATACAAGTACCCTTTACTAAGGTGACTAGTCAAGCATAGTTGTTTAACTTATTGGATTTCCTCATGGGTAGTAGATCTTCAAGTGCTCAGCGTTCCATGGGTGAGGTAAGAGCTTACCCTCTATGTCTTCTAGTCGATACGTCCCTCATAACGCATCCATGTCTTTTAGTTGATACGTCCTTTAGTACTTGAGGTTGAGGTTGAAGTTGGCTGATGAGCCTTATTACCGAGCTTGGTTGGCTGGTATAGCTCGGTTCTCAGGTTCCCTTGCTCATCCCAGCTTTCCTAAATACCTGCTCTGGCTTGGTATTTAAGGGAGTGTATCGATGGAAGTGACTTTTCAGATGTCAGTTGGTACGCTGGCCCTGGTTTTGGTCGTCCTCCTTCTTTCTTTTGTCGTTAGTAAAAGAAGGTTCCCCTTCTTCCTTTCGCTTCCTATCCTTAGCTAAGTTGTTTCCTCCTCGAGTAGCTCTTCGTGAACTAAATAATTTCTCGGCGTCGAAATATTTTTTTAGCTCAATTAAGTAGGTTGGTAATGATAGTTGAGGGATTCTTACTAATAGAAAAGAGGAACTTTCCTTGTTTAAGGTCGGCTATCATGGTGACCAGATCTATCTGGTCGGAGTAACCATCTACCTGGACATCTTCAACATTGAAACAGATGATGTAGTCTCTTAGCAGCTCGTCCTCCTTCTGAGTGATTGTAATGAGTTAGGTAATGGTTCTCCTGTCTTTCTCACCGATGAACTGAGTGATAAAAGCCTCGTTGAGTTGAGTGAAAAAACTGATGGATTTAAGCTTTAGGTGTCTGTACCATTTTCGCGCCACCCTCGATAAGGTAAGGGAGAATGCTCAGTACATTATGGGGCTCAAGGCGCCATGAAGCTCCATCTAAGTTCTGAAGGACTCGAGGTGCTCGATTGGGTATCCTGATCCTGTAGAGGGGTAATTTGGGGCAACTGGAACCTAGATGGCAATTGGGATCTCAAGATGTCATCTGTGAATGGGGGCTTGGTTTCCTCTAGTAGTGCATCAACGAAGGCAGGGGCCTTCACTCGGTATGCCTGTTGGATGTCTCCAAGTTGGTCTTGAATCTCCTTCAGCTCTGCTTCCCATGGGACTTCGCTTTCTATTATGGCCACGGGAGCCTTTTTGCGTTTCTTCTTCTCCAGGGCGAGGCACAGATAGGACTCGTCAGCTCAATTGCTTCCACGATTTGCACAGGGAAACACTTGCTTTGTATGGGTCAATCCTTCACTACATACGAGTCGCGAGGCAGTTGTAAAGGTCGGGGCTGGGCAGAAGTTGCTCCCGATGTCGTGTCCTGTCGAGGAGGGGGTGTTGTTGTTCTAATTTGCGCATGATTCGATCGACATTTCTAGCTAGGGCCTTGACTTGGTTTTCTAGAGAGATGAGGCACCCTTCTCGATTTTGGGACCTCTGCGCAACCAATGATGAAGGGAGGTCAGGCTGAGGATCTGACTACGGCATTTGGGAGGTCTCAAGCTGGTCTTCTGGTATGGGTATTGACTTAGTAATGGTAGCCAGAGTCTTTTTCTTTCCTTTAGCCATCACTGAGTAGATGAAAGGCTGATAATTCTCTAAATGTAAATAGAACTTTTAAGGTGGCTTTATTGTCGTTCTCGTAGATGATGTCAAACTGTTGGTGTTGAAATATAGTTATCCTTGTTAACCCGCCTTCCACCTATACTTTAATGGAGAAAAAGTGAAGTCTTGCCTCACCTCTTGCGAGTCGTTAAGTACCTAAAATTTAATGGAGAACAAGAGAATGCACTAGGGGCGCCGCTTAAGGTCGGGGACCCTCTGATGCCTAAGTCATGCATATGGACTCAAAGTAGGCGTAGTACAATCGAGATAGTTGTCTATGCCTTTTAACCATTGCAGAGGATGTATTATAGGCTTTTTAGGCGATCTGCGTGTCTGAGTTGATTTGCTAGAGGGGTCGTATTGGAGTCGGATTCTAATTTTAAAAATATATTCGATTTACTTCGATCAACGTGATTTCGACAGAGATCTCAGGAGGTAATCCCACCCATATATGGAGAGGATTATTTTTTCTATTTCGAAGTCGAGGTCGGTACTCAAGATTAAGGTTGGTATTCAAGATCGAGGTCGATACCCGAGGTCAGGTTGGTACCTGAGGTCAGGTCGGGACCCGAGGTCAGGTTAGTACCTGAGGTCAAGTCGGTATCCGAGGTCGGGTCAGGGGCTAAAGTGACAATTGAGGTCAAGATAGAAAGTAGCCGACACTAAAGGTCAATGTGATTTTCCGGCCCTCAAGCAATATATAAAGTCACTAAGTCTCGCTGCTCAGCGCATTTATTTCGCTCAATTTTACTTACATATACCACCATTAGTTTTTCCAACTTAGGCATGATCCAAAAAATGAAGTAGATTCAAATCTCAAGTAAACCACACCATAGAAACAGTGGTCATTGGACGATCCACCATTAAAACTGTAATGTTTATTTTCCATCCAACCTATTGATAAGTTCACATAGATTTGATGAATGAAAAACATGAATATCAGCTTAATCCAAGGGTCCCTATTCATGCCTCGGTGCTGGACTCCCAAGAGTTTCAACACGAGGTGGTGAGAGTATGTGTGGGGGCGTGAGTACATGTAAAAAGAGAAAACACTTGATCCAAAAGTTTTGTGGGCCAAAAAAAAAAAAAAAAGAACTTTAAATAATCACTTAAGTTGTTTCCTATGGTATAGTCCACCTGAGGTTTGTATCTGCTTCTTTTTTGAGATCATGCCATGAGATGAGTTGCAAAATAGATGTACGGATATGCAACGCATACATTAAGGTGGGCCATGATCATGTTACCACCCACATCGCCGGCTTCGGATCCTAGCCAAGTCATGTCCACTGCTGAGCCTTGAGTTTGTACAAGTGGGATCCACGTATGGGAAGAAAATAGAATAGCGATAGGCTCTCGGTGTGGGCAGACATGGTGTATGACATCATCTATGTCCATCAATTCATCCAGGACGTGCCCCCAAATATAAGGCCCATCCAAATGGTCACACCACAGGGAAATGGGGATTGGAATGCCTACCGTTAAAACCTTTTTGGGGCCCACCAAACTTTATAATGGGGCTGGTATTCAATTTTTTAGCATGGATTAGATTCCACAACCACAAGTACCTAGATGGAGAAAGACAGTCCCATCATGGATCTATGGGTATACTGTGATGGTCTCCTTGGAACCATACTGCAAGGAATTTATGTATGAGCCTTCATGTAAGTTGTAAGATGAGAAGAGCGGCTGGGATTCAACTGCACTGAGAGATGGAGAATCTTGTCTTACACCCACTGAAAGATTCTTGGAATTGCAAGCAAATTTAAGGCGAAAGCTTTCGTTGGAAGATCCTGTGTAAGGATTATGTATGGGGCCCACTATGATGTTTGCGATAAATTCAACCCGTCTATCCATTTTTAGAAATCATTTTAGGACATGCGAAAAAAAATGAGGAGGATCCAAAACTTAAATGGGCCACATGAGAGGAAATAATGGAGATTTAGTGACCGCCGTTGAAACATTCATATGGCTACAAAAGTTTCGTATCGGCTTAAGTTCCTGGTCTTTTCCTTTCCTAAATTCTTTGCGGTATGGTTCACAAGGTGTATATATTTATGTTGTTCATCTATTTTGATAGAGACTGAGGTAAATTAAAGGCTCAACTCGACCACACCATAGGAAACAATGGGGATTGAATTTGCACCATTGAAAACTTTCTAGGGGCACCCTAAAAAGTTTTCAACTGTGGATAATGTAGATAATGTGTGATCTACTTAAGTCTTCAATCTGCCTCCTTTTTGGGGAATGGATTGGCTATTCCCTCTTTGGGCCCCGCTATAACATTTATGCTTCATCCATTCCGTTCATTCATTTTTACAAATCATTTTAGCCTTGATACAAAAAATGATAAGAATATAAATCTCAGGTGGACCACACCATACGAAAACAATAGTGATTGGATATCCACCATTAAAATCCTCCTAGGGCCCACTTACTGTTTATTTGACATCCAATATGTTGATTAAGTCATACAGACCGAGATGAAGGGGGAAAAAAAAAAAGATCAGCTTGATCCAAAACTTTTATGCCTCCAAAAAGTTTTTAATGGTCAAAATTCATTCAACATTGTTTCCTATAATGTGGTCCACTTGAGATTGGGATATACCTCATTTTTTCTCCGATGCAATGAAATGATCTAGAAAAATAGATGGACAACATTGATGAAACACATACATCATGGTGGGGCCCACAGAGCAACGACCACCGGCAATTGGCGGGGTGTAGGGGGAGTAGCCAATCTGTTTCCCCCTTTTGATCTCATTCCAAAAATGATCCTTATAATGTGGATAAAACCGAAACTGATTGGCTACTCCCCCTTGCCGCCACCAATGGCTGGTTGTCAATGCTATGTAGGCCCTACCATGATGTATGTGTTTCATCCATTTTGTTCATATATTTTTCTAGATCATTTCAGGGTATGAGACAAAAAATGAGGTATATCCGAATCTCAAGTGGACCACATTGCAGGAAATAGTGTTGGATGAGTGTCGATTATTAAAAACTTTTTGGAGACCATAAAAGTTTTGGATCAAGCTTATCTTTGTTTTTTTCCCTTCATCTAAGTCTTTATGACCTAATCAATAGATTGGATGTCAAATAAACAGTACACTAGGCCTTAGGAGGATTTTAATGGTGGATATCCAATCACTATTGTTTTCCAATGGTGTGGTCCACCTGAGATTTATATCCCTCTAATTTATGGTATCAAGCGCTAAAATGATCTTTAAAAATGAATGAATGGCATGGATGAAACATATACATCATGGTGGGGCCCACAGAGCACTGACCATCAGCCACCGGTCTAGTGGCAGGGGGAGTGGCCGATCCGTTTCCAGGCAAAACATATAGAGAAAATGACCACTGTAGGCAAAACCTTTTATCCAGCGGTTTTTACGAAGGAATACAAACTTTAGTTACAAACTTAGACTAGCACGTGCAGACAACGACTTTGAGGACGAAACTACCCCTCCTTCTCATTGCGAAGACGAGCGCTGACGCTCCTCCAACTGAGAGTTGTAGGAACGGCTTAAAAGAGATCAAAGTTACATGGCCCCACAGATATATATTTATTATATCCACAATGTTCATCCAAATTTCGAGATCATTTCGGGGCATTATCCAAAAAAAAAAAAAAAAATCATATCCAAAGATCAACTGGACCACACCACAAAGGGCAGTGGGGAAATTGATTTTCACTGTTAAAAATTTTGTAGGGCCCACCATAACATTTATTTTCCATCCAATCTATTCATAAGGTCACAAGGGCCTATATGAAGAGGAAAAACAAATTTCATAATGATCCAAAACTTCTGTAACCCTTAAAAGGGTTTCAATGGTAGACGTTCAATTCCCCACTGCCTTTTACAGTGTGGTCCACTTGATAGTTAGATCTGTCTTATTTTTCATCTCAAGCCTTAATATGAGCTTGCCAAATAGATGGACGGTTTAGATATAACATAGACCTCATGGTGGGGCTCATAGAAGCAATGAAAATTTCACAGAAAGAAAAAAAAACAGAATCTGCAATGAATCACAGATTCCACGATTCCACCACAGCTCGCTGTAGGATTTGGGAATGGATCATGGAATCAGCGATTGATCCCCACTTCAAACAAAAGGTTATGGCTACGGATTATAACCGTAGCTATAGCCGTATCCTGTGTACTTTTCTTTTTATTTATTTTTTTTAATTTTTTATTTTTTTAAAAAAAATTAAAATTTTTTTTTTACATTTAGAATTTTATTCTACCTACATTTTTTTCTAACACATATTTATATAAATATGTACATATAAGCATATAAAAAAAATTTCTCTCCTTTTTTCATTTCTTTCTTTATTCATATAATAAGAATATCTTCTAAACCAAAATTAGTTACTTGACGTACCATATATGATTTTAAGGTTGAAAGTTGGGCGGGTTCAACTCGACCAACCTGTGACCTACCCGACATTGGGTTGGGCTTGGGTAGGATGTATCGGGTTTGATCTTGGGGTTGGGCCATACAAACACTAACCCGATAAAACTTGGAAACGGAATCACCAGGATTGACCATTAAATGCATGAAAATAACCGTGAAGTGAAGGGAATTAACCATAAAGTGCATCGAAATGACCGTGAATCTAAACGGAATCGTCGGAATTGACTGTGAAATGCATGGAAATGACCATGAAGTTAAGCAAATTGAACGCCAGTGTGCTTCTTTGCATCATTATGGACCATGGTTGATTATTTCGATTTCCAACTGCAGAGGGCACAATTACGAATGGAGATTTCCTCCTTCCGTTTAAGACAGGTGCTTTTCTATCCAAAACGCCAGTCCTTCCAGTGATCCTAAGATATCCTTACGAAAGATTTAGTCCGGCATGGGACACTATATTTGCGGTGAGAAGCCCTTGGTTTATTCATAGCTTCAACAAGATTTTACATTTAGGTGTGAAAGACTTGGATAATGAAGCTTATCTTTCATTTCTCAATCTGCATGGCTTCTGAAGTTTCTTGGAAGCTCGCGAGTCCATCGCTCAATATGCATATAAATTCTCTCTCTCTCTCTCTCTCTCTCTCTCTCTCTCTTATTTTTTCTTTTTTTTTTTCATTTCTTTCTTTATTCATTTAACAAGATTATCTTCTAAACTAAAATTAGTCGCTTGACGTACCATCTATGATTTTGGGGTAGGAGAAGCTACTTTAGCCACCCAACCTAGTTATTTTCCAAGATTCCATCAGGTCGATGGTTGAAAATACATTTCATTCACTTCGCGGTCACTTTCAATCACTTCGAGGTTAAACTAGAAATTGAGCAAGGCAAACACGAAATTGAGTAGGAAAATTGAAAATTGAGCGGAGCAAAGTAGGAATTGAGCGAGGGAACCTAGAAATTAAGCGAGGCAAGGTAGGAGTTCAGCAAGAGAATCTAGAAATTGAGCGTGGCAACTTAGAAATTGAGCGAGGCGACGTAGAAAATGAGCGAGGGAACCTAGAAATTGAGCGAGTGAACCTACGATTTGAGCTAGGGAACTTAGGAATTGAGCGAGGGAAGTTAGAAATTAAGCGAGGGAAGCTAGAATTTGAGCGAGGGAACCTAGAAATTCAGTGAGACAACCTAGGATTTGAGCGAGGGAAGTTACAAATTGTGCGAGGGAACCAAGAAATTGAGCGAGGCAACATAGAAATTAAGCGAGGGAACCTAGGAAATGAGCGAGGCAACGTAGAAATTTAGTGAGGAATCCTAGGAATTGAGCGAGGGAAGCTAGAAATTAAGTGAGGGAACCTAGAAATTCAGTGAGGCAACCTAGGATTTGAGTGAGGGAAGTTAGAAATTGAGCGAGGGAACCTAGAAATTCAGTGAGGCAAGGTAGAAATTCAGCAAGGAAATCTAAGATCTGAGCGAGGCAACCTAGGAATTGAGCGAAAGAAGTTAGAAATTGAGCGAGGGAAGCTAGAATTTAAGCGAGGGAACCTAGAAATTCAGCGAGGCAACCTAGGATTTGAGCGAGGGAAGTTACAAATTGTGCGAGGGAACCTAGGGAACCTAGAAATTCAGCGAGGCAACCTAGGATTTGAGCGAGGGAAGTTACAAATTGTGCGAGGGAACCTAAAAATTGAGGCAATGTAGAAATTCAGCGAGGAATCCTAAGAATTGAGCGAGGCAATGAGAAATTCAGCGAGGAATCCTAAGAATTGAGCGAGGGAAGCTAGAAATTAAGCGAGGGAACCTAGAAATTGAGCGAGGGAACCTAGGATTTGAGCGAGGGAACCTAGAAATTGAGCGAGGCAAGGTAGAAATTCAGCAAGGAAACCTAGGATTTGAGCGAGGAAACCTAGGATTTGAGCGAGGCAACCTAGGAATTGAGCGAGAGAAGTTAGAAATTGAGCGAGGGAAGCTAGAATTTGAGCGAGGGAACCTAGAAATTCAACAAGGCAACCTAGGATTTAAGCGAGGGAAGCTACAAATTGTGCGAGGGAACCTAGAAATTCAGTGAGGCAATATATAAATTAAGTGAAGGAACCTAGGAATTGAGCGAAGCAACCTAGCAATTAAGCGAGGCAACATAGAAATTTAGCAAGGCAACCTACAAATTGAGTGAGGGAAGCTAGAAATTGAGAGAGAGAAGCTAGAAATTATGCGAGGGAACCTATGAATTGAGCCAGACAGCCTAGAATTAAGCAAGGGAAGCTAGAAATTCAGCGAGGTAACCTAAAAACTGAGCGAGAAAACCTATGAATTGAGCGAGAGAACCTAGGAATTGAGAAAGGGAAGCTAGAAATTGAGAGAGGCAACCTAGGAATTGAGCGAGGGAAGTTAGAAATTCAGCGAAGAAACCTAGGAATTGAGCAAGGCAACCTAGCAATCGAGCGAGGCAACGCAGAAATTCAGCGAGACAACCTATGAATTGAGTTAGACAACCTAGGAATTGAGCGAGAGAAACTAGAAATTGAGCAAGGCAACATATAAATTGAGTGAGGGAACCTAGCAATTGAGCGAGGCAACGTAAATATTCAGCAAGGCAACCTATGAATTGAGCGAGGCAACCTAGGAATGGATTGAGGGAAGACCTATCAATTAAGCGAGGGAAGCTAGAAATTCAATGAGGCAATGTATAAATTGAATAAGGGAAGCTAGGAATTGAGCGAGGCAACGTAGGAATTGTAACGGAGCAATTCATAAATTTGATGGAGATATCATAAAAATATGATGGGGAACTTCCACGGATTCATGTAATGTAATAAAAAATTTTATGAATCGCTTGGTCAATTTCATTAATTGCTTGGTCAAATTCACTGAAGAGAATGTCATGTAAAGCTCGATCAATTTCAGTAACTGCTCGGTCAAATTCACCAAAGAGCAAATTGTTAGGCTAGGTCAATTACATTTAAAGTTCATTCCAATTCATGTTAGCCTCACCCAATTTCAAGCTTGCCTCGTTCAAATTCATGTTTCCCTTGCTCAATTTCTAGGTTGCCTCGCTGAATTTATACATTGCCTTACTCAATTCCTAGGTTCCCTTGCTCAATTTTTAGGTTGTCTCGCTCAATTTCTAGCTTCCATCGCTCAATTCAAAAGACTTTTTTTTACTACATAAATCTTATCTTCCAGAACCCCAGCTAAGGAATGAGGATAATCTCATTTGGCACCTCAATCCTCGCGGTCATAATTATGCTAATTCTACCTACAAATCTCTTTAGGTGATCAAGAGGGCCCCCTTTTCTAGTAGATGAGATTAGGATGAAAGGTATTATCTCAATGCTTCTTTTCTCTGTCTTGCTCTTAAAAATCGTTGAATCCAAAGCCCTCGGAGAAGAAAGATCTCTCTCCTGATAAAAAATGAGAGGGATATCTCTTCTATATTATATCTATGAAGAAAGATATAGAGATCTTCTCTGTTCTATCTATTCCTCTATCTATGAGAGGATAGATAGTCTCTCAAAAAAAGTCGTTCTCATCTCTATTGATGATTTAACTAGCGCTCAATCTGTTGGTTGCCTCGCTGAATTTCTACATTGCCTCGCTGAATTTCAAGGTTCCCTCGCTCAATTTCTAACTTCCCTCGCTCAATTCCTAGGTTGCCTCGCTTAAATCCTAGGTTTCCTCGCTGAATTTCTACCTTGCCTCGCTTAATTTATAGGTTCCCTCGCTCAATTTTTAGGTTCTCTCGCTCAATTTTTATATTGCCTCGCTCAATTTCTAGGTTGCCTCGCTCAATTTCTAGCTTCCATCGCTCAATTCCTAGCTTGCCTCGCTCAATTCCTAGCTTCCCTCGCTCAATTCCTAGCTTGCTTCGCTCAATCCCTAGGTTCCCTCGCTCAATTCCTAGCTTCCCTCGCTGAATTTGTTGGTTCCCTCGCTCAATTCCTAGCTTCCCTCGCTCAATTCGTAGGTTGCCTCGCTTAATTTGTAGGTTCCCTCGCTCAATTCCTAGCTTGCCTCGCTCAATCCCTAAGTTCCCTCGCTCATTTCTTAGGTTCCCTCGCTCAATTTCTGGCTTCCTCGCTAAATTCGTAGGTTGCCTCCCTCAATTCCTAGCTTCCCTCGCTCAATTCCTAGCTTCCCTCGCTTAATTCCTAGCTTGCCTCTCTCAATCCCTAGGTTCCCTCGCTCAAATCATATGTTCCCTCGGTCATAAGAAAATTGGGCACAGGGCCCCGGCACAAAGAACCCTAGGACAAACCTACTAAATCAATCTTGATTCTCCTAACAACTATACTAACTAAACTAACAACTATACTAACTAAACTATGGAGGTTACGAAAGCAACAATTGTTCTTTTCCCCCCAAATAGCCCAAAGTGAAGCCATAAGAACCAGCTTATAGAAGGATTCTGGAGTTCGAATCAGCTTATAGAAGGATTCGATCAAGAACCGACCTGAGGGACCATATTTCCACATGATTGAGTCTTCCTCTCCCAAGGAAAGATGATAATGCTGTAATTGCCGGAAGAGTTGTTGGTCTTCTAATTCTTCCTTTGAGAGAGCCCTCTGTTGTGGAGGAGGCCAAACCGTGGTATGAGTATCTCCTTGCTTGGACACACAATGAGAAACTGAAATAGCAAGAGTGTTCATGTTATGATTTGAAGTTGTTGGTAAATGGTAGTTTAATGCTGAAGACAGGCTTTGTGCTGGTGATAATTTTTTCTTCAATCTATTATGGTAATTGAAGCTAAAGGAATGTTGTTGTTTAAGTTCTAGAAAGTTGGCAATGATCTGCCTACATGTAACACTGCATTATATGGAAGTTTGGGAGATGAATTTTCAGGCAGTTGGGGCGTTGTTGGTTTGGTGAAGAGGTACTTGGTTTCATGAACCTTACTTACCTTGACACTTAAAAGTGGGTGTTGTACCCATTTACAACACTTCAATTGTTAGCTTTCTCTAATTAGTGCTTCACTATAATCCTTAAAGAAATTGCTTGCGGCAAGAAATCCATAAATCCTTAAAATTTTATGCCATTTAAAAAAATGATTTCCATGTCAAATAACCTAGGATTTTAGAAGATACAAGCAAGCCCGAGCCTAGGTAAAGGAGGGTTGATTTTAGGTAGGCAGCCCATCGTTGGACGTTTGTGAAGCAGTCATGAGACATTCTGTTTCAAGATGATGATCTAAGAACTATGAGTATAGTCTCAACCGCCAGTGAAATCTACCTCCACTTAGACAACTAGAACTTATTTCAGAGGATTTCTAATCATCCTGGATTTTCAAATGTGTTTCTTGGATTTTAGAAATTATATTTGGGAGGTTGGATTTTGATTCTTCGAATTTCTAATCATCCTGTCCAGCTGTATCTGGTTCAATGATCTGATTAGCCTGTTAGCCAAATCAAAGATCTGGCAGATCCAAATGTCCATATTGAAGATCTGGACGTTAATCAAAGTTTGATTTTCTCAACTGTTCAGCTATCCATATTGTTGTTATAAACCACATCAAGTTCCCAACTTGGCTTCCTCAGGAATATAGACCAGATAAAGGTCCTTAAAGAGTATCTGGGCATCATTGCCATGTGAAGATTTGTCCAGATTCATCCTTATTGTTTGAGTTCATCCTTGCCTACAAGCAGCTTTGAAACTATTCTAGTGACTGAGTGGACAACGAAATGCTTGTTATCGGTGAATACCAAAATTTTGGACTCACAACTTTAGGTGATTGTGGGTCGATTCAATTACTAGCAGCCTTTGTGAAATTAATTGGAATTTCTCCCAATAAGCCTTGCCAAATTTCCTTTTCTTTGTCACTGAGTGGCTAACTCCTATAAATCACTGGGATAGTGCCACTAAATAGGTGATTCTTCTATTCTTTATAATTGTAAGGTGATTCTTCGTCAATTATTTTCTTGTAATATTCCAGCATGCATCATCTACACCATCACATCTTATTTCACTTCGACAAAATTCAGATGTCCCATAAAGGACCATTCTCGAAGTTATTCCTAATTTAATATTCCCATCATTTAACATATACCTGAAAAAAAAAAAACAAAATAAAACAAAACAAAACAAAGCTAAGAATATATCTTCAGATGACAGCCCACAAACTGACAATTCCTTGTTAAAGACATATATAAATATGTGTTAGAGAAAAATGTAGGTAGAATAAAATTCTCCATGTAAAAAAATAAAAAATAAATAAAGAAGGATAGGGATATGGTTATAGCTACGGTTATAATCTGTAGCCATAGATCAGGGAGGGAATCGCAGAATCCGCGATTGATCGCTAATCGAGACAACGACTTGCGGTGGAATCGCGGAGCAACGATTGATCACCAAGCTACAGTTATCGAAAAAGCGGGGGGTTATGGATATAGCTACGGTTATAATCCGTAGCTATAGAAAAACCGTAGCCATAGCTTCCCTATTTTTAATTTTTTTTTTTTGCTGTTGTAATCCCCACTGCCTTTTGTAGGTCCAATCATGAGGTCTATGTTATATCCAAACCGTACATCTATTTTGCAAGCTCATATTAAGCTTGTGACATAAAATAAGAAAGATCTAATTATCAAGTGGACCAACACCGTAAAAGGCAGTGAGGAATTGAACGTCTACCATTGAAACCCTTTTAGGGGTTACAGAAGTTTTGGATCATTATGAATTTTTTTTCCTCTTCATCCAGGCCTTTGTGACCTTATGAATAGATTGGATGGAAAATAAATGTTATGCTGGGCCCTACAAAATTTTTAACGGTGAAAATCAGTTTTCCCGCTGCTCTGCGGTGTGGTCCAGTTGATCTTTGGATATGATTTTTTTGTTTTTTGGATAATGCTCCAAAATGATCTCGAAATATGGATGAACGTTGTGGATATAATAAATACATAGCTGTGGGGCCATGTAACTTTGATCTCTTTTGAGCCGTTCGTACAACTCTCGGTTGGAGGAGCGTCAGCGCTCGTCTTCGAAAGGAAGGGAGGGGTATTCTCGTCCTCAAAGTCACTGTCCGCACGTGCTAGTCTAAATTGGTAACTTAAGCTCGTTTTCTTCGTAAAAACCGCTGGATAAAAGGTGTTGTCTACAGTGGTCATTTTCTCAAACATATACATTACAGTGGGCCCTACAGAACCCCGAACAAGACTGTCAGTCTGGCTAAGCCCTGATGAGGGTAGTAACCAATCCACACCCTCAGTTTTTCTCTCCATCTTATCGGGACTCACCTTATGTACGGAGTGGGTGTCACAAAAAATCATGATGACCTAGGAAGGTTTCGACTATGGATGTTCCCATCCCACCTATATATATATAATATACCTGATTTTGGGCTCGTCCTCTAACACGAGCTGGCTAAAATGATGGACGGAATGGATTTTACACACATCAGTGGCCCCACAGGTAGGGCTTTTTGTTGCACGGGCTTGGTGTGTAAAAAGAAAAAAAAGATCTTCGGCTCTGTGAAATTTAGGGGCCTCATCAGGGAATCCTCACCATCAGATTATCATTCTGTATCCAACGGCTTGTTGGGTCCGCTCGCACAGACCACGAGGTGGGTTGCATAGTAAACTCTGTGGGTCCACTGTCATGTATATATCCTATCCATCCTGTTCATGCATTTTTCAGCATAAATTTAGAGCATTAACTCAAAATGTATGCATATCTAAAGCTCAAGTGTACTACACAAGAGAAAACAATATGAATTAAACACCCACCGATTGAGAAATTCTTAAGGGCCATCAGTTTTGGATCAAACTAATATTTGTGTTTTCCATTTATTCATGTCTTTGTAACCTTATGAATAGGCTGGACAAAAAATAAACATAATTGTTGAGCCCTACCAAGGTTTCAACGGTGAACCTTGTTATCAAGTGGTACTTGGATATACTTTAATTTTGATCTCATGTCCTAAAATAAACTGATAAAACGGATGGACGGCCTGAATAAGAAACAAACCAATGTCTCAAGGACAGGATTTCCTAGGAAAGCCTTTCGCAGGAAGTTCCTGCGCCCTACCGTGATGTTTGTTAGAAATCCATCCGTTCATTCGTTTTTTGAGCTCATTCTAGGATATGGGCAAAAAATGAGCCTGATCCAAGACTGAAGTGGGCCAAAAAGTGAGGATTGAACGTCCATAGTTGAAATATTGGTGGGGTACAGAAGTTTTGAATCAGTATTGTTGAGGTCAAAATCTGGATCGCTATCCACTCCTCGAATATACCCTGGCCCTGCACAAGGGGTGAGCAAAGGAGACCCTGGCTAAGCCGGGGGACCCTCCGATGCCTAAGTTAGGTCAAGGAAATCTGGGTCTTAAATTATAAGGTAGATGGAGAGCACAAGATATTGTGTACCTGTAGCCATGACGTCTTCGTGTATTTATACCTGACTGTATGATGGTCCACGTCCGTTAATCATGGCACGATTCCCTCAATCGGGGAGATTTTAGGATTATGAAGATACTGCGCGCAATCCAAGGATCACGTAATATATTACGCGCATCGTGCGTATCTGTGGGCGACATAGTCAGCCTTGTCCTCTTATGGTAGTTTCTAAATTCGGCCCGAGGAACGTCCGACTCAACCTTCGCCTCGGGGTATGGAATCAGCTCGGACCTTTTAGGAGGTAAGGTTAGTTCGGCCCGAGGGACGTCTGCCTCAACTTCCGCTTCGGAGTATGGAGTCAGCTCAGACCTTTCGGTAGGTAAGGTTTCCAACTGGCCAAAGATATAGGCCTTTGTCAACCTTTGTCTAAACCGAGCGGACGGTTACTCCTACGATCGGATTATCATATGCTGCAGGGGCGTCAGAATCATAAGGGGCTCAGATCTTCCCATAACAGAAGCCCCCTACTCTTTGAGGTCCACTAAGGGATCAGAGAGTAATCATTCGGAAGATCAATCGCCTCGTCTTCTTGTTCCTCCGAGTGCGTCATAATCCTTACGTTTCAAATCCTTACGCCTATAGGGTTTCCCGCCTACGAGTTCCTGCACAGTGGACACGTGGTGATGGTTTAGATTTTGAATCGCTGTTCGCCTATGACTTGTCGCCACGTACACCTGGAGTAATGGCTCAGATGGAGCCTTTCTTTTTTTGGGCGTCGTTTCGCTTATCCGAATCGCCCCGCTTGATGTCAGATATGTACTGCCCGACAGTGCCTGAGCCAATGGTATGAGGCCACGTCGGCTCTAAGGCCGACTTACGGCGATTCGACTGCGGCCATCATTGTTGGTCATTAATGCAGAGGTTTACTGCGGTCTATATAAATCCTCCTTCGGAGATTTTGCTTCACTCTTATGCGTTGTGTTCGACCTGACATCGAAAGAGGCGATTTTCAGCGAAGGCGATTCCGGCCATCCAGGGTTTTTTGGTCTAGCGATTCCGACCGATTAAGCATTTCCGGCAAAAGCGATTCCTGGTGACCGTTCGGTGAGTCCCCTTGCACTTCTCTGCATTTCTTTCTTCTTGCTTAAGATGTCGTCTGACCTGGAGACCGTGCGAGGCTACGGTGATGACTCCAAGTCAGAGAGTTCCGACAATAAGAGAGGGGTCTCTGAGGGCCCCTTAGAAGCAGTGCCCTTATACCCTCCGCTTCGAAGGCAAAAGGAGACTGGGGCTCGGGCTCGCGGAGCTGGTAGGAAGAAATCTGCTCGAGCCCCCGAATTGTGACCACTGGGGCCACTGAGATGTCGGCGAGTGGGAGGGCCTCGAAGCTAGTCCTCAGAGGGTTCGTGCTATCGGAGTCTCAAATAGAGTAGATCCGCGCGGAGTTTCAAATTCCAGTCTCCGTCTGGATAAGGGCCCCTGGGCCACTCGAAGCTGTCGGCGCGCTTATTGAGGGAGAAGTCGCTATTTTTCTTTACGCACTACAATGTGGGGTCCCACTTCCCCTGCATCCCTTCATCCGAACTATGACGGCTCACCTAGGCCTAGCTCCCGGATAGTTGACCCCCAATGCTTGGAGGGTGCTCATTTCTGCCTTCATCATTTTGCGGCAAGTAGGGAACTCAGAGCTGACTCCATGGGAGTTGATGAGCTTATACTTAGTCAAGCATGACGGCAATGAGCCATGGTATTATTTTGTGACCCGAGGTAGTAAGGGGTCGGGACTAGTTCTGAATCTTCCCTCTTCCAACAAAGAATGGAAGAATAAATGGTTCTGGGCAGCAGACGAATGGGAGGCACCTTGTTGAGGGTCAAATATTGCATATCAGACCCCATTTATTGCCTGGATTTATGAGCATAATACTGTTTAACGTCTCGACTTAACTGTGTTTGTGATACAGGGTATATTTGAGAGCACGGACTACAAAAAGGTGTTAAACACATGAAATTAACGTTCTGATGATGCCAAGGCATTGGACGGGACACCATGGGACCAAGATCGAGGATTTACACACCAGAGATCAGTGAAATTCCAGCCACTCACTTCAAACAGGCCTGAAAAACGGCTAGAATGAAAGATCACAGGGTTCCCACCATCCGTTCAGGTTGAAACTCCATACATAGCCTGAAGACCATAAATGAACCGTACACGTCAAATTTCAGTTCCCGGATCCCTATGAAAGTGGCTAAACTGACAAATCAGCCCATAAAATCCAAATTCTAGGCCCACCTGGTATCTGGATATGCTTCAATTTTTGTCTCAACGTGTTAAATGATCCGACAAAATAGATGGACGGAGAAGATTTCTCACACGCATCACATTGGATCCCACATGTACATGTGGGAGTGCACAAGCGGTGCACTCCTGCGCCACACCAAACCTGTGAGATCGTTCAGCGTGCGCTGACCCGATCCGGTTTTCATGTAAACAGCATCCGCAAGGTGCGGACGCTGATTCACCTTGTGGGCCCCACCCATTATGCATCTTGAAGATCAAAACCATCCATTGATCTCTAAGGGGTGGTATGACCCTCGCCTAGGTGGCAGAAATTCAGAAGACAGTGAAGATCTGAATCCAACCGTCCAAACGGAAGATGGACGTTGGACTGAAACGATTTGTGGGCCACAGATAAATCAAATTTGATTTACCCTTCTCGGACGGTTTTTTTGTGTCCTGAACACAATAGACGGAGTAGATTTTCCACTTGGTTTCAATAAGGGGGCCAACGCACATCACAGCGTCACCGCGTAGCCTCTGTTTCGCAACAGAGGCTGCGGGTGATCAATGTGGACCCCACTCATTGTTCGTAGCACCAATCAGAGCTATCCATTCGAACCAGTCATGTGTTTTAACTAAGATGTAGGTGACCTTTTTCTGGGACTCTCCTGACAGTGGCCGCGAACTCTCAGATTATCCGTTCATCGCCGAATGATCAATCAAGGTGGGCCGCATCAACAGACGATCAAAACCAACCATCTCTGGTCAAAGTTTCGAGGAGAACAAGATGAACAGGGTGGATTTCTCAAAAGATTACAATAATGGGACCCACCATCAACTCAACGCATGGGTTATATCTCTACGTGCGTAACAGTTACGCACATATATGGTTTTACGTAAGGAGAGTTCTCAAGGAGGTCATCTGCCGACATTCATTCTTATATAAAAGAAAGAAGAGAGAAGGGAAGGGGGCATCTTGGCCTGGGCGTGGAGCAAGGAGACAGAGAGATAGTAGAGTTTATTTTTCTTTATTTTTCTTTCTATTTTATTTTATTTTGTTTAAGGGATCCAGCCCATTCATGTTGGGCTGAACCTCTTAGCTAGGGCTAAGAGGTGAAGCTTGTAGCATGATGGGAGAACTAATTGCTTGAGCTTTTTGTTTACACTGAATTGATGTTGATTTTAGTTTAATTAAGGGAATGTTTTTAGTTGTTAATGGTCTGTTGTGACTAAAATTACAATGGGTTTGTGATGGCTTTGAGTATGTTCTTTTCCTTTTTATGTATATGACGTCAGGAAGCCCTGTTGTTCACCATCGTCTCCTGGGCATGGTCGGATGACGGTACCCTTCCTAACCTTCATGCATTGTTGATTGGTTGGTAATTAGTTTAATTTTGTTGTTTACTTTGTCTCCTGGGCATGGTTTGGTGATGGAATCCATTCTAATTCATATACCTTTCATCTCTTTGAAAACTATATCAAGCATAAGATCTCCCTGATCTCTACAAGTGGATCCTTTGAATCCCTAGTTTCCTTCCTCTGCATTCTTTAAGTTTTAGATAATTAGTCCAACATTATTCCTCAAATTACAATTGATTTAGATCTCATCTTAGTCTAGTTCTAGTTCTACTTAATTTCAGATTACGTACAAGTCCAGTCCCTTGGGATTCGACCTCGTTCTTACCGAGTTTATTACTACATCACAACCCTGCACTTGGGGAGTGAACAAGTTTTTGGCGCCGTTGTCGAGGACTGACGGCTACGATTTTCTGAAATTAATTGGTTTTAGAATTAGTTTAAGATTAGGTTTTAATTTTAGGCTAAGATTTTCCTGATTTTTAGAAACTAACCTTCCGGTTTTATAGGCCTTTAAGATAGAAACTTCTAATTCAGTAAGCTCTTTCTAACCTCTACTTTCTATTTGTCAGATCTCTTTTATTAAGTTACTTTCTAGTCTAGGACTTTCCTAATTTATTTTAGAAATTTTCTACTTCCTTCTTTTTAGGAATTTCTTCTATTAGAAACTAACTTATTTTGTTTTGTTTTGCAGGTCTTTAGCTTAGAGACTCCAATTTGGTACTTTCTTTCCAAACCTCTCTTTCTTTCTAGATTCTTATTTTCTTTCTTAAGATTAGGTTTAGGATTTGATTGAGGGCTGCGAGTGTTTCATGCCCAAGTGGGCTCGTGACAACACTCGACGTCTCTTGACTGAAGGAGGTTTGGTTGAGGGGTTGAATATCCACCGTAGGACTAGACACCGCTCGAAATTCCCTGAGTTAACTGAAGTGATGGCTGAAAACCAACCTCTTCTACCTCAACCCAGGGTAGAGGACACTCAAGATGAGAATGAGGTGCATCAAGCACCCCCGCCTCGTACTCTATGAGATTATTTACAACCGGCAGGGGTGAGTACGCCCTCATGCATGATTTTTCCTGAAAATACAGGACAGATGGACATCAAGCCAGGGGTTATCCAACTCCTTCCTAAGTTCCATGGGCTTGAATCGGAGGAACCGTATTTACATCTGAAAGAGTTCGATGAGATAATAGCTACTCTATACTTTGCTAATGTATCTGAGGATACAATCAGGCTGAAACTCTTTTCTTTTTCCTTGAAAGAGAAGGCTAAGACGTGGTTACATTCACTACGTCCTAGATCCATTGGCACATGGAATGATATGCAGAGGGAATTCATAAAGAAAATTTTCTCACACCATAAAACGATTACCCTCAGAAAAGAAATCATGAACTTTGCCCAAAAGGAAGATGAAACATTCTACCAATGTTGGGAAAGGTTCAAGGATCTTGTCAGTTCATGCCCACAACACGGTTTTGAAACGTGGCGCATTACAAATTTTTTCTATGATGGACTGACATCTTCTATGCGTCAACTGGTCTAGACAATGTGTAATGGAGAATTCATGAATAAAGAGGTCGATGAGGTATAGGATTACCTCGATAGACTTGCCAAAAATGCACAATCATGGGACCATTACCCAAAATCAAATACCACGTCTAGGCCAACTCAATCTAAGGAGAAAGGTGGAGTGTATCTCCTGAAAGAAGAGGATGATTTAAATTTTAAAGTGACTAATCTCATACGAAAAGTCGAGGCCATGGAAGGAAAGAAGAATAAGGTTAATGAAATTGTTTGCGGCATCTGTGATTGCAACATTCACACAACTGAAAATTGTCCTACAATATCTGCTTTTCGAGGAGTGTTGAATGAGCAAGCTAATGCCATAAATAACTATCAAAGACCTTTCAATGTATCTACCTCTAATACATACAATCCTGGTTGAAAAAATCATCCAAATTTTAGTTAGAGAAATGGACAAACTGCTACCCTCCAAAGTTTCTTTAATCAACCCGCACAACAACAACAAGAGAAATCTCAAGAGGATCCGGTGTCAAAACATTTTGAAAAGCAAGATCTTTTCAATCAGGGTATGCTACAAGCCTTGCAAGACCTTAACAAAACACTACAAGAACTTAAGGCTGAAAACGCGATTGGGAATAAGGGGAACCTCCCAGCTCAACCTCTTCCCAATCCAAAGATGCAATATGAAGTTGGCAACCCAAGCTCCTCAAATCAAATGAGGCACGCTAAATCCATCACCACTCTTAGGAGTGGGAAGATCATTGATAAAACTCTTTCGGTTAGGCCCGAAAAGCCTCAAGAACCAGAAGAGGACAACAATGATGGATCTGGTGATGCCCCACAAAAATTAGAACCGGAACTTCTAGGAAAGCCAGTTGCTCCATTTCCCCAACGGTTGGTCGCACCAAAACCTCTTTCTAACTCTCAGGATATTCTGGAGGTATTGAAACAAGTGAAAGTCAACATCTCTCTACTTGATGTCGTCAAACAGATCCCTTCGTATGCCAAATTTCTAAAAGACCTATGCACGACCAAAAGACGGCAGAGTATTCAAAAGAAGATCTTCTTGACTGAGAAAGTGAGTGTCATCCTGAAGCAAGACGTGCCACAAAAATTCAAGGATCCTGGTAGCCCAACCATATCATGTGTAATCGAAAACCATCGAATTGATCATGCACTTCTTGACTTAGGAGCGAGCGTTAATCTGATTCCCTACTCGGTATACAAACAGTTAGATTTGGGTGAATTAAAACCCACCCTAACCACACTACAACTTACTGATCGCTCTGTTCGTGTACCAAGAGGGATAATTGAGGATGTTTTAGTCCAGGTCGATAGATTTTACTACCCTGTAGATTTTATCATCCTGGACACCGAACCCATCAATAACATAAGCACTCAGATTCTCGTCATTCTTGATCGCCCATTCCTTGCCACATCAAATGCAATTATCAATTGCAGGAATGGTGTCATGACTATGTCTTTTGGGAATTTGACATTAGAGTCAAACAATTTTTTCAATAATGACAGCAACTCAGAGGATGATGACGATTGCCACGACATTAACATGATTGACTCTTTCGTGGAAAATACGACACCTCTGACCTTATCCTCCGACCCTCTAGAGACGTGCCTGGCCCACTCCCATGAGTTCGATGATGATATATTAGGGAGACGTGTGCCTTGCTTGATCTTGCCGTGCCAGTTAAGTTAGGTGGAGGCCACAATTTGAAGAATTGCCACAAACCGATGTAGTGCCTCTACCGTCTAACCTCAAGCCACCGAAGCTTGACCTAAAACCTTTGCCCTCTGATTTGAAATATGCCTATTTAGGTCAAGATGAGACATACCCGGTGGTGATCTCTGCCCACCTGGAGAAAGAACAGGAGAGTATGCTCATAACTACTCTCATTAAGCATAAGGGAGCCCTTGGATGGATGATCGCGGACCTCAAGGGAATCGACCCCTCAATTTGTACTCACCGCATATATCTTGAGGATAATGCGAAGACCGCTCGGCAACCACCACGTAGACTAAATCCAAACATGAAGGAAGTGGTTAAGGCCGAGGTTCTCAAACTATTGGATGTGGGTATCATATACCCTATATCTGATAGTCAATGGGTGAGTCCAACTCAGGTGGTTCCTAAGAAGTCCGGAATCACCATCGTAGCCAATGCTAATAATGAACTCGTGCCAACTAGAGTCACTACTGGTTGGAAAATGTGCATTAACTACAGGAAGTTAAATACCGTCACGAGGAAAGACCACTTTCCTTTACCATTCATTGATCAGATCCTTGAAAGGTTAGCCGATCATTCCTATTACAGTTTCCTTGACGAGTATTCGGGCTATAACCAAATTGAAATTTCCCCTGAGGACCAGGAAAAGACCACATTTACCTGCCCCTATGGCACCTTTGCTTACAGAAGGATGCCATTCGGGTTATGTAATGCCCCTGCCATCTTTCAGCGATGTACGCTGAGTATCTTTTCTGACATGGTGGGGAAATATCTAGAGGTCTTTATGGATGATTTTTTTGTTTTTGATTCATCTTTCAGCGAGTGCTTAGAGAATCTCAAATGTGTGCTGAAAAGATGTGAAGAAAGGAATCTGGTACTTAATTAGGAGAAGTGTCATTTCATGGTTCATAAGGGGATTATCCTTAGACATATCATCTCGTCCAAGGAAATTGAGTTAGATAAGGCAAAAATCGACCTTATCTCTAATCTACCTCCACCTAAGAATATCAGAGATGTGCGATCCTTTTTAGGACAGGCAGAGTTTTACAGACGATTCATAAAGGACTTTAGTATCCTCTCTCATCTTTTATATAATCTTCTTCAAAAGGATGCTCCGTACGAGTGGACTGAGCAGTGCCAGGAAGCTTTCACCAAGCTTAAAGGCATGTTAACCACTGCACCTATCATGCAGCCACCCAATTGGAGCCTTCCTTTTGAACTCATGTGCGACACTTCTTGTAACGACCCGTAAATTTCCGTACTTTTGTTCGAGTACCATCTCGACCAGAAATCAATTAGGATTAAATCCTTTAGGAATTTAACAAAGTTAACTAAGTGCAAAACTCGATTAGCCATGAAATCCGTTGGGATCGCTTTAAATACGATCTGCAAGACCCAAAACTTGCAAAATTGGTGACTCTAAGTTACCCTAAAGTTTAGAACCAAACTCATTTCCCGGCTGCTCTCGGGAATGAAACGAAACTTCGTATTAGGTCTAGATCGCACATCAGAAGTCCGATTAACACGAAGTTAAGGAACTAGGACCGCCTCACTGGGCTTGACTATCATCTCAAAAATCAAGTCAGCCGATGTCCCACGGCCATTCGTTTGGATCCGGAGCGAGGGAGTGTGAAAAATACTATTCCCTTTACAAAATAAATATCTGGAATAGTGATCTGGCACCATTCGCTTGCGCATCAGTATTAAGCAACCAGACCGTTAGAATCAGACTAAATTACACCCTCGGATTAAGAAAAATTTCAGGAACATTTACATGTGCTTGGAATTTCGGATCGTGGCCCACTGACCGTTGAACTGAAAGTGGTCCGCCACGTGCGATCTGGGAATTCGATCGAGTCGAAAACGTAATCCCACATAGATCCATGTGTGGTGAGCTTAAGTCTGACGTTTAGCTCGAGGCCCACCTGAACCTCTCTTTTGAGCTAAAAAAGTGACGAAATACCTATATTAGCAGTAACCCTTAAACCTGAGTCTATTTTGGGGAGGTTTTTGGCTATAAAAGAGGCTTAGAACAGCCCCTCTCACAGCCATACGAATTTGGGATAAAACCCTAGAGAGAGAGAGAAAAGAGAGAGAAGAGCTTGGGATTTGTGGGAGAACTTCCTCCTACTGCTTTCGATTATCGCACGGCCTACACCGCCTCTTTCCAAGCGCTTTCCCGGCGGTATCCACTCCGTTTGAAGGTGAGAAACCCTAACCCTAGGTCTAATTTGAAGTAGATAGGCTATAGGTTGTGAAAAAGGCTAACCGATTCTGCTCTTTAGGCAAGAAAACTCCCGAATACGGAAGCTCACCAAACCTTACAGATCCGTTGTGATTCCAAGGGCAAAGGTGAGGACTTTAGGTGTATAGGTTATGGTTTTCAACGCTTTCAATGTCAGATAATGATAGATTCATGATCTGCATGCAAATGCACATGTACAAAGTGCTTTCTGTTTTCTGTTTCGATTAACGCTGTAGAATATGGAATTTCACATACTCTTGGTATACGTAGAAATACCGTATACGTATTTTTTTTTGGAAAAATGTTTGACATGTTTAGTTAATGTATGATTATACAACATATGTATAAAATACTAGTTTGGCGAAAGGAATCGTCGTAATACATGCTCGCTTGTAAATACTACGTATGTAGAAATTGTGTATTCTAGAAATACCGTATATGTGTAAATTTTGGAAATGCATTTATCATGATTATTTGCTGTATGATTATGGTATATATGGATAAAACAACCGCTTGGCGAAAGGATAGCCCTAATACGTATGTTGCTAACATACGTCATGTTAGTTGGAATGGTGTACTCTAAGTGTTTGTGTAAATGCTTGTGAGTATAAATGTTTAAGTGTTAGTGCCTTAGATAGGTGTTGATATGGAATTCCCGACTACCTTAGAGACATGTAGGATACCCTCCATGTGGTGGTTTACTTTAGCCACTCACTTGTGATGTATACGTAATTGTGTCCCTATTTGTATAGTACTCTACAACATGCTTTACAACATGCTTTATATCATGCTTCATAACATGCTTTATGATATGCTTCCTAACATGTTGTATTACACTGTTTATCATGCTTAACTCCACATGCTATTGATGAGAACTGTATGAGTTTGGGACTATGTTTATAGTCCAAGCATTCGGTACCAGATTGGAAATTATGGCTGAGATTCATGTCGCCACAAGGAATGTGTCTAGCGAACTCGAGTCGTACTTCGGTTGTCGATAGTGGTTGGCCACACGGAGTGCTTTTGCGCTTCATATCGCCCAACTTGTTGTGCGCTCGAGCTAGTCAGGCTCGTCAAGTAACCCGATTGTCGAATGTGTGTTCACCATGTTTGGTCATTACTGTTTGAACCTAGGGTACCAAACTTACCAGTGGCGATCCCGTTAACCAAGGTACCTTGATCCGCTAAGACTCATGAGCCGGACATGGTGGTATGGGACACCGTGGCCGAGCTGTCGGCCTATGCTGGGGCCATGTGCCTCCCTGTAGTGACCATTGAGCAACCCGAACTCGTGAGCCGAATACGGTGGTATGGGACACTGTATTCGAGCTGTCGATACTTACGGCGAGAGCCGAGTACGATGAGACCTGTGCTCGTGCTGACGGGCGACGAGTCCTCTGTAGTATCTTCGAGTATACTCCAAGAGTCTGTGATTGGCGATGAGTCTTTCACAGCAACTAGAGTATGAGTTGATCCGAGTACGGTGAGACCTGTACTCGAGCTGACGGCTAGTGATTGAGCCGAGTACGGTGAGACCTGTACTTGAGCTGACGGTCAGCAATTGAGCCGCATACGGTGAGATCTGTATCCACGCTGACGGGTGACGAGCCCTTTGCGATGCCTTCGCTATGCTTCTCGAACCATAATATCGTATGAGATTAACTAGGATTGACGACCCTAGAATGGATCATGTTTGGGAATGATACAAGGGAGGTACCTTAGTTTCCTAATACTGCTATTTGAAATGGACTAATAATAACTCGGTAATCATGATCATCATCGCACCGCATGTGCTTAATAGATGTGGCGCACTGAGGGAGTTAAGCATTCGCGAACGTAAGATGATGTCGCATGAGGGTGGTTTGGCAAGGGCATACAGCATCATGTCATTTCATTCTCGCACTTAATAAGAGTAGTTAGAATTGTTTGATTTGTACTGCTTTATCATTACTGCTTGATTGAATTGATAACATGTTAACATATGCTTTATTGTTCCACTGAGTTAGCTACTCACTCCAATGTTACGGGACGGTGTTTGCAACACCAACCAGACTCTGTCGCAGGTATAAACGGCGCGACGGTTCAGGAGCCGGAGCCCGATTTCGACGAGGACCAAGATGAGTTCTCGTTTATGCAGTATTCGGACGGCTTTGCTTAGGCCGATTGCACCGCGAGGATTACAAGACACATCTTCAGAGTGTATTTTGATTTTTTACTCTAAAAACAGTACATGTATATGGGTACTCAGTTAGCGATCATACTCTGATGTTTCAAAAAAATTTTGTTTCCTTACGTACTTTAAATATACAATTTCAGTCTTCCGCTTGCCTTTATACAATTGAACTGGAGTATGATTTACTATTTTGGTATAATTTCATTCATGTTTATTGCTCTAACTCAGACAACATTTAACCATCATTGTGTATGTTGCATAAGTGATGCGTTGGAACTCGGGAGTTGAGTTCATACTCGACCCCCGAATTTCAGAGCGTTACAAGTTGGTATCAGAGCATGATTTTGATTAAACCGGACCTGAGTTATGTTCCCACGACGTACGCTGACGCATTACAACCTAGGAGGGTGCGAGAATATTATAGAAACAGTCCTAGGTTTCCCCGATTTCACCATTTGGCGAAGTTCATCGAAAACGTGCATTTTGATCGGGTTCGTACTCCATCCTGATCGCACGAGTAGATCCCAAATCACTTCTAGACCATCTATTGACGTGTCTAGATCACAATATAACCTCTACCCCAGACACAGTAATCGCAGCGAGTGCACGCGACTCATGGTGGACTTTCTGTACCAAGTGGGCCAGGGGGCGAACTTGTGCGTGCCTACATTCGTGTTACGACAGATTGTGAGTACTGCACGATCCACCAGGAGCTCCGATTCGCTTCCTTTCGGCCGACTTATATGCAGGATTGCACGGGAGTTTGGCTACAGTCTGGGGGTGGAAAGGCCAGCACCGATTCACCAAATCGACGAAAGTACTCTCCATCCGATGGAACTCGGGGCGCGGCGATGACGGGCCCGGCATGTGGAGAGTGAGGATGAAATAGAGAGCGAAGAAGATGAGAGTGAGAATGGGAGTGAAGCTGGAGAAGAAGAAGAGGAACCTGAGGCCCAGGATACAGAAGAGAGTTCACCTCCTGCGACTCAGGAGCAGGGTATCGATCGGACTTCCATAGATGCGTGTTTAGCCCGTCTCGAGGAGGGCCAAGCCGCCTTGCGACAGGAAGTCGGGCGGGTCCAAACCAAGCTAAGTAAGGTGTCTCGCACCTTGAAGGCCATCTTGTGTTGTCTACAGGACAAGAATGCCCTTCCTCCATCGCTTGATTCGGATGCCTAGCCATCCATACTGCTGCTTGTAGTTGTTTTGGTTTTCTCTGTAGTAGGTTTATATTTCATGTTGATGATGTAGTAGATAGTTAGATGTTTTAAGTGTTTGATGTTGTAGACATATTGGCTTGCATGTAATTTCTGTCATGATTCATGTAACTATGTAGTCCATGTATTATGACAATTTTGGGTAAATGAAAAACATGTAGCCTCTTTTGCTATGAGATGTGTGAAATACTTAAAGTGAATGCGTTGCTATACTTTATCTCACAAACGTTGCACCCTATATTGTCTAGGGCATGCCGCGGCAGTATACGCGGAGAACGGCACGCCTCCTTCTTACTAGCTCGATGGACCAGACTCCTTCTAGTAGTGATGGTCCTGCGGACCGTGGGTTAGGTTCTGATCAGTCTCCTGCTGGTCCTGCCGGTGGATTGCCACCTTACACGCCCCCGGTTCGTGAGCAGTACCGGGCATCATCATCTGCGCAGCATGATTCACAGCCTGCTCCACCTACTGATAGGATTGAGCAGTTGATGTTGATGATGCACCGGCGGCGGCGCGGCGGCGGATCTGAGGCGGCGCAGCACCAAAGGCGGCTTATGGCCACTATCGCTGAGGCCTTATCCCATGGTGGTAGTGCGCCTCCACCTACGACATCCGCACATCCTGATGAGCATTCTGAGCCTCCTGCTCGGTTTGAGGATGTGCCTCTACCCACATCCATCGCACCTCCTGCTGGAGATGCAGGTACACACGGTCTACTCGAGTGATTTTAGCGCTTGAGACCTCCTTCATTCATGGGCACTCATAGACCCGAGGAGGCGGAGTTTTGGCTTGACCGCATCTCTAAGATGCTTCGGATGCTGCATTGTTCAGAGACAGAGCAGGTTGAGCTGGCCGCTTTCATGTTTGAGAGGGAGGCTAGTTTATGGTGGGACAGTGTGCTGCGGACGGTCGCAGTGGATTACGTGTGGACCTGGGAGGCTTTCAAGTTTCGGTTTCACGAGAAATACTACCCGCAGACTTATCGACATGAGCGGGAGGATGAGTTCCTATACCTCAGGTAGGGAGGCATGACAATTACGGAGTACAAGCACCGCTTCACAGAGTTGGGCTGCTTTGTCCCGACTATACTGGTGGATGAGCAGATGCGGATGCGTCGTTTTTCCTTGGGTTTGCGACCGGAGATACGGTCGAAGATATGCTGCCTCAGTATACCTACCTACGCAGCACTGGTCTACATGTCTATGACGGCCGAGCAGGATGTGGACCGATTGGCCAGATCGCGTGGTGCTATGGTTGCGAGGCCACGCCAGGATTTACAGAGCAGGCCTATTCTAGGCAAGAGGCCTCGTGCTGATTCGCCTCCCAGGGCCGCGGCACCAGTAGCTCCTGTGAGACGCCCGATGGTGACCTGCACGTTTTGTGGGAAACCGGGACATCCTGCTGAGAGTTGCTTCTCGCGCATGAGGGCTAGCGGCTTTGCGCCACCGCAGAGGTTGGATCGCCCTTACCCACAGGCCATATCAGCTCCACCGCTACAGACTGCTCCTGCACATCCTTCCTTCCAACCTCCTGTGTCGCGCTTCAGGCCGCCACAACGACCCTTGGCTCCTCAGCCGAACCGTCAGCAGCAGGCGCGCATGCATACGCTTGTGGCTGAAGCACCTGAGACGTCACTTGCGGCCCCGACAGCTTTTGAGGGTACGGCTTACATTCATGGTACTTCCGTTTCCTTATTGGTGGACATTGGGTCCACTACTTCTATTGTTTCTTGTGGGGCGGTTAAACGTCTATCTTTGCATACTATTCCCACTAAGGGAACGAGACTCACTACGGCCACTGGGACCTTCTCGGATGTCACATGGTTATGCGAGGGTTGCTCGATAGTTTTAGGTAGCAGCACAGTGCTTGTCGACCTCATTGTTGCTCCACTATGGCACTACGACGTTATCCTTGGTATGGATTGGCTCGCCAAGATGAGGGCGGAGATAGACTGCGATACTCGGATCGTGACTGCCTATGGACTTGATGGCACAGCTTTCACGTTTCCAGTGCAGGTCAGTTGGCCCTGCCGTGTTGATTGTTATGCTGTTTTACTTGTGCCGATTGATGGTCCGACAGTAGAGGGTACGCCGGTGGTTTGAGAATTTGCAGGTGTGTTTGAGACTATTCCTGGTTTACTTCCTCGACACGAGATCGATTTAACAATTGATCTTACGCCGGGTGCGACACCCATCTCACTGCCGACTTATCGTATGCCTCCATGTGAGATGGAGGAGCTGCGGAAACAGATTGACGATCTGGTAGACAAGGGTTTTATACGACCTAGTGTGTCTCCTTGGGGAGCACCTGTGCTATTTGTGAAGAAGAAGGACGGGTCGCTACGGTTATGTATTGACTACCGTAGGTTGAACCAGGTCACAGTGAAGAACAAGTATCCTTTGCCCAGGATAGATGATCTGTTTGATCAGTTGAGGGGGGCGAAGTATTTCTCGAAGATTGATCTTCAGTCGGGGTACCACCAGTTGCGCGTGAGAGATGAGGACGTACAGAAGACAGCCTTCAGGACGTGCTTTAGGCACTATGAGTTTCTGGTGATGTCGTTCGGCCTTACGAACGCACCAGCTGTGTTCATGGATCTGATGAACCGGGTGTCTCGGCCTTTCCTGTACCAATTCGTCATCGTCTTTATTGATGACATCTTGATATACTCTACGAGTCGGGAGGAGCACGAGGAGCATCTGAGAGCGGTGTTGGGAATACTGAAGAAGAACCAGTTGTTCGCACAGTACAAGAAGTGCGACTTCTGGCAGGAGGAAGTCAAGTTCCTCGGACATGTAGTGTCCAAGGATGGGATAGTAGTGGACCTTGCTAAGGTAGCCGCGGTTCAGGATTGGCAGTAGCCTGGGTCGATTACCGAGGTGAGGAGTTTCCTTGGTCTGGCTGGGTATTACAGACGCTTCATTTGGGATTTCTCGAAGATCGCCAGGCCATTGTCTCAGTTGACTCGGAAGGACCTGAAGTTCGCCTGGAATGAGAAGGCGGAGGCAGCTTTTAAGGAGCTGAAGGACAAGTTGACGTCCGCCCCTGTGCTAGTATTGCCAGAGCAAGGGGAGAAATACACGATATATACTGACGCGTCTCGTGTTGGGTTGGGTTGTGTTCTGATGCAGAAGGATAGGGTGATTTCGTATGCCTCGAGACAATTAAGGAAGCACGAGGAGAATTACCCTACACATGACTTGGAGTTGGTAGCTGTCATCTTTGCATTGAAGCTCTAGAGACATTACCTCTACGGAGAGGAGTTCGAGCTTTTCTGCGATCACAAGAGCCTTAAGTACATATTCACACAGCGAGACTTGAATATGAGACAACGCCGATGGATGGAGACCTTGAAGGACTTCAAGTTCGAGGTTTCCTACCATCCTAGTAAGACGAACCTTGTGGCAAACGCGTTGAGCCGCATGAAGGCGATTGCATTTGCGGCACCACTGATGATAGCTGAGTGGGACATGGTGGAGTTCGTACGGGACTTTGAGCAAAGACTCACTGTCGATGAGCCATATGAGTGTGTTGCGCATGTTCGGGTGCGGCCACTTATTGACGACAGGATTATTGAGGCCCAGGAGGGCGATATACGGCTGTCTGAGCTTCGAGAGCAGGTTAGCGACGCCGAGGACTCCGAGTGGAGAGTTAGTTCTGATGGGGGTCTACGATTCCATGGTCGCCTATGTGTTCCTAATGTGCCTGACTTGAGATTCGAGCTTCTCGAGTCTGCCCATAACTCGAAGCTTGCGATGCATCCTGGTATCACGAAGATATACCAGGATATGAGACAGACGTATTGGTGGGATAACATGAAGGCCCACATCGCTGAGTATGTGTCGCGATGTTTGACGTGCCAGCAGGTCAAGGCAGAACATCGCCGACCTCCTGGACTGCTTCAGCCCATGCCCATAGAAGAGTGGAAGTGGGACTTCATCTCCATGGATTTCATATCCGGGCTGCCGAAGACGAGGAAGAGACACGATTCCATTTGGGTGATTGTGGACCGATTGACCAAATCGGCCCACTTCCTCCCTATCAGAGTTACGAACTCTGCAGACGAGCTGGCTAGATTGTACATCAGAGAGATCGTCCGTCTGCACGGGGTTCCTTTAGAGATCGTGTCGGACAGAGACACGCGGTTCACATCCATCTTCTGGACTCGTATACAGGAGGCAATGGGTGTGAAGTTGAAGTTCAGTACGGCGTTTCATCCTCAGACTGATGGGCAGATAGAGCGGGTGAATCAGATTCTGGAGGATATGTTGTGAGCATGTGTGTTGGACTTCAAGGACAGCTGAGATGACTGTCTTCCGTACGCAGAGTTCGCCTACAACAACAGCTTCCAGGCGACTATTGGCATGGCGCCATATGAGGCCCTATATGGTTGTCCTTGTAGAGCACTGCACTGTTGGGCTGAGTTGGTACAGGCGACTACAGAGAAGGTCGACATTATCAGGCGTCGACTAATTATAGCACAGAGCAGGCAGAAGAGTTACGCCGATACGAGGCGGCGACCGCTTGAGTTAGAGGTCGAGGATCATGTGTTCCTTCGAGTTTCCCCTATGAAGGGAGTCCTTCGGTTTGGGAAGAAGGGGAAACTCACACCGAGGTTTATCGGTCCATTTCAGATACTGGATCGAGTGGGTGATGTGGCGTATTGTCTCGCTCTGCCCACACCACTTGCGTCGGTACACAACGTATTTCATATGTCTATACTGAAGAAGTACGTTCCTGATCCTTCGCATATCATCAGATGAGAGCAGGTACAGCTGAGCGAGGATGCTACGTATGAGTTGCGCCCGACACGTATCCTTGACAGGAAGGAGCAGCTACTACGTAGCAAGGTCATTCCACTTGTGAAGGTGTTATGGACACATCATTCCGAGGAGGAAGCTACTTGGGAGACTGAGGCCGAGGTCAGGAAGAACTACCCTCAGATTCTCGAGGAATACGAAAATGTATAAATTTCGAGGACGAAATTTTTTGTTTAAGGGGGGTAGATTGTAATGACCCGTAAATTTCCGTACTTTGGCTCGAGTACCATCTCGACCAGAAATCAATTAGAATTAAATCCTTTAGGAATTTAACAAAGTTAACTAAGTGCAAAACTCGATTAGCCATGAAATCCGTTGGGATCGTTTTAAATACGATCTGCAAGACCCAAAACTTGCAAAATCGGTGACTCTAGGTTACCCTAAAGTTTAGAACCAAAATCATTTCCCGGCTGCTCTCGGGAATGAAACGAAACTTCGTATTAGGTCTAGATCGCACATCAGAAGTCCGATTAACACGAAGTTAAGGAACTAGGACCGCCTCACTGGGCTTGACTATCATCTCAAAAATCAGGTTCAGCCGATGTCCCACGGCCATTTGTTTGGATCCGGAGTGAGGGAGTGTGAAAAATACTATTCCCTTTACAAAATAAATATCTGGAATAGTGATCTGGCACCATTCACTTGCGCATCAGTATTAAGCAACCAGACCGTCAGAATCAGACTAAATTACACCCTTGGATTAAGAAAAATTTCAGGAACATTTACATGTGCTTGGAATTTCGGATCGTGGCCCACTGACCGTTGAACTGAAAGTGGTCCGCCACGTGCGATCTGGGAATTCGATCGAGTCAAAAACGTAATCCCATATAGATCCATGTGTGGTGAGCTTAAGTCTGATGTTTGGCTCAAGGAGGGCCACCAGAACCTCTCTTTTGAGCTGGAAAAGTGACGAAATACCTATATTAGCAGTAACCCTTGAACCTGAGTCTATTTTGGGGAGGTTTTTGGCTATAAAAGAGGCTTAGAATAGCCCCTCTCACAGCCATACGAATTTGGGATAAAACCCTACAGAGAGAGAGAGAGAAAAGAGAGAGAAGAGCTTGGGATTTGTGAGAGAACTTCCTCCTGCTGCTTTCGATTATCGCACGGCCTACACTGCCTCTTTCCAGGCGCTTTTCCGATGGTATCCACTCCGTTTGAAGGTGAGAAACCCTAACCCTAGGTCTAATTTGAAGTAGATAGGCTATAGGTTGTGAAAAAGGCTAACCGATTCCGCTCTTTAGGCAAGAAAACTCCCGAATACGGAAGCTCACCAAACCTTACAGATCCGTTGTGATTCCAAGGGTAAAGGTGAGGACTTTAGGTGTATAGGTTACAGTTTTCAACGCTTTCAATGTCAGATAATGATAGATTCATGATCTGCATGCAAATGCACATGTACAAAGTGCTTTCCGTTTTCTGTTTCGATTAACGCTGTAGAATATGGAATTTCACATACTCTTGGTATACGTAGAAATACCGTATATGTAATTTTTTTTTGAAAAAATGTTTGACATGTTTAGTTAATGTATGATTATACAACATATGGATAAAATACTAGTTTGGTGAAAGGAATCGCCGTAATACATGCTCGCTTATAAATACTACGTATGTAGAAATTGTGTATTCTAGAAATACCATATATGTGTAAATTTTGGAAATGCATTTGTCGTGATTATTTGCTGTATGATTATGGTATACATGGATAAAACAACCGCTTGGCGAAAGGATAGCCCTAATACGTATTTTGCTAACATACGTCATGTATGTTGGAATGGTGTACTCTAAGTGTTTGTGTAAACGCTTGTGAGTGTAAATGTTTAAGTGTTAGTGCCTTAGATAGGTGCTGATATGGAATTCCCAACTACCTTAGAGACATGTAGGATACCCTCCATGTGGTGGTTTACTTTAGCCACTCACTTGTGATGTATACGTAATTGTGTCCCTATTTGTATAGTACTCTACAACATGCTTTACAACATGCTTTATATCATGCTTCATAACATGCTTTATGATATGCTTCCTAACATGTTGTATTACATTGTTTATCATGCTTAACTCCTCATGCTATTGATGAGAACTGTATGAGTTTGGGACTATGTTTATAGTCCAGGCATTCGGTACCAGATTGGAAATTGTGGCTGAGATTCATGTCGCCACAAGGAATGTGTCTGGCGAACTCGAGTCGTACTTCGGTTGGCGATAGTGGTTGGCCACACGGAGTGCTTTTGCACTTCATATCGCCCAACTTGTTGTGCGCTCGAGCTAGTCAGGCTCGTCAAGTAACCCGATTGTCGAATGTGTGTTCACCATGTTTGGTCATTACTGTTTGAACCTAGGGTACCAAACTTACCAGTGGCGATCCCGTTAACCAAGGTACCTCGATCCGCTAAGACTCATGAGCCGGACATGGTGGTATGGGACACCGTGGCCGAGCTGTCGGCTATCTTTGGGGCCATGTGCCTCCCCGTAGTGACCATTGAGCAACCCGAACTCGTGAGCCGAATACGGTGGTATGGGACACTGTATTCGAGTTGTCGATACTTACGGCGAGAGCCGAGTACGGTGAGACCTGTGCTCGTGCTGACGGGCGACGAGTCCTCTGTAGTATCTTCGAGTATACTCCAAGAGTCTGTGATTGGCAACGAGTCTTTCACAGCAACTAGAGTATGAGTTGATCCGAGTACGGTGAGACCTGCACTTGAGCTGACGGTCAGCAATTGAGCCGCATATGGTGAGATCTGTATCCGCGCTGACGGGTGACGAGCCCTTTGCGATGCCTTCGCTATGCTTCTCGAACCATAATATCGTATGAGATTAACTAGGATTGACGACCCTAGAATGGATCATGTTTGGGAATGATACAAGGGAGGTACCTTAGTTTCCCAATCTTCCGCTTTGTTTGAAATGGACTAATAATAACTCGGTAATCATGATCATCATCGCACCGCATGTGCTTAGTAGATGTGGCGCACTGAGGGAGTTAAGCATTTGCGAATGTAAGATGATGTCGCATGAGGGTGGTTTGGCAAGGGCATACAGCATCATGTCATTTCATTCTCGCACTTAATAAGAGTAGTTAGAATTGTTTGATTTGTACTGCTTTATCATTACTGCTTGATTGAATTGATAACATGTTAACCTATGCTTTATTGTTCCACTGAGTTAGCTACTCACTCCCACGTTACGGGACGGTGTTTGCAACACTAACCAGACTTTGTCGCAGTATAGGCAGGCGCGGTTCGAGAACCGGAGCCGATTTCGACGAGGACCAGGACGAGTTCTCGTTTATCTAATATTGGACGGCTTTGCTTAGGCCGATTGCACCGCGGGGATTACAGGACACATCTTTAGAGTGTATTTTGATTTTTTACTCTAAAAACAGTACATGTATATGGGTACTCAGTTAGCGATCATACTCTGATGTTTCAAAAAAATTTTGTTTCCTTACGTACTTTAAATATACAATTTCAATCTTCCGCTTGCCTTTATACAATTGAACTGGAGTATGATTTACTGTTTTGGTATAATCTCATTCATGTTTATTGCTCTAACTCAGACAACATTTAACCATCATTGTGTATGTTGCATAAGTGATGCGTTGGAACTCGGGAGTTGAGTTCATACTCGACCCCCGAATTTCAGGGCATTACACTTCTGATTATGCTCTTGGAGCGGTTTTAGGCCAGAGAAAAGATAAGAGGCCATACGTTATCCATTACATGAGTAGGACTTTAAATCCTACCCAAGTGAACTACTCGACTATGGAAAAGGAACTCTTAGCCGTAGTGTTCACCTTGGACAAATTTATGTCTTACCTAATCGGATCCAAGATCATTATTTATACAGATCATGCGGCACTTAAGTATCTTCTTTCTAAGAATGATTCTAAGACCCACCTGATACGATGGATCCTTCTACTCCAAGAATTTGATTTGGAAATTAAAGATAAAAAGGGAGTAGAGAACATAGTGGCCGATCACCTTTCTCGCCTTAATACCTCTGATTCCCTTGAGGCGACCCATATCAACGACATATTCCCTGATGAACAACTATTCAGAGTCTCCCATTCACCTTGGTTTGTTGATATTGCTAATTATCTTGCTACAGGTTCCATACCGACACATTGGACCGCACAAGATAAGAAGAAATTCTTTACCGAGGTACGCAAATTTTTCTGTGACGATCCATATCTGTTTAAATATTGTCCAGACCAAATCTTAAGGAGATGTGTGCCAGACAATGAGCATCAGGGTGTCATCTCCTTTTGTCACTCACAGGTCTGTGGTGGTCACTTTTCTGCTAAAAAGACCACGGCCAAAATTCTACAGTATGGCTTCTATTGGCCCACTATGTTCAGGGACACTCATGAGTTTTGCAAAGCTTGTAAGCGTTGTCAGAAATTGGGAGCATTGTCCGATCGAAAAATGGTGCACTTAAATCCCATTCTTATCATAGAGGCATTTGATTGCTGGGGCGTCGATTTCATTGGGCCATTCCCCCAATCTTTTGGGAATTTATATATTTTGCTTGCCGTAGACTATGTCACTAAATGGGTCAAAGTGATTCTGTGTCGAACTAATGACCATCGCACGGTCATTAAATTCCTAAAAGAAAATATCCTTTCCCGATTCGGAACGCCTCGAGCCATCATTAGTGATGGGGGCTCACACTTTTATAATAGGCCATTCGAGAGTTTAATGAAGAAATACGGTATCTCTCATAAGGTGAGCACCCTATACCACCCATAGATAAGTGGGCAAGCTGAGATTTCTAATAGAGAGATCAAACACATTTTGGAGAAAACGGTTAACCCTGATAGTAAAGACTGGTCAATCCGATTGACCCATGCCTTATGGGCTTACCGTACTGCTTTTAAAACCCCTATTGGAATGTCTCCCTTTAGACTCGTCTATGGGAAGGCTTGTCACTTGCCTATGGAGTTGGAACATAGAGCCTATTGGGCGATAAAAAATCTGAACTTCAATTTGAACAACGCTGCCTCACTGCGCAAGCTTCAGTTAAATGAACTTGAAGAAATTCAGAATGATGCATACGAGAACTCAAGAATTTACAAGGACAAAATGAAGGCGTTTTATGACCAACATATTCTACGAAAATCATTCATGCCTGGTCATAAGGTCCTTTTGTATAATTCTCGATTACATCTCTTTTCGGGTTAGCTTCGATCTAGTTGGACAGGCCCTTACATTGTTCTCACTGCGTATCCGCATGGGGCCGTCGAAATAAGAGATCCCAACAATGGCAAGGAGTTTAAAGTAAATGGACATCAATTAAAACCATTTGTTGAGAAATTTGATTCAGAGGACATGTCCACGCCTCTGAATGATCCTATTTACCAGGACTGATCTCCTAGTCTGATGGAGGTATAAGTAGGTTTATTGCTTTCTTAGGACTAGGGTAGTTAGCTTTATTGTCTGGCTGAAGACGTTAAACTTAGCACTCCTGGGAGGCAACCCAGCTTTTCATTTTGTTTCGTTTTCATCATTAGTTAGTTAATGTTTGTGGGTAACATTGTTGCAAACCCTCACAAGACTACAACTCGTCCACTAGGGGCAACCTAGGGGTTTAAAGACTTGTTGCATATGCTAAAGCAATTGAGAGCACCTGCAAAAGTGGTATAGATAGGATTTTATTTTTTACTTTTGTTTTGCTTTCTCTCTCGTGCTGACCGGTTCCTATGCTGCGATCTCTTGGAAAGTCTCTCTCAATTCATCATCCATGTACTATCTTCCCATCACTTCTCATTGACTTTCGTTGTCCCATGTGCATTATATGCTCATATCTTTTACATTGAGGACAATGTAGATTTTAGGTTGGGGGTGGGAGATTAGGTTGTCTAATCAGTGTTTTCTTGGTCTTGAGCAAAAATTGTGAAATTTTTTAATTTTTCTAGGAGTTTCTTGTGAATTTGAAGTGATTTTTGACAACCATGTTGGTGATTTATGACTCTTGGATTCAGTTATCGGTTAGATTTCACAGTTAAATTTAAATTGTTAGTCCATGGTTAGAGGTTTTAAACATTGATTGAGTCATGATTTCACATGTCACATCTCGCTTACACATTAAGATTTCAGTTTGAAACTGAAGGGTTAATTTGGTGATCAGTAAGCATAGAAGGAACCAACTTGAACAATTGCCCGTCATGATCAATTGAAAGGAAAAGATACCATTGAAAAAGGTTAGGCGAAGAATCTTCACCATAGGTTTGCTCCCTATAGGTGTGGATTTCATTCCCCATGGATAATATGAGAAAAGGTTTGGGTATACAGTCTTTGCCATAGGTTTGCTCCCTATAGGTGAGGATTTGATTCCCCTTCTTGGTGTTACTATTAATGGAAAGCTGAAGGAATGGAAAGATGATCTGTGAGGCAAGTTTTGGTTATCACGATTTCTCTTGTTGGTTACCAAAGATATCCTGAAATGGAGAATTGAATCCTAATGTTGTAAGCCGAGACTACACTATACACCCATGGAACTCAATGTTTAGGATTGTTCTAATTGATAGACTAATACTTTAAACTTAATTATAAAGTTTACCGTGTGCTTAAATATAGGAGAAAGTAATGCCCAACATTCATGAATCTTAAAATTCCGACTCCGGTATCTGGTTTGTTTTTCACTTGAGTACATATAAATTATCTTGTAGTTCTCAACTTATTCTTCGCATATTTTGCTCGGGACTAGCAAAATGCTGGTTGGGGGTTGTGTTGAGGGTCTAATATTGCATATTAGACCCCATTTATTGCCTGGATTTACGAGCATAATACTGTTTAACGTCTCGACTTAACTGTATTTGTGATACAAGGTATATTTGAGAGCACAGACTACAAAAAGGTGTTAAACGCATGAAATTAATGCTCTGATGATGCCAAGGCATTGGACGGGACACCATGGGACCAAGATCGAGGATTTACACACCAGAGATCAGTGAAATTCCAGCCACTCACTTCAAACAGGCCTGAAAAATGGCTAGTATGAAAGATCACAGGGTTCCCACCATCCGTTCAGGTTGAAACTTCATATATATCCTGAAGACATAAATGAACTGTACATGTCAAATTTCAGTTCTTAGATCCCTATGAAAGTGGCTAAACTGACAAATCAGCCCATAAAATCCAAATTCTAGGCCCACCTGGTATCTGGATATGCTTCAATTTTTGTCTCAACGTGTTAAATGATCTGACAAAATAGATGGACGGAGAAGATTTCTCACACGCATCACATTGGATCCCACATGTACATGTGGGAGTGCACAGGCGATGCACTCCCGCGCCACACCAGACCTGTGAGATCGGTCAGCGTGCGCTGACCCGATCCGGTTTTCATGTAAACATCGTCCGCAAGGTGCAGACGCTGATTCACCTTGTGGGCCCCACCCATTATGCGTCTTAAAGATCAAAACCGTCCATTGATCTCTAAGAGGTGGTATGACCCTCGCTTAGGTGGCAGAAATTCAGAAGACAATGAAGATCTGAATCCAACCGTCCAAACGGAAGATGGACGTTGGACTAAAACGATTTGTGGACCACAGAGAAATCAAACCGGATTTACCCTTCCCGGACGGTTTTTTTTGTCCTAAACACAATAGACGGAGTAGATTTTCCACCTGGTTTCAATAAGGGGGCCAACGCACATCACAGCGTCACCGCGTAGCCTCTGTTTTGCAACAGAGGCTGTGGGTGATCAATGTGGACCCCACTCATTGTTCGTAGCACCAATTAGAGCTATCCATTCGAACTGGTCATGTGTTTTAACTAAGATGTAGGTGACCTTTTTCTGGGACGCTCCTGACAGTGGCCGCAAACTCTCAGATTATCCGTTCATCGTCGAATGATCAATTAAGGTGGGCCGCATCAACAGACGATTAAAACCGACCATCTCTGGTCAAAGTTTCGAGGAGAACAAGATGAACGGGGTGGATTTCTCAAAAGATTACAACAATGGGACCCACCATCAACTCAACGCACGGGTTATATCTCTACGTGCGTAACAGTTACGCACGTATATGGTTTTACGTAAGGAGAGTTCTCAAGGAGGTCATCTGCCGACATTCATTCTTATATAAAAGAAAGAAGAGATAAGGGAAGGGGGCATCTTGGCCTGGGCGTGGAGCAGGGAGACAGAGAGATAGTAGAGTTTATTTTTCTTTATTTTTCTTTCTATTTTATTTTGTTTTGTTTAAGAGATCCAGCCCATTCATGTTGGGCTGAACCTCTTAGCTAGGGCTAAGAGGTGAAGCTTGTAGCATGATGGGAGAACTAATTGCTTGAGCTTTTTGTTTACACTGAATTGATGTTGATTTTAGTTTAATTAAGGGAATGTTTTTAGTTGTTAATGGTCTGTTGTGACTAAAATTACAATGGGTTTGTGATAGCTTTAAGCATGTTCTTTTCCTTTTTATGTGTATGATGTCAGGAAGCCCTGTTGTTCACCATCGTCTCCTGGGCATAGTCGGATGACGGTACCCTTCCTAACCTTCATGCATTGTTGATTGGTTTGTAATTAGTTTAATTTTGTTGTTTACTTTGTCTCCTGGGCATGGTTTGGTGATGAAATCAATTCTAATTCATATACCTTTCATCTCTTTGAAAACTATATCAAGCATAAGATCTCCCTGATCTCTACAAGTGGATCCTCTGAATCCTTAGTTTCCTTCCTCTAAATTCTTTAAGTTTTAGATAATTAGTCCAACATTATTCCTCAAATTACAATTGATTTAGATCTCATCTTAATCTAGTTCTAGTTTTACTTAATTTTAGATTACGTACAGGTTCAGTCCCTTGGGATTCGACCTCAGTCTTATCGAGTTTATTACTACATCACAACCCTGCACTTGGGGAGTAAACACACCTGTATCCGAAGTTGGGACTCTAATGGCTCACGTGCCCACTCAATTTTCAAAACCAGGTCGGACTAGTTAACTTCTTTTGTCTTCATACATTCTTCTATTGCATCTGTCGGACTGAGCTTTTTATTCCACTTTTTTGGCAGGTTTCCCTAGAGGTCCACTCGTCCTTGATTTGGATCAGAAGAACTGAGTTGCTAAGGCGAAGGCGCGGTCAGGGGAGCTTCGTTCCTGGTCGGATTTGATCACCGCCACCAATCTTCATTGGTCCGGACTGTGCAAGTCCCCGCCTCTCCCGACTTCTTTCAGTGAGTATTCCTTTTATTTATTTTGGCAGAACGGGACTTACCAGTTAGGTTGTTAACCCATCGTTTTTATAGGTATAGCTGAAGCGTCAGGTTCTTGGAAGAGGAGGGTAGCCCCGATAGCAGAGGAACTATTGAGACCCGCTTCCCGGACGAAGACTACTGTTCGAAGGAGACAAGCAACTACTCGCGGAGAGGATCCCTCAGGCCTGAGTGTAGCGGTTACGACTCCAATTACGGTAGCGGTTGCGACTGTACCTGCGGCTGTGGTCACTACGGCCCCGTCTCCTACCCTGATGACTCCTGCGACGGTGCGCGCTGAGGATCACATCCCAGCGGTCGTCAGTTCAACTCTCGCAACCATAGCCTGTTCCATTCTGCCCGCAATCGTTCCTCTCATCGGGGAAGTCCATCCGTCGGCTCCTTGCATAGCTGTTCCTTCATCATCCGAGCGGGACGAAGCCGTTTGATGGCCGACGCCATGATTACCCCTCCCGAGGTTAGGGGTGACCTTGGAGCCGAGGCTCAGGCCTCAACTGGTAGCGGAATTCGTTTTGCAGAGGTGACCGACTCTGCTCAAGTGGGGACGAGCGGAGGGAAGTTTACACCGGGCTATCATCTTTCCTGCTTGACCCCCTGGGCTGCGAAGCACGCTTTTGAGGAGAGTATAGCTAACCTCCTCGACAAGTCAGACAACTCCTTCCTGAATGACTTAGCTTCCGTTTTTTACACGGTATCTTCACCATCTTTCGTCGTTTTCCTTGTACTTAACGATTTTCAAGTGTTCATTCATTCGTTTTTGTACAGTCTGTCCTAAAGCTTTTATCGGCTCGGGGAAGTGCGCGGGAGGCGGAAAAAAGAGAAACTGAGCTGGAGGCCCTTAAAACCCAAATGAGGGTCTTACAGGAGGAGAACACTTCCCTCCAACTTGAGTAAGGCGAGCTGCGCCGGCGAGTTGAAGAAGGGAAGGCCAAGGAGCTTCAGCTACAGGAGACTGTTGTCGACTTGGAGTTAGGGAGTTGCAGTTGCAAGTGGCGGTAGAGGACTTGACAGCTCGATGTGACGCTGCGACTGCCGAGCTGGCCCGGGCTAGGGCTCATGCGGACTCGTTGGCCTAGGAGAATGCTCGACTAGGGAAAGCTCTTGATCGAGCTAAGATCGAGGCGGTGGAAGAGCAGGCCCGAGCCGTTGCCCAGGCGAAGGAAACTCAACAGGCCGAGGATGCAGCTTCTTTGGCCTAGGCGGTGGTTGCAGCAGTAGAAGCCTTCAAAGTCTCAAAGAAGAGGGATGCTGAGGCCGCCAAGTTTTACGGTCGCGGATATGACGATTGCATTGAGGCCGTCCTGGGTCTATACCTAGACCTTAACCTCGACTCAATACTACTAGAGGAAGCTGAAGAGTCACCTGTAGATGAGGTCTGCCCGGATCCTACCCCCGATGCTCAAGCTCCCCCGCCACCCGCATAGTTTAGATTACCCTTTATTTTGAATTTAATTGGAACTTAAACTAGTTGGAACTCTTCTTTTTGGTTTGACCTTCATATGCAGGTCTGTGGATGATGATTTTTTTCTTTTTTTTTATACGTTAATCCATAGCTGATTTCTTTTTGAATGCTGACTGTAGACTACTTGATTGTCAAAATGAGAGGTTGATTTCGTTTGCGGCATAGTCTGAGCTGATCTTACCTTTTGGCGTGCTGGTGTTTCCTAACACCATCTCACTCTGTTGGGCTATTAAGGCTCGTTTGTTAAGTCCGGGCCCCTGGGAGGTCGGCTCATCCCACAATTAGTGAGACCCTTTTGCTTTACCTGTTAATTCGCGAGCCGTCCCCTATATTAGGGGAGTCGGGTCAGCGCTTAGGCTTTTCCCCTAGCTCAGGGGATACCTTGTAGAATCTGTGGAATGACATATTGACCCCTTTTTAAGGGATTAATCCATTAAATCCGCTCCCGCATATGGGGGACAACTTTTCCTTAGTCGAGAATCCGTCCATGTAGATTAGAAAAGGCGAATTTTATTAAGAGCTTTAAAAGCTTGTCGCTCAGAGGCGTACACTTCGGCAAGGCCTTAAAGGCCTGTCGCTTGAATGAGTACTTTTATTGAGAGTCTTAAGGTTAGTTCGTCATGGATAATAAACTTTCAGATGCTCGGCATTCCAGGGATGAGGGAGCTGACAACCTTCAAGGTCTTCTAGGTGGTAGGAGCCTGGTTTAGTTGACTGGATGGCCCGATAAGGTCCTTCCCAGTTTGGTCCGAGCGTACCAGCCCCCGGCTCGGCAGTATTCTGGAATACTCAGTGAAGGACTAAGTCCCCTAGCCTGAATCGCCTTGTCTTGACTTTCGAATTGTAGAACCATGCTACTTGTTGATGTTAGGCTGTGACTTAGAGCTTTGAGATATTTCTAACTTCTTCGAGCAAATCCAAGTTTGTGGCAATCTGCTCGGAATTCTGTTTTTCATTGAAGCTCCCGACCCGGGCCGTAGGGAGACCAATCTCCATAAGCACTATCTCCTCCGAGCCATAGGAGAGCGAGAACAGAGTTTCCCCTGTTGAGGACTGAGCTATAGTCCTATAGGCCTAGAGAACGAACGAAAGTTCTTCTGCCCAACTACCTTTCGCTTTTTCCAGTTTTGTCTTGAGATGATGCTTGATGACCTTGTTGACTGTCTCTACTTGTTCGTTCGACTAGGGATGTTGGGGAGAAGAATACGCAATCGTGATGAAGAGTCCGTGATACATATTTCGAAATTTGTTGTTATCGAACTGTCGGCCATTATCTGACACAATGGTTCGTGGAATCCCAAATCGGCAGATGATGTTTTTCCAGACAAAGTCGATCACCTTCTGCTCTGTGATTTTGGCGACGGGCTCGGCCTCGGCCCATTTGGTGAAGTAGTCGACAGCGACAATTGCGAACTTGACTTGCGCCTTTCCTGTGGGTAGGGGACCGATAATGTCGATTCCCCACTGTGCGAACGGCCAGGGGCCACTCATGGGGACCATCTCCTCAGCAGGTTGCCTCGGCACGGCTGCAAAACGCTGGCATTTATCGCATTTTCAAACGTAATTTTTGGAATCTTCCTTGATTGTTGACCAGAAATACCCTTGTCGGAGTATCTTCAGAGCCAAGGCCCGACTGCCGGAGTGATTTCCGCAGATTCCCTCGTGAATCTCTCATATAACATATTCTGCCTCATCGGCCCGAAGACACCTGAGGTAGGGCTGAGAATGTCCCTTTTTGTACAGGATACCGTCCAGGATGATATATCGGGCTGCTCGGACTCTAAGCCGCCTGGCTTCCAGCTTGTCCGAAGGGATCTCGCCTGTCGTGAGATACTTGAAGATCGGGTCCATCCAGCTCGGACTTGCTCGAACTGGATTGACTTCTTTCTCATCCTTACTAATGCTTGGTTACTCTATGAATTCGACAGGGATGATTCGTGGGATCTTTCCCTCTGCGGCTGAGGCGAGCCTTGCTGGAGCGTCGGCCCATGAATTTTTTGCTCTCAGGATTTGATGGATCGTGCAATTCTGAAAATTTTCGATTAATTTCCTCGCCTTATCAAGGTAGGCTATCATCCTTGTTTCCTTAGCCTCATACTCGGCAGAGATGTGATTTACCACTAGTTGGGAGTCGCATCGGACTTGAAGAGACTGAACACTCAGACTTGCTGCCAATCTGAGTCCGGCTAACAAAGCTTCATATTCCGCTTCATTGTTTGAGGCTCTGAATCCCAACCTGATCGCATATTGAACGGTCATGGAGTCGGGTGCGATCAAGACAATCCCGGCCCCGGCTCCTTTGACATTGGATGACCCGTCCACATAGAGAACCCATCCTGGATCTGATACTGTTTTTTGATCGCTCGGAGGAGCGGTCGAACTCGCTTTGACTTTGGCACTGATCTCTTCGGTGCTCGGAGTGAATTCAGCAATGAAGTCGGCCACGGCCTGTCCTTTGATTGCCATTCTTGAGCGAAACTGAATATTGAACTCACCGAGCTCGATGACACACTTAGTCATCCGACCTGACACTTCGGGCCTCTGGAGAACTTGTCTAAGAGGAGAATTTGTTAGCACAATTATAGAGTGAGCTTGGAAGTACGGACGTAACCTCCAAGCTGAAACAACGACGCTGAGCGATAGCTTTTCCAGGAGCGAGTATCTCGTTTCTGCCAGCACCAAGGCTTTGCTCACGTAATAAACAGGGTGTTACTTACCTCCGACTTCCCTAATCAGAGCCGAGCTGACGACCGAGGTTGAGACCGCGAGGTAGAGGAATAGAGACTCGCCTTCTTCAGGTTTGGATAATAGAGGGGGTGAACCCAAGTACTGTTTCAACTGAAGGAAGGTTGCTCATACTCTGGCGTCCACTCTGCCTTCTTATGACCCTTCAACTGCTGGAAGAAGGGGAGGCACTTATCCATCGCTCTGGAAATGAAACGTTCGAGCACTGCGACTCGACCCGTAAGGCATTGTATATCCTTGATGGTTCGAGGTGAACTCATGTCAAGGAGTACTTTGATCTTTTCAGGATTTGCTTCGATTCCTCTCTGACTTACTTGAAAACCGAGGAATTTTCCTTAGATGACTTCGAAGGCGCACTTTGTTGGATTTAGCTTCATCTGGTATTCTCGAAGGACCGCAAACATTTCCCTGAATTCGTCAGGTGATCGGATGCTTTGATGCTTTTTACCAACATGTCATTGACATATACTTCCATGGTGCGTCCGATCTGTTTGGAGAACATCTGATTCACCAACCTTTAATATGTGGCATCAGCGTTTTTCAGGCTGAATGGCATGACCCAATAACAGTAGAGTCCATTGTTCGTGACAAAGGTGGTCTTCTGCCTATCTGGGGGGTGCATCGTGATCTGATTATATCCGGAATATGCGTCCAAGAAAGAGAGCAATTCGTGGCACGCCGTGCTGTCCACCAGTTGGTCGATCCGAGGCAGCGGGAAGCTATCTTTCGGATAAGACTTGTTTAAGTCTGAGTAGTCCACGCACACCCACCATTTTCCATTGTCTTTCTTCACAAGGACCACATTTGTGATCCAATCGAAATAGTGCACTTCTTCTATAAATCCTGCATCGAGTAGAACGGAGACCTCGTTGGCAATTGCTTCGCATCGCTTAGCATCGCTTAGCATCGAAGGGCCTTCTTTTCTGCTTAACGGGTTTGTGATTTGGATCCACATTTAGTCTGTGGACTATGACTTCTGGAGAAATTTTGGGCATATCTTGATGGGACCACGTAAAGACATCCCTGTGTTGTCGCAGAAATGCTAAATTTTCAGTCCGTTGCTCTAGATTCAATGATGTTCCGATCTGGACAGTTCTGCTTGGATCAGTTTCATCAAGCGGCACTTTCTCCAGATCTTCTATAGATGAGCCTTCCATAGGCCCTTGGGAATCTAGGACATTGATGGCGAGCGCCTGCTTGACTGACCCTTTCTTTACTGCGATTGCATAACATTTCCGAGCTTCTCGCTGATCGCCTCGGAGGTAACCTATCTCGCCCTCAGCGGAGAATTTCATCATCAGGTAGTAGGTAGAAACAACTACTCTCATTGCATTGAGAGAGGGTTTACCCAAGATAACATTGTGCACAGAAGGCACATTGATAACTAAGAAGTCCACCATGAGTGTAACTTGATGTCGTCCTTCTCCCGCGGTCACGGGGAGGGAAATGACTCCTTCGAAAATCACTCTTTCCCTGGCAAAGCCGTGTAGGGGTTCTTCACAGGTCTGAGGTGAGACAGTGGAATTCTCATTCTTTCAAAAGCTTCTGAGTAGATCACATCGGTTGAGCTCCCGGTGTCAACCAAAATGCGGTATACTTTACGATTCGCAATAGTCATGGTGACTACTAGGGCATCGTCATGCGGGTGTTGAATCTCGTGCGCATCTTCTTCCGTGAAGGTTAAAGTGCATGGGCTGACCCGAAGTTCCTTACTGGGCCGCTCGGTTAAATGAACGTAGTGTTCCAGTTCGGACTTCCGGGAGTGAGATTTTCGTGCCCTATTTGAATCTCCCCCACCAGATGAGCCCCCGAAGATTGTATGGATCTCGGTGGGTTCCTCCGTGGTGTTATTTGGCTGCTCGTGCTCCCTTTCTCTTCTCTGAGTAGCTTTCCCTTCTTTCGTGTATCAATGCAGGTGTCCTTTCCGAATAAGGGCTTCGATCTCGTCCTTAAGGTCTACACAGTCATCAGTATTGTGACTGTGATCTCGGTGGAAGCGACAATACTTGCGCTTGTCTCGATAATCTGGGTCGGCCCTCATGCAAACAGGCCAATTCAGCATCTTCTCACCTCGGATGTCCAGTATAATCTACTCAGCAGACGTGTTAAGGGGGGTGTAGGAGCAGAATTTTTCCTCTGGTGTCCTGCTCGGGTGATGATCGCGAGAGATGCGTTCATCGGTCCCTTTGTTAGACGTCTGAGATTCCTCGTTCCTAGGCCTCTTCCCCTTACTATTTGGCTCGGTCACTTGGACATTTTTACGGGCGTTAGTGAATTCCTCCGTATTGGTATACTTCTGAGCTCTGGCCACAAGTTTAGCCAGTGTCTTTGGTGGGTTCTTCCCAATGGAGAAGGTGGACTTTTCTTCTTTCAAGCCACTGAACAAAGTGGCGAGGGCCATTTTGTCATCATAGTCTTCCACTAGTAACGCTTCCTCATTGAAGCGAGTGATGTAATCTTTCAGCGACTCCTTCGGCCCTTACTTGACGATAAGCAAGTGAGTGTTGGGCTTTCGACTTCTCTTACCGCTGATGAACTGGGTAAGGAATAGTCGGCCCAACTTTGCGAAGGATCTGACGGAGTTTGGTTTGAGTTGCCGGTACCAACTCCGAGCGGATCCCATTAGTGTAATCGAGAACCCTCGGCACATCATTGCATCCGTCGCCGTCTGGATCTGCATCCAGGAGTGGTAGGCTTCCACGTGCTCGGATGGGTCCCCGGACCAAGAGTATTGAATGACGGGAGATATCCGGAACCTCTGAGGCATCACCTCGTTCATGATTTTCGAGGTGAAGGGAGGTTCAGTTTCTTCCATCATTGCCTGGACGGCAGCGGGAATTGACGTCGGTTGTTGCTTTTTCTCTAGAGCTAAGAACTTGTTGTTGAGCTCCTCGAACCGCTTCTCCCATGGGTCTTTATTTTCTGCCACAATCTCTTGGACGTTCTCTCTCCTTGGACTTCTCCTCCCCCTCCTTCGTTCCAACCGATGACGGACGTCCGTTGGTGCCAGGGCTGAAGTAACCGAGGCATTAGTCGGAGCTCGCGTTGTGGTGTTCCGAGCCGAGGGTCGGATTTGGGTCGGAAAAGGATGTTGACTCGATATGAGCACCTGAGGATGCTGGGGTGCCTCAGGCCTCACACTCCTCGACGCGGAGTGGGCTTCCACAACTGGGCCGACTGGTTCGGGGACATGATCTTCTTGAGCTGGGCGCAACTGCGGCTCCTGTTACTGCTTCATTCTGTTCACTTCATCACGTAAGGCTTGTATCTCGCCTTGCATGGTTCGATATTTGCTTGCCTGGTTGCGCGAACGTTGGGAAGGTCCCGGGGCCGATTCCGCATGAAGTAGTGACGAGGAACGAGTTTGCTCATTTTGCTCCAGTTCCACAGCTATTGTTTTCTTCTTTCCTCTTGTCATTATACCTAAGAATAGGAACCTGACTTTTTGTATCAGTTCCCACAGACGACACCAAAAATGTCGAGGTCAAAATCTGGATCGCTCTCCACTCCTCAAATAGACCCTGGCCCTGCACAAGGGGTGAGTAAAGGAGACCCTGGCTAAGCCGGGGGACCCTCCGATGCCTAAGTTAGGTCAAGGGAATCTGAGTCTTAAATTGTAAGGTAGAGGGAGAGCACAAGATATTGCGTACCTGTAGCCATGACGTCTTCGTGTATTTATACCTGACTGTATGATGATCCGCGTCCGCTAATCATGGCACGATTCCCTCAATCATGGAGATTTTAGGATCATGAAGATACTGCGCGCAATTCAAGGATAACGTAATATATTACGTGCATCGTGCGTATCTGTGGGCGACATAATCGGCCTTGTCCTCTTATGGTAGTTTCTAAATTCGGCCCGAGGAATGTCCGACTCAACCTCCGCCTTGGGGTATGGAGTCGGCTCGGACCTTTTAGGAGGTAAGGTTAGTTCGGCTCTAGGGACGTCTGCCTCAACTTCTGCTTCGGACCGAGGGACGTCTGCCCCAATTTCCACTTCGGAGTATGGAGTCAGCTCGGACCTTTCGGTAGGTAAGGTTTTCGACTGGCCAAAGATATAGGCCTTTATCAACCTTTGTCTGAACCGAGCGAACGGTTACTCCTACGATCGGATTATCATATGCTGCTGGGGCGTCAGAATCATGAGGGGCTCAGATCTTCCCATAACTAGTATAATATTTGTGTCTTAAGTTCATCCCACTAGTAATGATGTTATGAACAGGATGGATGGAATGTCTGGGAGGTTTCAGTGGTAGGAATTTCCCTGCCCACATTTTCCTTTAGTGCGGTCCACTTAAGTCTTGGATCCTGTTAACTTTTGGTCTCAACTCCTAAAATAAGCTCAAAAAATGGATGGACGGGGTAGATTTCTCACAAACATCACGGTGTGGCCCACTTAGGTTCCCAGCGCAGGAACTTAATGAGAAAGAAATCCGCGTCCTGTCTCGAGACCCAGTGTCCTCGGGTCGAGTAATAAGTTTTGTAGAATTCCTCGTCTCTCTATATAAGAGGGAAACTAGGGTTTTTTAAATCTCTCTCTCTGGTGTTCGTGCTGAAGAACTTGAGCTAAACAGCTGCTGCAATCGCTTCTTCTCTCTAAATTGCGCAGGTGCGTAACTTCACCTTAAAAAATCTAATATATCTGAAATCTGTGATGCATTGATTTGTATCTTAGACTTATACTGGATTCTGATGTAAAAATAAAAATAAAAATTGGACGATCCATTCCCGCCAAAAAACAGAAAAAAAAAAACATACATACATACATACACATCCGTACGTACGTACAGAATCATTCCAATCATTCCATACATACATATGTAGAACATACCTGATAGTGTGGTTCAACCGTTTTAACGATTTTGTACGGAAATTGTGCTCGGAAATCTTGCTCACGAACAATGTGGGTGCTGTTGCCTTAAAAGCGGGTCAACCTGATCGTCAGGTGGGCCAGGCATGTATGGATGGGATGTATATGATCGGCAATTTGACATATTTATAATCCACTTGGTCACCAGTATGCAATGTAGGCCCCCCCTGATGGATGGCCCGGATGCACTCGCCCATGTGTGTTGACCTTAGAATTGTACATTATGTCAATGCGGGCATTGGATCGGCTTGAAATTTAAATTGTAGGTTTATCTAGTTATGAAGTTTATAAATTATGGTTGTTTTTCAACTTTTATACAGGGTCTCACAAAAATGACCAAGCAGCTTCCGATTTTTATGCAACACATCTCTTAATCCGAAAGTTGGATTGATTTGAAATTTTAGCTAGGTGTAAGTTGGCTATATACTTTAAGCTGTCTGGTTGGTTTTTTTTTTTTTTTTTTAAATAAAAAAATAAAATTAAAGATCAGAGTAATATAAATGTGGAAATAACTGGTCAGCCTATCTTTTCTTTTTGACGCGACAAAGGGTTACACTAGCAATGGCATCTTTTGTTCTCTCTCTCTCTCTCTCTCTCTCTCTTGCCTGGTTTTGATGCTAAGATGTTTGGTGCTATTTAGATGGGGCACCAAGATGCATTAGACTTGCTATTTGGATGATTTTTTATAACTATGTACATGCACATGTACACGATGAAGCATGAAAGGGTGTTGGAATGTGAAAGAAGCAAAGATGTTGAACCTTGATGTCTAATTGTGCCCAAGTGTGTTGACTCCACATGCTACAATTGATATCCTAATTTTGTTTGGTAGTCACCCAGAAAACAACCCACCCTCCAATGGAGGTTGGTCATCTTTACATGCACTCAGTGATAACCAGGGAACTCAAAAAAACCAAGTTTTCACACATGGTATATTGCCAGTATGCCACCTTTTGTCTTCAAGTAAAATTTTCATGGAATTCCTTTTTTCTAAACAACAAATTTGTAAATGGAGGAAAATTTTTCTAGAAAATTGTGTTGAAAAACAATAAAGGAAAACAACTTTTCCTTTCTCACAGTTTCCTAGAAACTTTGTTTACCATGAAACACCATTTCCTCCTATTTTCTATGAATCCAAACATGCAGTTATTGTCCCTATTATTAGACCAAATCTGCTCCCAAACTGCCAATCAAACTAGTCGTGCAACTGTCCACTACAAGTCACCCCATTCCAACCTGTATCCTGTCCATTGATCAACCCATTACTGTGCCCTCAAACTTTCATTATGTAGTTATGATACGATGTTGTCGATGCCCACTAGAATTGGGACCTTGCTTGAAGATGAAGACTAGTAAGATGGTCAGCATGAGATGACTCTGCTATACTTAATGGAATTAAATTTGCTGTTGCTAGTAGTGCATTCACCAACCACCCCTAAGGAGGCGAAAATTGAAGACTGGTTATGCACAAATGTCAACGTAGCCTTGTAGAGACTGGTAGATCAGTTGAGGATTAAAGTATAAAAACACCCACAACCATATAGGATTGCTTTGGTGAATGTTGGGTATTTACAATGTCCTTCCTGGTCATCCATGGATGTATGGTGGCTGCATGGAACATTATAGTTTTGCCAACACATGTATGTTCATGCATGAAGAGACATAGACCATTGTCAAGCCGATGAAAGATGATCCGACCAAAAGGCCATTGCTTCTCTGGCCGCAACTTGGCTTCGGTTTAACCTGAACCCAATTTCAGGTTGTCAAGGTCCTCAAGTCAGGTTAGGTCTGGAAAACTGGAACTCAATTTGAAGATTGGATTGGGTTTGGGTCGAGAAAATTCAGTTCGGGTTAGGTTGGGTTGGGTCGGATTTGGGATGGATTGGTTTAGGGTTGAGTATAGAGGAATTCGTGGTAGGGCGGGTTGCTGGTTGGGTCCTTTTGAGGTCGGGTTGACCCCCAACCTGACCGAGTTGCACCTCTAGTTGCTGTGAAGCAGGAGAATAATGAAAGTGACAAGACTGAACAAATGGCAATAGAGTTGAACATGCCAGATAGAGGCAATGTGATGCAGGACACATGCATTTTGCTAAATAATGAGGTGAGATTATTCAGCAAATTAAATTAATTAATGAAAGTCACAAAACATGCTAAAATTATCAAACATCTCAAGACTCCAACAAGAAACTATGAATAGTCTAAGCCACAATTAACAAGCTATGCCATGCCATGCATAATTATTAAATACTTGAAACTAGGATCTAATGGATGTAAGAACAAATAGCATAGGAGCATGTCTATTTCAAAGGGGAAGACCAAATACTACCTAGGGCTTGCTCAATTAGGTTGTAGGTAAACCTAGGGTTTAGGGAATTTGGGGAAAGGTCGAAATTAGGGTGTAATTAGCTCAATTGGCTAAGGGGTTTTGGGTGGTAGGATGTTAGGGATTTTAGGTTAATTAGAGAAATTCAGAATTTAGGGTTTGGGAGATTTGGAAAAAATAGGAAATTATGGAATCTAGGGCTAGGGTTTAGGTAGGGAATGAGGGGTTTTTGATGAGATAGCTAAAAGGAATCAAATGAGGAAGGAAGGGGCTGTATGGGCCAGCCTTGGTCTTCACACATGTGGCCATACAGGCACATGTGTAGGGTTTGGGGTTAGGTTTCGGGTTCCCTAGGGTAGGCTTTTGATGAGGAAGGTCAAGGAAAAGAATGGGGAAGGATTCTAGAAGGGTTTGGATGTTTGGAAAGGTAGAAGATGAAAAGCTCAAGGGAATACCTTGGATGGAGAAGATGAACTATATATGATTGTTGAAAGCTTCGCACTTCTGAGATTGAAGTAGGGCTTCACACTGATCTTCGTTCCAAATAGCTTGGAATAGGTCTTCACATCATATGAAGAGGGAGAACAAAGAGTTTTTTTTTTTTTTGAAGAAAAATAATCCACCATGAGAGGTCCCCCTAGTCTCAACAACTTTCAAAAATTACAAAAACATCACTATGTGCACTTCTACTAAATTACCCCTATTCTAAAAAAACATAATACATCTCTCCTAAAATGTCCAAAATATAAATTAAACTATAAAATAAATCTTAAGATAATCCTATGCCATTGAATGGTCTATGTATCATCCACCGGGCCCCACAAATGGTCACGATCATGATCTGATGGTGATGATGGTCCTAATTGTGATCCAACGGTCATAATGATATGTCGATGAAGATCAATGGCCTGATGCTCCTCAGGAAGATGCTCATGAAGATCCAGGCCCAACGGGCCCCATGTATTGGTCAGCCAACCATAAGGACATTGGTGCTCTCCTCCTCACGTACACTCAAACGAGTGGCGCGCGGATGTCCTCATCACAATGAGTGGGACGTGGAATGTATCTATTGTTGAACATGTGGATTGCGGAACCAGAGAGTCCCATTGGAAGGCAAACAAGCCCCTATATTGCAACCGTAGGACGCTTTTTAAAGTATCAACCATGGTGCTTATATGCACTAGTCTTTTAGTAGCATGACAAAAACACTACGTTGCGTGCACATGTAACGTATGTCTTTGGTACTGTATGCTACAAGGCATGTAGCGTATGCTACATGTAGCATAGTGTGTTGCCTAGTAGTGTACGCTACGTCGCTAACTAAAAATCCTTTTTTATTTTTTAAGTGTGTTTTCACTGTTAGTTTAGTAGCTATTTTGTAAATGGTGGTGACTCGTCCCCATCACACGTGACACTACATTAGGTCAATCTGGACCATTCAATTTGTGGTGCCTATGAATAGGTCATATGCCTATTATCACACCCATCTAACAATCATAAACATCTGAATTTGGGATGAAAATGTGCAACTGGAGAGTTTTTATTTGTTTTAAATGGTATCAGACTCACAAAAACAATAACCCATATAAAACTCGGTCTTTCAAAAGAGGGGTTTTCAAAACCCTACAACTCCAGTGCTGATGCTCTTTTGGCCCTAAAAAATTCCTTAGTTCAATTCTCTCAATCCGCTCAACCATTTGGGGAAAAAAAATTTATGGTTTTGATAGGCCCTATGAAAGGATCCTATGGTTAGAATTTCAAACGCGTTGGACCCCAAACAAAAGAGAAATCAATTCCCTCATTTCATGTCTGTACGGTTGTCGGTCTTTGAGATTTGCAATTTCTGGTTGATTTGGAAGAGAAATAAAGGTATGTTTATAACTATTAACCTCAATTAATTATTTTTATTTTAGTTTTATTGATAAAATGATTGATTTAGGTTATATTTTGTCTTTTTTTTTTTTTTTCTTTTTTCTTTTTTCCCTGTGTTCTTGTTTTGTCATTTTTCTCTCTCCCATTTTTTCCCCTCTTTGGGATGCCAGTTCTATAGCATAAGCTCGTTTGACAAGCATTTGTTGCATGTGGCCTACTATGGTGTGTATGACAAGGCATACTACTTGGTCAGTCCATCATATAGGTTACCACACCATGTCATGATTGCATATGCATGGTTATCCATTGTTGTTTCTTGACCTGTTATCCTACTGTTGACTGCTGTCTACTGTTTTATTTAATTATTTATCATTTTTTTATTGTTTTAATTTAAATATAGAAGTATTGTGTAGCTTATGCTAAACAGCATGTAGCTTACTGTACACGCTATAGAGGGCCGAATGCTACATTATACGCCACATGCTATTTAAAACACTAATATACACCATACAGCTGAAAGTATCGGACATATGGTTGGTGTATCAATGTCCATGCGTGCAGTACTTCACTGGTTCGTCTCTCTCCTCTCTTTCACTCCGCTTTCACCCAAAATTCCTAAACCTAACCCTAAATTACTCAAATCTCCAATTTTATGCCCCTTTTCTTACCCTAGGGTTCTCTGAATTGGAATTGGTAAATCCCTTGGATTAGGGACTGATTACTATGCATGTGTGGCTAAATTCTATTTCCCTTTGAGTATCGTTTGGCTTATCATTTTTATTGTTCCAGCCCTAGCCTGTGTAGGCCTGGACCCGCATAGATTTCCCTTAATTGAATGTTTAGACTTTCATGTGGGATATGGAATTTGCATATTTGTTTCTGAACTAATGTAATCTTAAGCCTGAATTCTTGCACATCATATTTGAATTTCATGTCTTGCATCAAAGTTGGTATCAGAGCTTAGGGTTCTTATAGGGGAATGCATTACATGTTTAGGGTTTAGTTGTTTATGTCCATTACGCATCAATTCTCATCATATATGGCTGTTTAGAGGTCCATAAACCCTGACATAAGCTGCTGAAATTTTTCGTTATCCCCTTATTTGAATTATTTTAGAAATTAACTTAGCTTTCTATTTCTAAGTTTAGAAACTTTCCTTTTCTGTTTTTAGAAACTAATTTCCTTTCCCTCTTCTTTTGTAGAAACTAGTTTACTTTCCTTTTTCTTTTTAGAAACCAACTTACTTTCTATTCTTAGAAACTTTCCTTTTTCTTTTTTCTAGAAACTGGGTTGTTTTTTTTAGAAACTTTCCTAATTTGATTTTAGAAACTAGGTTGCTTTTTTAGAAATTTTCCTAATTTATTTATTTTATTTTTTTAGAAACTTAATTTGTTTTTAGAAACTTCTTTTTTTCGTTTTTAGAAAATAGGTTACTTTTTTAGAAACTTTTCTAATTTGTTTTCAGAAACTTTTCTTTTTCGTTTTTAGAAACTAGGTTGTTCTTAAAGAAAAAAAAAAAAAAAAACTTTCTTATATTTTGACAACTATATTGCTGAATTTTGGTTTGCACCCTTCACTAAATATGGAACAACTACTAGAGTCACTAAACAAGCAATCCCAGCAGATCGAGTCTTTGGATAAGCTCTTGGAAATGGACCAATGCTTTGAACAGCTTGATGTGCGCATTACTCGACTAAAGACCATCGCCAGGACAAATCCCACCATTGGGGTAGATGTCCAATCTCAGGCAGGTGGCCTGGAGGTTAGACCAATGAATGAAGTTGGTCAATGAATCAATTATGGGCGTGCACCCACCCTATGAGGGACATCAAGACCACTATTTTGAGGGGTACAACATGGGCGGCCTTATGGCTGGAGAGAGTGCACCGAAAGCTAGTGTATAGTTACCAACTGAGGGCATTCCGGTAGTAGATGAATTACATGATGTTTTTCCTAATGATCTACCGGATGAGTGTCTTCCTAGGAGGGATATAGAGCACACCAGAACATGGGATACCGTAATAATTACAGCCGAGTTTGCGTTTAATAGTTTTGTTGATAGGTCCACAGGTCTCAATCCTTATGAAGTCGTTACTGGTTATAAACCTGGGAAACTTATTGATCTTGTCCCTATGTCACTGTTTCATAGGCCGTCAGAGCCTGCAGAGTCTTTTGCGCATCACATTCATTCATGGCATCAAGAAATCAGGCAGAAGATCACCACTAATAATGAACATTACAAATTTTTGCAGACCAGCATAAACGTTTCAAAGAATTCAATATTGAGGACTCTGTGATGGTCCGCATCAGGCCCGAGCGGTATCATCCAGGGGCCGTTCGTAAGTTACACGCGCGTAACGCTGGACCCTTGAAAATTATAAAACGAAACGGTCTTAATGTGTATGAGGTAGATCTTCCACCTTCCATGGGAATTAGTTCCACGTTCAATGTGGAGGATCTAGATACTTTTCAGGGGACCATTGATACTTTGTCCGGCCCTTTGCCCACCCATCCCGATTCCCCAGATTTATCCCTTGATCCATGACTCTATCCCGACCCATCTTCCCAACCCCTACGTCCCGTATCTACCCCTCCCGACCCATCTTTCCAGCCTCTATGTCCTATACCTACCCGTCCCAACCTATTTTTCCAGCCTCTACCTCCTATACTTATCCTTCCCAACCCATTTTTCCAGCCTCTACGTCCCATACCTACCCGTCCCAACCCATTTTCTCAGCCTCTACCTCCCATATCTACTCTTCCTGACTTTTCTTCCCAGCCTCTGCCTCTCATACCTAACCTTCACACACCCAGAGAAGAAATAGAGGATATCCTGGACCATCAGATAGTTTCAACGTCGGACAGCAGGTTTCAGAAATTCTTAATCAAGTGAAAATCACGTCCAGCTTCAGCCAATACGTGGCTCACTGAGAAGGAGCTCCAGAGACTTGATCCTTATATCTCGGAACGGTTCAGGAATTTTATTTTGGCAGTGATGAAATCTTCGCAACCGGAGAGAATTGATGGCGACATCATGCGCACACGTGCACGCATGCCACCCCCTACGCACGTATGTACGAAGGAGGGCCCCACCGTCGATCTGGCTCGATGAAGACGTCTAGGGATGACCTCCTAGTTAGAAGACAAAATTTGGTTCAAAAGAGTCGGCCCGATAGTCAAGTAAAACCCATCATGGGATCTCATGATCGTGGCCCACTAGTCAGATTGATCTCATATTTTAGGTCTTGCTTATTGATATTATTTAGAACATCATAAACGCTTTAGATTTCTTTGTTTGGTTTTTATTTTAGCTTACTTCATCGCCAAGTAATAGGTTGCGCACGTGGCGCGAGTTTTGGGGTATAGGGGTTTTTTTTTTTTTTTTTTTTTTTTTTTTTTATAAATAGGCACTCCTTGTAGCTCTTTTGATTAATTGAAGAATAATAAAAATTATGCGTTTTCCTACTCTCTGAGTTGTGAAGTCTAATTGGGTGCGAAGCCCTCCTTTCTTCGAAGGACTAACTACCGTGGTGCGAAGCCACATCCATCCCGATCCACCTCTATCTTCTATCATCCATATTTCTATTCTCTTACAATCATTTACGTTTCAAATCCATCTTCTATTGCAGTCGTTTTTCTCTCTATAGCAGATTTTTAGAATCTGGCCATGCAGAAGGGTTGAAACTTCGGGCGAAGCATCATGCACAAACCATGCATCGGATCGAGTTGAGATTTTGGAGTTTTGGAGTCCATTCCTGGCCGACCAGGGCCAAGTTGGCCTTTTTCTGAATAGTGGGCCCCACACACATGCGCCCGGGATCACACGCACGTGCGTCTGGGCCATTGTTATTGTTCATGCGTACGGTACTTCTCTGGTTCGTCTCTCTCCTCTCTTTCACTCCGCTTTCATCCAAAATCCCTAAACCTAATCCTAAATTACTCAAATCTCCAATTTTATTCCACTTTTCTTACCCTAGGGTTCTCTGAATTGGAATTGGTGAATCCCTTGGCTTAGGGACTGATTACTATGCATGTGTGGCTGAATCCTATTTCCCTTGGAGTATTGTTTGGCTTATCATTTTTATAGTTCCAGTCCTGGCCTGTGTAGGCCTGGACCGGCATAGATTCCCCTTAATTGAATGTTTGGACTTTCTTATGGGATATGAAATTTGTGTATTTGTTTCTAAATAATGTGATTTTAAGCCTCAATTCTTGCATATCATATTTGAATTTCATGTCCTGCATCAAGTTCTCTATTTCGGATCTTTACCCAAATTGTATAAGCATTGATTGTGTATGCACCATCCCATCATTGGCATGTAGAGATGGTGTAGATTTGGTGGGGACCGGTAGGCTTTCTTTCAAGGTTTTTCACATTTAATTGGAGATTTATGTAGAAGGCTATATCTTTATAGCTGGGTTATATCTATATAGCACAACAGCAAGATGAGGCTTATTGGTTTGAATTGATGGTTATTTAGCATAAGTTGCTCTAGTTTCTAGCCACATTAGTTGCTCTACTCTCTTTAGAATGTGTTTCTCCATTCCATTATTTTGGGCTTAAATGTCATGCTTGTGGCATATCTTTGGAGGTTTGACTGTATAAGAGGTAGAGATTTATCTTTCAAAAAAAAAAAAAAAAGAGGTAGAGATTTATCGAATTCAATTCCGGCATTTCTGTTGTATGGCAATCACTTCTAGAGTAAAATTGTCAAGAAGCATGTATCTTACCAACAAATGCGCTTGCACATCGTCTCCCATTAGAAATGATTTGCAAGCTTTTGCTTTATGACACTATACTCAGCAAATGCCATTAAAAATTTCAAAACAACCTTAAAGAGGTGGGTCCTAGTCTGTTTTGTTGCAACTGATTCTTAGTAAATGATTTTCTATACTCTTCTATTCGTTATGGAGGGCCCTCTAAAATGACCAGAGGTGGGTTGTTATGTGTTTGGCTTCTCTCCAATCCAAATAGAGGAAATGACAGTGTAGGGCAGGTGCTATTTTATATCATAGTGAGAACCAATCCCTAATTGCAATTGCATGCATTTCAAGTTGGACTTGTAATGATGGCCATTTCATTTTAGGGTTAGTACTTCCTCATTATGATTTGAGCATAGTTTTGATGTGGGCATTAGACCCTCATTGTGAACTGAGTGAGGCATCCATGCTTTGATGAATGCCCCTGTATTGAATCAAACAATTGCAATTCAACTCAATTGAGCATCCAAACATGGCTTTAGTTACTTTGCCGGGCATCTAATAGCAGTCAGCTTGCAAAATTTCTCTCTTTTTGTCTTTTTCTTTTTTGCTTTTTCTTTCTTTCTTTCTTTCATTCTTCTTTCTTTTTTCTTTTTCTTTTTTTGAACTCCCTATTCACGCGTTGTCAGCTTGCAGAATGGATATGCAAGTGAAGCTAGCAGTGGTGGTGAAGGTGATGGGCCGCACTGGTTCAAGAGGACAGGTGACTCAGGTCAGGGTGAAGTTCCTGGATGACCAGAATAGACTCATCATGCGGAACGTGAAGGGACCCGTCAGGGAAGGCGACATCCTCACCCTGCTCGAGTCTGAAAGGGAAGCAAGGAGGCTGCGCTGAGCAAGGTTCTGTTCCCCAACTCCCTGGTTTTGTTAGGTATGTTTTCATTTACATCATCCCTTGTTTGGCTATGCCAAAATCCTTTGAACTTTGTATGAGAGAGCAACCGACCACTGAGTTGAAAATCACAGGATTTGGGATTGATTTAAGCTTTTAGACTTGATTACTAGAGAAGTCATCACTTTTTAGATTGTGAAGAATGCTAAGCTCAATGTGACCCTTGCTATTAAATTTTTTTTCGAAGCACTCAACTAACAGTCCATGTAAGGGCTCACCCAAGCCATGGCGCCGTCTAATTGCTATCCTGTATTGGAGCTGTGCTAAGCCTAGCACATATGCCAGCATGGCAGAAAGGTGCAATATCTAAGCCATCCATCAGAAGGGTACCTCTATTATGTAGATTTCATATCAAAAGAATCAGGTTGGTCCAGTAGTCATGTGAGCCAAAGCCAAAATTAACTGAACCAATGTACCGTTCCGAAAAAATTAGCTAAACTTTTCTGAAGTGTCCTCTTATTTTTAATATCATGACATGCCTACTTGATGGACCACATTTTATCTTTTGGCAGCAGCATTTAAAGAGTGAGGTCCTCATGATGGATGACTTGGATATTTCACCTGTGTGCTACCTTGGCATATTTGGGTGGCGTGTGCATTAGCTGACTTTGTACACATGTGGGCATAACAAAGCTCCATGAATTGCAAATTCGTAGAGCTCTAGGGTGCGTTTGGGTGTGCCACCATATTGTGATTGGTGGTACCTGCAAAGAATGTAATGCAGTTGCGTCTGGTAGTTTTGAAAATGGAACTGGCATTAAGCAGGCTTACGTTTCCTAGTTTTTCCTGGCGAAACATCCATTGTCATTTGTTGTTGCATCTTGTCCAGTCAATGACCAGAACATCCAAAGGGAAGCCCACTGTCTCAACCTACCAGCTGCTCTATTATTGCCTTCCTACCTTAAGTCCCTTGCATTGGGTGGAAGCGGCCTGCTCATGAGAATGATATGGTAGGGGTTGTTTTGGCCTGTGTAGCTTTGATCTCAAGCCCAAGCCAGACTAGATGTGATGCGGACGATGATGGTGCAGGGATTGTATGAATAAACACTCCCTCCTTGAATAATCACACATCTTGATTAAGGTGGATTGGGATTTTTAGTCGATGAGTTGCAGAGTGGGAGGAAGAAGTCCATTTGTAGTTTTGAGTATTTTAGAGTGGGACCGACCCAGTTCGCCTTGTAAAGTTGGTGTTGGAGAGGGAGTGAAGATAGCTCTTGAGGTATGTTTGATTATGTATGGTGGTGGTTCTGATCCCAGCTGTTGAATTGAAGTGAACTGCGGGTTGTGATTTGTTGTTGTGGATAGTCATTTTGAAATCAGTTTGGGATCTCTTTGAATCGAATTGAGCAGTGGAGTGTGATTGGCTGTGGATGGTCCTCAAATCAATTAAGAGTCATCTAATAATCAAGCAGTTGTTGAGTTGGGCTGGAGTGTGGTTGGTTGTGGATGGCCCTCAAATCAATTAGGGTCATCTAATGATCAAGCCAATCAGCCACCATTGTAGCACAAAAGGGGATGAGATTTTCATGTGCGACCCACAGCAATGTCCATGAGAAATCCACTCCATCCATTACTTTGGGCAACTCATGTTGGGACATTTGCCAGAAATGAAGTGGATTCAATACTCAAGTGGGCCACACACGACAGGAAACAATGGGGGATGGAAATGCCTACCATTGAATTCCCACAGGATGAGATGAAAACATAAATAATTAGCTTGATCCAAAACTTGTTTAGCCTACGAAGGTTTTTCATTGGTAGGTTTTCCATCACCACGTATGGATTTGCCTCACATTTGGGTTCATGCCCTAACATGAGATGGAGAAACTGATGGATGTAGTAGTCACACAGACATATCAGTGGGCCCAAAATAGCTAATCTACAGGAACTTCCTGTCCTTTACAGCACAATGTAGCTATTGCTTCTGTTGGAATCCAACCTCCCATCTGATGGTCGTGATTGAGTTAAGCATCCAAACAGAAATTGTCAAAGAGAAAAGACCCTGATCATGGCTCGCAACTGGGCTGCACCTGGGCTTTTGACAGAAACTGAGCAGTTTGAATTGACTGCCTACCAAGGGTGCTGACCCGGGTGAGTCCGGGTTAGCTGATTATTATTAATTGGACCATGATTTTGGGCTTCTTTAGGTCCTTGGACCATTAAGATAATCATGGGACTGTTCAAAGGGTTCATTGGTGATTTCAACTAGTAAATTTTATGAATTGACCATGCCCGTTAGCAGCTGTGGTCCAAATCAAGCCCATATCTGAGCCTGAGTATCAACCCAGTATTTTGAGCAGCGCAGCCAGTTGCAGCTCGCAAGTGGATTCCACGTTTGTTGGGTAAATCTTTTATAAATTTGTTCTGAAATTTTTTTTTTTTAAAAAAGAAAGAAATGGTGTGGGGCCCAATAATCAATTAATCATAGTACTAAGAGATGCTGATCAAATATGCCCACATTCCTTAGTGTGTTATTGTTGGATGGCTAGGATCATCTACTCGAAATGGCCTTTGAGATGGATGGGCAATCAGATTTGGCCCCACATCATCATGGATGGCCCCAATTCAGTGACTGGAACTTTTCTAGTATGGGCCATCCATCATTGGGTGTTTAAGATGATCAGTCAAAGGTTCACTCCATGTGATGGTCAGTTTGGATCATTGATCGGACCTTTTTCTAGTCTAATATATATGGGCTGTCTATTTCTTGTCCATTGGTCAGGTGGTTAGGATCAACGGATCAAAGTGAACATACCTGATGGACAATCCCGTCCATTTCTTGTCCAGGAGGTCACTGATGGAACTGTTGGGACCTTTTCTAGTAAAGTAATTATGGACCTTCCATTTCCATAAAATACTGGGAAACTTGGACAGTAGGGAGTGGGTCTATCCAAAGTAAAACCGTAATATGAAAAGCTGAGAGCAATGGTTCATCTGGGCTTCAATGTAGAAACGATCTTTAATTAAAGTGCCTCATTTCTAAAACATGTGGGCCCATCAAATGATTGAAGTGGCCAGATTTTCATCTCTACATTATTGGATTTAGCGCTCATGAGCCATCCCACCACAAGTGCTATCCATCCATCGTTGGCTGGCATATCATCTGAAACCACGCCTGTACAAGCCCATGAATTATACAGCTGTATCGATCTGAAACAGCTACTGATAGATACAGAAGCCAATTTTTCAACCTTCTATCCAACTGATGGACATCATCCATATAAACAAATCAAATCAAGAAAGGCTGTCATATACAAGAAAAGAGTACAAAACCAAAGCTGAATTTTATTAATCCAGCATAATGCTGGAATGAAATTTGAAAACAGTTTGTGCATTGGAAGTCCAAAAACAAACTACCTATCATTAGTAACAAGCAATGACTTGGCATCGAATACAGATCTCTGAACATTACCAAGCTCTTCTTCTACATTTGCGAAAACGCAACATAAGTCATCATCTACATTGGGAAGCGCAAACACAAATTGGTTATCATGTAACATTCTCATCTTGTTTTGGGTTGCTGCTGTCCTTGCTGCTTTCAGCTCATCTAAGATGCTCACTGCTGCCTTCACTTCTTCCTCACATAACTTAGCCTCTTCCTCTTTCAAAGCTGACTTGTAAAAACACTGATGGTATTCAATTATCATTCTCTCCACCTCTCTCCTCCCTTTGTCTCTCATCTTGGAGAGCATCTCGTTCTCTCCAAGGACATTCTCTAGCCCAAGTTTCGCCTCCTCTACTGATCGCAAGTCTTTCGTTATCTTCGATGGTCTGGATTTCGTTATCTAAAGCCTCTGATTTCTGCCTCAAGTCTCCCATTTCCTTTTGTATGACGCCTAGCTGTTCACGTGACTGCCTGATTTCAGCTCTTAGCTTCGTTCGCTCTTCCTCGGATTTGAGCAACTCCCCAGCTTTACTCAGCTGCCAGTTTCTCTGCACGGGAACGTCTGTTCTGTCCAGATTATCGATTTCAAACAGCACCTTTTCTGTCTTCCTTAGGTTTTCAGCATCTTCGAGTTTTGATTTTAAACATTCAATGCTGTTTCTTATTGCAGTTTCAGATTCTCGGGCCTTAATATGAGCTCCCTCTATTTCTTCCTTGCGGACTTGAAGATTTGTCATTTCTTCTTTCTTTTGTTCCAAAGAGCAGGAGGATGAGTCCAGCCTCGCCCTTGCATGAGCTTCTCATTGTTCCCAGTAATTGACCGAGGAAGAGATACTGGATAGAGAAGATCTCAGTGCGATTAGCTTGTTATCCGTTACAGTTTTTCTTTCATGTGCTTCGAAAGAGAGGAGTTTGAGGGCCACAATCTCCTGATGTTTGATCTGAACACCGTTCTCCACGGCTTCAATTTCTCTCACAAGCTTGTCTATGTTGATGTTGGCTTTCTCAAGCAACCCAAAAAAACTTACGGCTTTTGCAGCATATGCTAGCATATCTTGCGCCATTTCCAACTTCATTCTAGCCAAATTCAGCTCTTCTTCAGATACTTTCACTTCCACAGGTTCAGCATTTGATTCCACTTTGAAATTCTCATTATCAGCAATGACGTTTCCCCGTTCTTCAATTGGATTTCTTTTTTCTTCATCAATGACAGGATCTTCTGGATGTGCGATTTCAAGTCCATCCATTGCGATTTCAAGCCTGTCCATTAAGGATGTTTCCAGTTCATTTGATCCAGAGAAATCCAACTCTGATGGTTCATCAGATTTTGAAGAAGTGTTACACAATTTGGAGTTTTCCTTGCCATCTTCACTCCAATAAACTCTTTCTTCGTCCACTTCAACGAGCTTTTCTGGACAGTTGAAGTCTTCTTTCTCTCCAACATTGTGCTTTTCGTTGGAGCAAAGCATCTTCTTAAATTCATCCCTCTCCTGCATGGCTTTCTCATACAAGCCCATTAGCCTCTCGTTCTCTTCATGCATTTCACTAATCTGGTGCTCCAGGTCTTCAACGTCTTTCATTTCCACACGATAGTTTTCATCATGGTCAGTGTTTTCATGACATTCTTCATCGGCATTCGCAGCTTGAAAGGCATTTCCTGACTTAGTATTCCCTTCTGCGACAACCCCTTCATACAGTTCAATGAGTTTGTTATTATCCTCAAGCAAGACTGACTTAGTACTACCTTCTGCGACAACCTCTTCATACAGTTCAATGAGTTTATTATTATCCTCAATCAAGACTTTTAGCTTCATCCGCAGTTCTTCATTCTCCTTAGTCAAAGTGATGGTTGTTTCATGTGCTTCAGCTTCTCTCTGGCTTGCAGCTGCAATTGCCCTCCATAGTAGGGGAAACTGAAAGATCAACTTGCAGATGCTGGCTCGCGGCTTCTTTCTGGATATTGGCAGATTTTGTTTCTTCTTCTAGCTGTGATACCAATTCGTCAACACGCCTGCATATTTGCCAAATCAGCAAATGATTAGAAACTTCAATGAGATTAGCATTTTAAATATCTAGTTACAACTTGTATGCTAATTGAATACACAATTTGGAGGAATTGTGATGGATTTCTCCAAAAAGCTAAAAATTAAAAAAGAGGAATTGGAGGGTAATGAGGCCCATGAAATTAATACTTGTAACGAGTTGCTGCACTCCGTACACGCAGGTCTATTCAGTGACCCATCTGTTGATTTGATTGGCCCCTATTTTTTGCGGTGCCCCAAAATTTCTATGGGTTGGAAGTTCCTAAACCTTCATCATTGACTAAATTCTGTTGAACGTGGACCAATGTGCTTTTTGTTGACCATTAATTTTGTAGGCCACTTGCTTTAGAGGGAGCACCTGTCCGATTTGCAGCCCATCCAATCAATAGCCTGGATCACCAAATCAACAATCCATGGCTTGGACATGGCATCCCTCTGCTGCATTGGTACACTTGGCCACATGTATACTGCCTATAGAATTAGCCAACATCACCTAGCTCAATTTAATGTTTAAGATTTTGCACAATCAGCAGATGATCCTTCTCCAAGGTGAAGAATGTCAATATTTTGGGTTCACTCGTCTATGGTTAGAATCTCAAGGTCTGGAACCATCGAGGCATAACTTATCCATGGTGGGGCCCATCCAGTCAACAACTTGGATCACAAAAAAAAATCCACAGCTTGGACGTGGCATACCTATGCTGCATCGGTACATTTGGATGTGTGCACCTAAAGAATTAGCAAACCTCTCCTACTTATTACATTTTAATTAACTTGTTTAACTAATTTTAGCTGAATTTCAGTTTTAAGATTTTGCACAACCAATTGATGATCCTTCACCAAGGTGAATAATGCTGATAATTTCAGATTGAAAACCCCAACTTCATAGAGTATTTTATTAAAAGAAATGTTGTAATGAAGATCAGTCAGTGGTGAAGACCATGAGCGTGTAAAACAACATACTCAGCTTTAACATTTTATTTTTTTTCAATAAATACTGTATGAATTTTGAGTTTTCAATCCGAAAGTACCTCTACAACAGCCTACTTCTTCACATCCATCGCGCAATGCATGCAGTTATTGATAGACAGAAAAATCATGGTATGCACTTTCGTGTACTAGCTAAAGCATTCCGGGTGCAAGTCTATATTGATAGATGCATAATCCAGCACACCCATTTGAAGCTTTGGATTTGTAATCCTTTTCAGATATCGAATGGATTCGGTATCTGGCTGCCTGAAAGTTGGATAGGCTGGCCCCTATGTAAGGATTATATTGCCAACCTTGGTGAAGGATCAGCAGTTGTTTGTGCTAAATCTTAAAATGGAGTAACATACTCTTGGTATATAAAACCCAAAGGCATATGAAAATGCCTCCTTTGATACTAGGAGTACGTTAATTTTAAAAAAGTGAGATGATCATGGGATTTATGATAAACCAAAACACTGAATCCATACCTCTCCAACTTTTCTTTGGCTTCGAGGCAGGCATTCAAGTTCTTGCGCAATGCTTCCACTTACTTCTGATTTTGAATATCCTGCAAGACATGTCCAGTATGAATGGATATGTAAGGATGCAATTGCAAGGAAAATTTTCAAGCTGAAACAGGTCAAATTCTTGATTGAAGAAGTAACACTACCTGAATATGGAGAAACTCATTCTCCGCATTGATGGAAGAATCCCAAGGCATTGGTGAATCCTGTGTTGAAAGTATACACATAAGATAATTTCACAAAACAATGATTATAATTATCTGAGGGTCCCTCATTTATTGTTAAAATGATATACCTCCAATAATAAAATAAAAGTATAAAAACCATGCCTGATAACTCTCAGAAACTAATCTTTTGAGTTAAAACCCAAAGCATGTACCTCTTTTCATCATCAGTTGAAACCAATAACAATAGATACATTTTACAGTGTTTAAAAATGGTGTCAGTGCTTGTTTTGCAGTGGTAGGAATGGTGTCAGTTCTTGTCTGAAGCTCTTCATACTTGCAGTGGTGGTAACCTAAATGGATAAGAGAACATCATAACCAGAAAATAGTGGATACATAGTATTTCCTGAGCTATGCCATATTCATGTGACAGTCATCATTATCATGATCATCTTAAACCTTTCTCCCAGCAATTTGTGGTTGGTTGTTAAAGGTGGATTAGCAAAAAGTTCTACGATTTGACCCACTAGACATTTTCCTCCTTTACCCGGGCTATTGGAACCAGGCACACAGCAGAGGCTCATGCTCATGTGAATAGGATATAAATATAGGATTATATAGGTGAAGGGATGTTTGATTGATGAGAATGCCCCTGACTGTCAGAGTGAAGACTTGACCTAATTTTTTGAAGCAGCAGCTTCAATTATTGGAGAAGACAACAAGCTCTTAGTATTCATACAAGGCACCCTAGATTGATGTAAGAATATTTGATGGGTTCTATACCTACAAGTAACGGATTTTAGTATATTGGCATTGCAACTTGGTACAAGGTTGAATGAGTTCTTTAAGGTTGAAGTAGGCCTTCAGACTTTTCAATAACAAGTCACGACTGCTACAACAATTTTTTTTGAAGATGTGTGGAACTTTCAAAGGTTGAAAAGAGAAGAGCTCACCAGTTTAGGAGTAATAATTGACATAGAAGCATAACCCCTTGAGGAAATTACCGATCGTGCAAGTTTTGATATAACATCCAGTTTCCCAAGAGAAGCAAAACCAACACAAGTAGCCTCCTTACAGTAGTACAATTACGCTCCTACAAGAGGTAAACCAACATAAGATGGTTATAATAAATATCCAAGGAAAATGTTTAGCGGTTAATTTCCAGTTACATCTTCTCTTGATTGGAAATCTGTATATTATCCTCACAAGAATGATGAAACCCCCCATGTTTCATTCTAAAGCACAAAAGTATCCAAAAAAGTCATGCACAGTAATAGCAGATATGTGAAAGCAATTCAACTTAAGAATTCATAAGGTGGCATTGTATGCACCTGAACTATTGCTGGATCCTTCTCATGCATAACTTTCCAATCCAGTGCTTCCAATAACTGCAAATTACAAGACGTGCAAAGGTATAAGCATAAAAGTACTGTTGTCCAATCAGATCTTCAGCGGCTGGATGCGGAAGCCGAGTTAGGCCTGTTGTCTAAAGAATTGATGCAAACGTGCATTTCGATTATCCAGGAGCTTTCAATTATAGCCCAGGAAGAGGAAGCCTCGTGGAAGATTAAATCCAGAGTCCAATGGCTTGCGGAGGGGGACAAAAATACCAAGTTTTTTCATACCATGGCCAATATGCGTCATCGATCGAAGGCCATTCTAAGCATTACCGACAACGGAAACATAGTGGAGGATAGAAAACAGATAGCTGCTCTCGCTATTGATCATTTCAAACATCTCCTGACCACTGATAAATGGGTTCAACCAAAACTTGATAATATTTCTTTCAGCTGTTTGCAGCCTGCTGATGTTGATCTATTGGAATCTGCCTTCTCGGAAGATGAGGTTAAGGCGGCAATCGACGCCCTGGGTGCTGACAAGTCTCCTAGTCCAAATGTGTTCCCGATCTGTTTTTATCAACATTTCTGGGCTACGGTTCGTTTAGATGTTCTCGACTTTATTCGGGAATTTCATGACAGAGGCAGACTCTCGAAGGGTCTAGGCGCGACTTTCATCTCGCTCATCCCAAAGGTCGTGGGGGCAGCCTCGTTTGCTGAATTTAGGCCCATTAGTCTGATAGGGAGTCCGTATAAGATTCTTGCGAAAGTCCTATCTGCTCGCCTCTCTAAAGTTATCGAAGCTCTCATCTCTAGCAATCAGAACGCTTTTATCAAAGGCAGACAGATTATGGATGGAGCCCTAATTGCCAACGAAGTTCTTCATTCCTGTCATAAGTCCAAAGCCGAAGCTATTTTCTGCAAGCTGGATATTGCTAAGGCATATGATCATGTCGATTGGGATTTTCTTCTTTATATGCTAATGCGGATGGGTTTTGGCATCAAATGGAGAAGGTGGATCGCTGAGTGCATTGGTTCGGCCCACTTTTCAGTCATTCTCAACGGCTCCCCATTAGGTTTCTTCAAAAGTTCGAGGGGTCTCTGGCAAGGAGATCCTCTTTCCCCCTATCTATTTCTGATCGTCGCTGAGACGCTCTCCCGAATGCTGAAGAAAGGGCAAGATCAAGGTATCCTTTGTGGTATTTCTTTGCAAGGTTTGGCGGCTCCTCTCACGCATATCCAATTCGCCGATGATACTCTCATTTTCTCCGAAGCCTCCAAAGAACAAATAGAACATCTCTTCATAGCTATCCGCTGTTTCGAAGCGGTGTCGGGCCTCACGATTAACTTCAGCAAATCCAAACTTCTTGGTATCAACGTTCCTATCGACACCCTAAAGAGCTATGTAGGTACAATTGGTTGTAGTGTAGACTCTTTTCCAACATATTTTGTTGGTTTACCCCTTTGCTTTGGTCCCCCGCCGAAGTACATGTGGAATCAGGTCATTTCGAAATTTCATAAGTACCTCGCCTCTTGGAAATGCCGATATTTATCCCTTGGAGGGAGGCTGACCCTGATTAAAGCTGCCCTGTCCTCTCTGCCATTGTATTTCATGTCGCTGTTTGTCTGTCCAGGATCGGTTCTTAAGAGTATCGATCAAATCAGAAGGGATTTCTTATGGACTGGGAAAGAGAATCAAAGAAAGTTTCACCTGCTACAGTAGAATGAGGTGTGTAAAGTGTTCAAAGAGGGAGGTGCAAATGTTAAGAATCTGAAGATTATGAATCAAGAGCTGTTGGGGAAATGGTCCTAGAGATTTGCTTCGGAAAAAGGTGCCTTGTGGTGTTCTTTAGTTAGGGGCAAGTATGGAGCGTCTCAGGGTGATTGGTGGCCTAATTATTCAGCCTACTATAAGGCTTCCTACATTTGGAGGGGCATCCTAAAAGCTAAAGACCCAGTCAGTTCTAATACCCATTATGAGTTGGGAGATGGTGCCACGATTAGATTCTGGGAAGATATCTGGCATGGTGAAAAAGCGTTCAAAGTCCTATTTCCTCAAATTTACAAGTTGGCGCCGAATAGGACTATCTTCATCAATAGGTGTTACTCCTTCACTTCCGATCATTATGTGTGGGACATTCGATGCATCAGAAATCGTCATCAAAGGGAAGTGGATGAATATTTGGAGCTTCTAAATTATATTGCCGTTTTAAGGCCTTTTAGCTCTCAGCCTGATGGGATTGTGTGGTCTTTGGAAAAAACAGCGTCTTTTTCTGTTAAATCCCTCTACGCTTTTATTGATTCAGTGACGAGGATTAGAACTGAAGCCTCTCCTTTCCTTTGGAAATACCAGGTCCCCCCCAAGCTTCTCTGTTTTCGGTGGCTGGCCAGTCGTAACAGAATATTAACCATAGACAATCTGATGAAGAGAGGATTGCAGTTAGTCAACATCTGTTTATGTTGTATGGGCCAAGCTGATCGGTGAATCATCTTCTAGTTCATTGCCCCTTCATCACTTCTATCCTAAATGATTTTTGTCAGCTCTTCTCGATTCAATGGTGCGTCCCTGAATCATCTGTGATGATGCTGGCTGATTGGCATGGTTTTAAGCTTCGGAAACCTTATCTCACGATCTGGCGCATGTCTATTCTTGCCATTTGGTGGGCAGTTTGGGAGGAAAGGAACGAAAGGTGCTTCAAGGATCATTCTTCGTCAGCTAGGTTTGTTGGGGATAAGGCTAAAAAATGGGTGATTGAATGGGCTATTAATGTAAATACCTTGAAAGGGGTTGATCTCTCGTTTCTAGGTGGTTAGTGTTTGCTGCTATCTCAGTAGTTTGTTTTCCCTTGTTTTTTTTCTTTTGTTTCTTTGTTTTGTTTCTCTTTTCTTCTTTTTATGAAGTTATCTTTAAAAAAAAAAAAAAAAAATAAGCATAAAAGTACTAATAGGCACATCTTTGAGAGGAAGCATTGAAAGAATGGTGCTCTTTTTTCGATGAGCAATAATACAGGTTGGGAGTCTTGGGACCACTCCTTGGTAATGTAATCCATTAATCTAGCAGTGCCATCATGAGATGGATCTAGTGTAGTTAAAGGCACTAGACACACACTAAGCAAGTGCCCTTAGAATGCCCAAAATGCCTATGCACACCTAGGGAGAATCCAAGCTTATTTCTTTTAGTTTATTTTATGTCATGAATATTACATATATAGATACATGTTGCTTTTTTAATAGTTCGACACCACTTCAAAAAACTTTCATCTCCCAAATAGTCCAAGGAGTCCACAAAACCCTAGAAGTTCTAATTCCCCCAATTTCCTAAGCGAACAAATTGTAATTTCATAGAATTCCCAAATCCTCTTAAAACAAAACCGCAGATCCCCATGTTCCCCTCAATTCCACCAATTCTAAACCCTAATGCCAAATTTCCCCAAACCTAACCTGTAGTAGCGAGAAGCCTGAAGAAAAAGCAGCAACATATTCGAGTGTGGGAGCAAGGAAGTGTCTATTTCAAAATGTTAGCAAGTATAAACAGCTAGGAAGTTGAAGGGGGAAGCCCAATTCGAAACCATGATGTGAAGCAAGGAACAACACCTAATTAGAATGATCATGCAACTCAAATCTGAACCCTAAATTTCTCAATTTTCTTCACCAAATTCCTAAAACCAAATCATAATTTTCCCAAATTCCCTAAATTTTCTAAACCAGTTAAATCCAAAATTTCAAAATCTCCCATATCATCTAACCTAAAATTTCCAATTTCCCCAAAATACATAATTCATCTTCAATCTCTTGTGCAACACAAACGCAAGTTCGATTGCTTTCAGGAAGTCCAGAGTAGTGTCTAAAACACTAATAGAAGAAAGAAATCTAGAAAAAGAGCTCATGACTCATGAGTTTATGAAAAATCTAAGGCCCTTTTGGTTACCACTTAAAAATGAGGTCATCCCATTTTAGTTAACAGTAATTATGCATTAGAGATTTTGGTAAGAATTTATAAAAATAAAAAATAAATAAAATAAAAAATAAATAAAATCTTGATAACCATGATTTATATGATCAATGATCTCTGATACACAATTATTGTTAACTAAAATAAGATGAAATCATTTTTAAGTGCCAACCAAACCGGGCCAAAGACATTTGGGAGGGGATATTTCCATAAATCAAAGCTTAAAATAAATGGAAGAAAAATGTGTTCAAAAGGGATTATAAAGCCCCCTTAAGTGTTTCCACCGTTAAGTGCCTCATTTAACTTTTCAGGTGGCATGTAAGCGCACGTTTGAGGACAGCACCCAGGTGGCCCAAAATACCTGCCTAGGCACACACCTTTTACTACATTGATCATTTTCTTAATATCTTCTGCATAAGATTATCCTTGCCATCTAATGGAAGAGGATAATCCCATCCAATGTCAGCAATTAACAGTGACCAAATAAGATAGGTAAGATCATCTAATGGGGAGGTTTTAGGAATCTCTCTCTTCCCCTCATGTGTAAACTCGTTAGACCAAAGAAACACACAATTGGATATGTATATTTCCCCAATCCAAAATTAAAATCTGTTGGCACTTGGCACCTTATTTTGTAATGTCTTTTTCTGTTCATTCACCATCTCTCGTTCTCCATCCTCGCAGAATGACTGCAATCTGATTCAAAGAAGCATGAATTAGTGACAGCAATAGAAAATTTCCAATTCTGTAAAAAGGCAAAGCTAGATACTACAAACTGGCTATTATTGGCAAACTACATATATCCCAATCCGAGAAAATAATAAAAATGCAAAAAAATGACGAGGGTATAAATCGTAAGCAAATGTAAAGGTTGTGCCTTCTAAGTTCTTCTTTCAGCCGTAGATTTTCCATAGCAAACCTAGTTACTTCTTGGTTACGATCCACTTGGTTGCGAAGAACCTCGATTTCCTTCAAAAGTTCACTTTTTTCTTCTAAAAGATGTGTCTCAGCTGAGATCTTGCCAGAGATGAGAGCCTCCAACCTCTTTATTCCCGCTTCACGGAATCAGAGTCTCATTTTTAGGCTTTGTATTTCTCATTCCTTTTGTTTGGCCTGATCCAAAAATATACGTATAAATCACAAATAAAATAAAAATTCAAAAGTTTTAACATTCATGATTCATATGATAATTCAAACCTAAAGACAAGTAAAAGAGGTATCATATGATCCATGGGCCAAATTATCAGTTCATTCGGGAAAAGCATTCTGAAAACATAGGTCCACATTTCAGTGATACAAATCATCAACACAGTAAACCTCAGAATGAGTCTTCAACGAACAAACTATCAAACTATCCCAGAATCCTATTATTTGTATTATTGTCATTGCGTGCGGAACACTGGACATATCTTCTTTTCAACCATCAATTTGCCACCAATGTCCAGATAGATGGAATTCTATGTTACCCAAGTATGGGTACAAATATCAAGTATGGAAAGGCTAGGGTTGAGTGGATCCTCAAAATCTAAATTCTAAGGATACGGGTGCAACATTGGTTCCAAATTAGTAACAACTTTATAGAGTCCAAAATATGAGGATAGATATGGATGTGAAGTCCCAAGGAAGGAGTATCCATTGAATGAGTATCCAACTCAGGTAAACACTTTATTGAAGAATAAAGTATCATAGAGAGGGATTTCCCAGTAGAGTTTAAAGCAGCATCTATGATTCAGTGTGGAATCACTAGGATAATAGTTTGGATAATTGAAAGGTAACAAGCTTTAGAAGTAAGGAGTGTTAGCCTGAATGCGAGTAATTCTGGCAAAAAATTGTACAATTCCTCCAAGTAAGATAGGAGATGAACCAAATCTTTTGTCATGACCAACCAATTTTACTATAAAATGGAAACAGTCTCAATATAGACTAGAATTCCCAAATGGGTTCTTACAAACTAACACAAATGCTGAAGTCCCTCCAAACATTTCAGTGAGATTTCAATATCTAAGCTACCAGTATATTAGACAAGGACGAGAAAGAAATGTATTTTTCTCATTACATGGAAAGTACGCATGACTAGCCAATTCGAAGGAGTATCAAAGTTCAAGAGAACCACACACAACACGGTATCCAAGTTGGAAGTGTACCACTCTCCCGAAACAGCATAGCATTCAGAGAGGCAGTAGCCCCAAGGCCCTACTTAAATAAAAGTTCCACGGACCCACCTACTAGAATTTCTTGATTCCCAAGTAGATCTTCATTTGCAAATACAGATTTTTATTTTTATTTTTATTTTTATTTTATTTATTTATTTTATTTTTTTTGTGGTGCTTGAAGCGTGCCTTGTCTATTTTCACTCACTATGAAAACTCAATGCAACAGGAATAGATGTGGCTGAATTTCGGATGTGCTTGAGAGGGCAAAATCAAATCTATTGGAGGGTAATATCATCAAATGTTGAAGATAGGAGTTTTTTCTTTTCTTTTCTTCTGTTCCTTGATCTGCCCTGTAATTCTTTAGCCTTTGGGCTTTTATCAATAAAAGTATTGCCTTTCAAAAAAAAAAGAAAAAAAAAAAAAACTCAATGTAACTACTCTTAATGAAACAAGGTCCTTTTCCAATCCAACCACACTTTTATGACCCTTTTTCAATAGTAAACACAGCTGTAGAAAATACTAATTGATCTAGATGGCCAACTGTGATTTCTTCATACAATGTCATTCAAATGTATACAAATTACAGATTGTTTCAGTTACCAAAAAGGAAAAAATAAAAACAAATTTCTGCAAATTTTCATTTATTAAATTTCTATTGTCATGGGAGATTTTCTCTAACTGGATGCTAAGGATACTTTCTGTTAAATTAATTGGACAGCAAAGAAAAAGAAAACACAGTGAAATCATGTACCAGCTCTATTGTTGCCTCATTTTCTGCAGCCAAGGCCCTCAATTGAATTTCTTTATCTTGTTCCCTTCTGAAAGCTCCAACAAGAGCAGCTTCATAATGTCTTTTCTGCAAATACAAAATCATAACAATAAGCATATAATAGGCTGTCCTAGACTGTAACCTCTAGAGAAGAAATAAGATTAAGAGCTCTGCTATGCCCACACGTGCCAATCCCACCCTATCCACCTGCATTGACATGTAGGTTTGTTTGAGATGAAAGCATCCATCACATTGTTGATGGTGGACCCCTTCATGGAGATGCCCTGGCCCAAAAAATCAGGCAGCTCCCACATCAATTTGGCTTACCATATGAAATAATGCATGGCTAGAGAAAACTGATCAATGGGGCACAATCAATTTATACTTGTGGATCACCATATGATTGGGCTGGCCTAATTTTTGGGCAGGACATCTATAAATTAGGATCAACCTGATGCATGGCCTGGATCTTGCACACATGGCCGCTTGTGGATGGGCTGCTATCTACATGCATGTGAACTAAGAAAAGCGTGCCAAAGAGTAATTAACAGATCAGATTGTTGCTGATTCGATAGGATGTGTTTGCAGTGACAATGAATCAACACACCACAAGCTTTACAAAGTGCAAACACATGCCTGAGTTGTCTTTTTTTCAGTTGTAAGTGGACTAAATGATCACTCTCCTGCATCCCATTTAAAGGATCCTGGAGAACCTGGGAAGCTGATATTCCAGTTATCATTTTCCTGGTTTTCAGCCCCTCCGTTAACCAAGCCTCGTAAACAGTTTATCTCTTTCTGCAAACATTAAGGAAAAAAGAAAAGTTAGTGTATATGATGAAACCAGCTTTGGAAGTTTCATAAATGATGAGACTAGCATTCAAAACTTTAAGCACTTAATGAATAGTATAGTTTAACAAATTCCCCTTATACTTTTCAATTAGGCAAAATGTTGCCTTGGTTATGAGAACCGAAATGCAAAGGGCAACTTTAATTTCAAGTGTTCAGAAATTGTAGATGAACACATTTCAATTTCTTATGAAATTGGTGAGTAGTGTTAGCCTTTGCAAATTGAGTGATCTTTAAAAAAAAAAAAAAAAAAAAAAAAAAAAAAAAGAGGCTAATCATCATAGTTTATTGCAGAAAGGAACACTTCTAGGATCATCAACATATCCTCTTAATCACACTTGGTTTTTACTTCAAAAAATGTTGAGACTTGAAAGAGCTGTTAAGTGAACTGTTGCAATTTCTAATGAGATTAACAATCTATGAGATACTATAATAATTCAATAACTTGAGAAAAAATCTCAAGAAAAAAGGACAGTTTTACCAAAGATTGCGCAATACCTTGAGCTGTTGAATCTGTGCACGCATGCTAAGAACATCCCCTAAAGCATCTTCATTTACAATTGCCTAACAGTCAAATGATTAAAAAAAGGCACTACTTAATACAGATCCAGATATATAAGGAAAACCAGCGGAACCACAAATAAAGATATATGGAGAATAACTCTGTACAATTGGCATACATTGTTCCTAATGAACTTGACACGCTGTGCAAATTTCAATGTACAAAGTGTTTCAAGTGCACAACTGCGAGAAGCCAAAGAAATTATGTTAAACAGATAAATCAGATAGAGCCAAGGAAAGAAAACATGCCTAACAAAAAGTGAGCTTAGAGCTCTCCTTTTAGCCTCAAACCTGTGAAAACAGAATTTAAAGCAAGAAGCACAGATTATAATGAATTACTGACCAACTAGATGGGGTTATATTTGCAATTATAGTCGTTTTTGAATTCCCTCCCAGTGAGTCCTGAATAAGGAAAAAAAAATGATTGTCGTCTTAACAAGCAAGAAGTTAAACTTTTGAACACAGAAGCAAAAGCGACCATAACTTTCAGAAGCATAATCCAAAGAACAGCCACTCACTCGGCTTTGATCTACATTTCATGAATACCTCGTGCTAGTTACTTGATTTGCAACTATACCAGAAAAATAAAGAAATCTGGTACTAATGGTAATGTACACTTCATGCTTTGAGAAAAGATTTTTACTATTCGCATCACACCTCTACAGTCTACACTCGACACTCGGAAGATGCATGGACATCAGAACCACGCATCAGGTTGTCCCACAGTTTATTACAGTTTATTAGGTGGAGAACCACAAATGAATAGCCCTAGAAAAAGTTAACTGCTGCCACCACTCTTCAGGAACTTCACGCAAGTATGTGTCTAAACTGCTGCCACCACCTATTGTTAACTGGCTTGATTTTTTTTCGGCCAAGTTCATTTGTATGGCAGGGCCCACCAGATGCATGTCTTGGATATCCCACACAACTGCCAGGCTGGCACATGTGGCCATGTGGGCATAGGTGTGTGTGCCAGTGTGGGCATAGCAAACTCTCAATAGGTGTGCAGATATTTCTTCCCAGCAGATGAATGAGCAGCACGCAAGAATATTTGGTAATAATTCCACCAGCATCAATAACTCTTTATCTTTTATGATTCCAATTTCTATTTCAGACAAAATGGTTCCTTTCTCCATACAACACTGTAAGTGCCATATTTTGATATTTGATCGAAACAACAAGATACAGCTAGTGTTCGAAATATCAGTATCACGTTACATATCGCACCCTTGGGATACAGATACATATCGGTTATCGCATGGGCTATATCGGTTGTATCATGTAATGTATCGTTGTTGTTGGAAACATTGGAAAATTGGTCGAATTTTTCAATGAAACTTCAGTGATTGTTAAAAAAGACATCAATACACACTTATAAATCAAAACATCACAAAAAACAAGTGCACATAATAGGTTTTCTTTGTATGGAGTCCTAATCTATGCGTTGTCTAATTGAATTGATGCAAGTATATTCAAAGTCTATTCATATAATTTATAAATGTAAGGTGACGTGTGGAAACAAACACAAGCAATACATTCAAAAGCAATAGAAGAATCACTAGATCACGTTACATACATGTTTGATTTTATATTTGGACACAGATTGCAACCGATTTGCGAGAAATTGGAAATTTTTTATTTTTTCCAATTTTCTGCAACTCGGCCCATTTCCTCCAAATCTCGAAATCGAAGCTACCGATCCATGATTTTTCATGCAAAACATGAAAAATCATGGATTTGTAACAATTTAACACCGATTTAACATGATTTACAGGAAAAAAAAAACAAAGGATCAAAATTTGAAAATGCTTGCCAGATCGAACATGTGGGATATATCCCACTACTTGTGTGTTTTGAATCACAGGATACAAGATATATCGTGGGATATATCAACCAATATTGTCAATACTTAAAACACTGGATACAGCAAAGTTATCCTATATAAGGTGCTATTGTAAGTTGTTAAGCTATTTTCATATAGATTTCGCTCAATAGTTCTCATCCTGACCTGGGTTTTCAAACAAGCCATTAGTATTTTGTTATTTCATGAAACATTAGTATTTTGATCTAGCACAAAGAACTCAATAGTTTTCCTCTGGAGTCTTCACACTTATTTTTGGCAGTTCCTAATGTCTTTCCCAGTAATTTGCAACTTTTGAATACACATGAAATTTGTTGATTTCGCTGAAAGTAATATCAAGTTATATCCACTAGAAAACCAAACACCAATTTGTAACACCACAACTAGAAACGGAGGTCTCTACCTGAAGTAGAAATGTCAGCTTTGAATCATGATAAGGAACGTGCTGTGATTTTCCATTGGAAATATTTACAAGATTCATGATAACAAGTCTGCAAATTTCAAAAAATAAATGAATGAAATATTGCACCTAAAAAGAACATGAAGAACTTACAAGTTCTTAAGAAACAATAAATAAATTAATATTTAAAATAATAAATAGACAACTTAAAAAAAAAAAAAAGAAAAAAAAAAAAAGGTGCAAAATTTCGAGAAATAACCCCAATGTCGAAAGCGACTTGTTGATGTTGGTAGCTTCCTTAAGGCGTTCACCTTCAGCACCAGAGCTCTTTTGCTTGTTGTTCAAAATTATATTTGCTTGCTATGATTTAAAAAGAAAAAATTGGTAAAGTTGAAAGCAAGTAACAAATGCACTTGTGTACTCCCATGACTTGGCACTTGATACAAGACACTCAATTAGTGACCGCAACAGGATCAACTTGAGTACAATGTGGAAAAATTATTTGTTTGTAGTATAAAGGCGTGTGATACTTAGATTTTCAAGATATGAGACCTAGCATTTAAAAAAAAGAAAAAAAAGAAGTGAAATCAACCCTTGTGTTTTGTGGATTAATAATGAAAAAAACTAGAGACATTGCTGGATAAGATTTAATTCTTATTACAAATCACAAGGAACTAAAACTCAAGATCATACCTCTCTGAACCAGCAAGATCTACAAGATTTAGCCGTGCAAACCTGTGATGAGTTACACCTTGGCATTCCCACTGAAAAGGATTCCAAAATTAAAGTCATTCTAAAACTTCTATAACAAGTTAACAAGTGATAACAAAAAAATGTTCAGGTTTATCATCAATCACCTCATAATTCCCAAAGCTCAAATAACAAGCTATTAAAAAGTATCTTCTCAGAAAATAGTTAAAGATGTGAGGAATTCCATACATAAATTTAATAGGTTTTGCAAATAAGACCCACCTTACTCTCAATAACACAAGTAAAAATGATGCAGGACATGAAATTAAACATGATGTGTGAGATTTTAGGCTTAAAATCACCTTAGTTCAGAAACAATTACACAAATTCCATATCCCACATAAAAAGTCCAAACACTCAAGTAAAGGGAAATCTATGAGGGTCCAAGGCTACACAGGCTAAAATTGGACCAATAAAAATTATAAACCAAACAATGCTCAAAGGGAAATAAGAATCAACCACACATGCATAGCAAACAGTCCCTAATCTAAGGGATTCCCCAATCTCAATTCAAGGAACCCTAGGGTGAAAAAAAGGGGCAAATAAATTAGGGCTAATGCAAACCAAGGCTAGGGTTTAGGAAATAGGAATGAAAAGAGAAAAATCTGACCCGGAGAAAGCTCTTGCTTGCAGATGGTGACCCGAGGCTGACGCACATGCGCGTGTGGGCTGGCCGCACGTGTGATGAAAGCCCGGCTCCCCAAAGTGACACCTAGGCCTTGGTCGGCCAAGGGAGACCTCCAATCCCTCCAAGTTGGATGACGATCCGACGTAAGGTCGATGCGTAGTGCTCCGCCAAAGTTTTAGCCCTCCTACAGGTCCAGATTCTGGAAACTGGCTGTAAGGGGGATGAATAGCTGCAAAAGCTGAGAAATTCAAAGCAATAATGATGATAAAAGATGAGATATATGGATGGGAGAGGGTATGGATGGATGGGGATAGATATGGCTTCACACCACGTAGTTAGTCCTTCGAAAAGGGAGGGCTTCGCACCCACTTTTGAATTCTTCAACAACTTACTAAGATAGCAGAAAAATAAAGCAGGAATTTTTATTAAGCTTCGATAAATGAAAAGAACTACAAGGGGTGCCTATTTATAGGGAAACCCTATACCCCAAAACTCGCACCATGTGCGCAACCTATTACTTGGCGATGAAGTAAACTAAAATAAAAACCAAACGAAGAAATCTAAAGCATTCATGATGTTCTAAATAATAACAATAAACAAAACTTAAAATATAAAATCAATCCGACTAGCGGGTCATGATCATGAGATCCCATGATGAGCTTTTCTTGATTATCGGGCCCACTCTTTTGAACCAAAACTCTGTCTTCTAGCATGGGGGCTCTCCCTGGATGTCATCATCGATCCAGATCGACGGTGGGGCCCTCTTTCTTCATGTGTACGTGCGTAGGGGACGGCGTGCGTGTGCGTATGCGCGTGATGTCCCCATCAAAAAAACACTATGAGAACGGCTACTAGCACGATTCATATTGGTGGCGGCCACTTTTCTGTTTGTTGCTCCCTGTAGGGTTAGAAAAGGTTTAGACTCACTACTACAACGGCCAACTAAAATGGCAAACATTATTCATCATAAACGAGGACCATTGGTAAAAAAAAAGTTAGTTTTGATGGAAATAGAAGTAAATTTGTCCAATAGAACTATCAAATAAATAACAACTTGAAACATGGTTTCCATATGAAACACAAATATGGAAAACAGTATTAGTGATTTCATGACCAACTGTTGGATTTTGAAGAGACCAATTCTTAAACTTCCACGCAGAAAAAAATGGTTACTCTAATTGTTCTTTAAAGAGTTGGATCTAGTAAATCAATGGTATTGATGGTGGAATCAGGGACATATTTACTATGTATTTGTGTCTACACCATAGTGGACTCTTCGAAACATCCATCTCATAAAATGCATGTACAGCACAACATGATATACCAATGACCAACAATCTTCCTAATAAACAACTAATTTGGGGTAATTGACTATACCATATACCTCAACAAAAGTTGAAACCTGGATTCCGTAAACTGTTGGATTTTGAAGAGACCGACTCTTAAACATTTTTAGTTAAAAAAATAAAATAAAATAAATAAAATAAAATAAAATAAAATAAAAGAAGAAGAAGAAGAAGAAGAAGAAAAAAATTTTTTTAACTCTAATTGTTCTTTTAAGAGTTGGATCTCTTAAATCCAATGGTGCCAATGGTGGAATCACGGATATGATTACTATGTATTTGTGTCTACACCATATTAGATTCAGGCTCCTTGAAACATCCAACTGATCAGATGCATGGACAGCACAACATGATATGCAAATGACTAACAATCTTCCTAATAAATGACTACTTTAGGATAATTGACTATACCATATACCTGAACAAGTTGTTGAATGACATCCCGGGCCCTTGACACCTCAAACTCTGTTAGATTCTCCACATGGACACCTTTCTTTGCATCTTCTCTGATCTGCCAAACCCGAACAAAAACCTTTAGGTCACAATTGAAAGTGAAAAAGTAATGAAGAAAAGGAAATTACATAACGAGCAGAACATTCAAGGGATGATTGAAAACACAATTTCAAACCATTAACTTTCGTTAAGTCTTAAGTTTCAAAAAAATAAAAAATAAAATACTCTTCTCAAGTCAAATTTACAATCACCATGATAATGTACTAATAAAAATTTTAAAAGTGAGTGCTTCCATTCTATTAATTTTTTTTTTTTTTAAAGAGAGGCTAAAAAACAGGTCAAATCTAGATGTGGGGAAATGACTATAAATTCTCTTGAATGACAAGAAAGCAGATTTTCAACAAGTTGACGATTACTTACTTGTAAATTGACCGAAGATGGCTTGAGAAGATCAAGAATTTGTTCATTGCAAATTTCCAAGAATGAGCATTTACAAGTATATTTCAGCTTTTCGTCTCTACGAGACTCTTTTTCCTGTCACACCACAATTACCTAACCAACTTGAGATTCAACAAAAAATTAAGTGTGAACCACAAGAATATCTATCTCATCTCATTGGTTTGGCAAAAGACATTTAAATGAGAATCCCAAATTTCCACCATTTACACATTGAAGGTTCTCCACAAATGCATTATGCATGTCTTTTCTATAAATGGAAACAGTTTTGTACAAGACCAAAAGCTGTTGTAGTGAACACAAAAGTAGAAGAAAGCTACAAGACAGGGCAAAAAATAAATAACTAAATAAAAATTCAAGTTGCATAATATTTTTATAGTATATGATTGGTCCTATGATTCATAGTGAATCAAAATGTAAGAATTGACCGAAGTCTTGATAGTCTTCTTTGCAAGTTGCAAAATCGAGATCCTTATATACCAATACCAGTTTGAATATAACCTTTTACATTGTGTAAACAACTAAAATTTCTTTGCTTACTACTCTCTTTAAAAAAATAGATAATAATTTTAAGTTATAATGAAGCACAACAAAATGATGGAGGTAGTAAGAAAAGATTTGATGACATGTGGTCTAATTGAAGTTGTGGCTCTTGATAGAGTGGAATTGCGTAACAAGATTCATGTAGCCGACCCCAAGCAATTGGGATAAGGATTAGATAATGATGATGAGTGAAGCACGATAAAATGTTGCACATCCCAAGAAAATAAAAGTAACACATTGACTTGTTTGAACGCTTTCTTAGATTATGTAGAAAATATGAGGGTTAATTTGATCAATTAAAAACTATATGAACTATGATCATTTCAAATTATAAGGTGTTCTCCTATTTCACAATAAATTACAAAGGAATCTTAATTCACTCATTAAACCAAAGATCACAAGATGATTACCTTTTGGATCCTTGAAAACAAATATTCAAATACTCGAGGGGTCATCCCACAATTAACACTGTCTTCGAGTGCCTCCCTCAATGTCCCCCAACATGGGCTGTTCACGAGTCAAGCTAGCTCGAAAAGCTTGCTCGACTCGGCTCGAGTCAGCTCGGATTGACTCCTTCGAAAGCTAATTATTTGAAGCTCGAGTTGAGTTCAAGCCAAGTTCGACCAAGGGACATTTCAACTCGACTCGACTCGACTCGAAGCTTGAACTCGAGCTCGACTCGGCTCGATTAATAAATATATTAAATATTATATATCTATATATTATATTATATTAATATAAGTTTTAAGTTTAAACTTAAAAATAAAAAACAAACCCTAGAGTCTCTACCCGATCGAACACACCCCCTTCCCTTTCCCTTTCTTCTCTTTCTCTGCCCACTGTCAGCCGCACGCCCGCTCCGACCACCACCACCAGTTTTCATTTAAGCTCCACAATAGTATGATTTTAATATCTTGAGATCTACTTCTTAGGTGAGAAACTCAATAAATTCGAGATGGGTTCTACAAAAAGCTTCCAATCATAATTTTTACTTGGATTTATGAATTTGATTTTTGTTGGTGAAAGAAGACAAAATTCAATCCGATTCAAATCAAACTCTAATTTTTGAATTTTTTATCTCAACTTACTCTCTCAAAAGCTAAGTTCCAAATTCAAGAGGCTCGATCTCAATTTGCCAATACTTCAATGTTGAGCTCGAGCTCGAACTTCAAATGCAACAAGCGAAATAGAGCCACCCACCACTACAAATTCACTTGCCATTTTTTAGCCGCTTTGATTACAAGAAGAAACAAAATTCAAATTCATTAATCTCATACTAATACTTTCCAAATTCATCTTTCCAAACAAAAGCATTTTTTTTTTTTTTTGATAAGCGTCCCTCATTTCTCATAAGGGGTTTCCACACTTTCCAAACAAAAGCATTTTTTTTTTTTGCATGCAAGTCAAAGCATTTAAATAGGGAATAATGTGTATTTGCACCCATTACCAAACTGGCTCTATTCTTCACAAATTTTCCATCAGATAAATCAAAAGTTCCAACTAATTCTAGGAATATATCTAGAAATGTTCATTGAACTAGATATATGACTTTATTTTGAAGTACATCTGACAAAAAACAACAAAAAAGATCCAAGAAAAATGAGTATAATTGAAAGTCACCTGGCCATATGCAAACATACAACTATTATAGCCTCCCATGCAATTATCTACCATTGGTAATCCAACCAATTTAAACAGCTTTTCCTGTTGAGTAACTAGAATGAGTACACAATAGAATGGATATTCCAAAGAGAAAGGGAAAAAAAAAAATTAACATAAGAAAACTAAAGTACCTGGCTGACATTCTCATCAGCAACAAGATCAAAGGTGAAGCAGGATTCTGGATGCCCAGTCCAAGTAATTGTTTGACAACTTTCCTGCCTAACACATTTGTTGTAACCTTTAAGGGATATCTCTGAATTGCTAAGGGGACGGATGCGGATCACAATCTGCATATTGAAACAATAGAACCTAAGAATGATTTCATGCTGTTAACATTGTTGGAACATAAATTTTATAGAACCATTAAGAAAGTGGTGTTATGACAGTTCTATAACGATTCATATGATGGAACTCATAACACAGGATAAAAGTTGAAACACTGCACATCCACACTTTTATAAGATATTAGTTCAAATAAGTTGATAATAAAGAAAAGATTATATTATATATATATATATATATATATATATATATATATATATATATATATATATGTTGTGTGTACACAACATAGCAAATAGCATGTAGCATAGCATTCCTCCCTTTGAAGCATGAGGTGTAAGCTACACGCTACTTCTAGCTTTTCAATCAAGGTTGTGCTTGTTTAATGCAAATTTCATGACATTTTGCATCAAATTAGACTGATTAATAATGAAATTTCATGATATTTGGTGCAAGCAAACACAACCTAAAGTGATAGGAAAGGGCAATGATTAAGTATAAAGGTAAAGAAAGAGCAACAAAACTAATTTACAACTGTTACTTAGATTATTTTACTAGAAGTATTGAAAAGATTAACTCTTAACTTTTATTGAAAATAGAAAAATATAACAAATCATTAAAAACATTGATTGATTTTAATGTTGTAGTGAAAAATAACTACATAGCGTGTAGTATGCAAGTTATCGTGTAGTGTAGGCTACACCAATGTTGTCATATGCAGTGTTCGAGTTGTCGGTATTGCTACAAGTTATGATGTTTCCAGAACGAAGGATCTTCTTGGAACTCGAAGCTCCGATCCGACGGCCCACCCGAAACCTTAACATCATCGCTCTGTCCACGACTCCCTACCACTGCCGCAGCAGAAGACTGCACGAGGTTATCTTTCGATGCTGATTTGAACAGAGTGGGAGAACTCCGCATGCTATCGGAATCAGGATCCGACGGTTCTTGAAAGTGGAATCTATTCCGGAAAGCGTTTCCTGTCTCAGCGAAAGACGACATTTTTTCGAAGAAGAGAAACCCTAGAGTGGTAGACTGTGTGTAAATCTGAGAGGGAAATGCAGCTGAAGTTAAGGTTAGATGAAGATGAAATGAAATGTGTTTGGAGAGAGAAAGAGAGGAGCCGTTTGGGTTTTGGTTGAAAAGATGATTTGAGAGGGAAATGTTGGTATATGGAGTTTGAAAAACTATTTAAATAAAATAAATTTAAATTGAGAAAAAGAGAAAACTTATCGGTTTATAGAAGTCGAGGTGTGACATGAGTCACTTGGCTTGAAATCGAATTTGCTCCCCTTGGACAGCATCCCAAGTGCAACAAGTGTCCAGAGCAATCGACCTCTAGGATACAACGACTATGACCCGGTCCCAGCAGTGCATTCACTGTACACGGGCTCGAACCACTTTGTAATCTTAACCCAAACTAGAAAACACTTAAACCGTACTTTTAATATAAAACAAACTTTTTCTTCTTTTTCTTCTTTTAAAAAAAAAATGAGAGAAAGTCTATTTATAGACTTTATGAAGACACCCATTCACAAAGGGTTATGACTATTGGGTTTAAACCCAAGTAGCACGACCTTTAGGCTTCAAAAGACATAACTTTTCAAAACAAAAATTGAAAGGATATAACCTTTCAGTGAAAAGACACATCTGTAGGACACATGTGCACCTATGGCCACAGCCATGGTCCATCCCAACGGATATTTTGAAACACTAAATTATTTTAAAATAATTTAAAATACAACAATCCCCCACATGTTTCAAAATTTTTGACATTTCGGGTTAAGATGGAAGAGTTGTGCAATGGTGCCGGTGTCACCATAGACTTGAACCGACATTAGAGTAAACATGACAGGTTTACAGGAATCAGGTGACACCATAGTCTTGAACCTAATTCCTTTTGATGTATATTGCAAGTACATGCCACTCACACAACTTTTCCACTACAAGTGATTCTGCGGTTCGGTGCGTTTCGGCCATACACCATTACCTGGATTTTCTGAGTGCTCTAGAGAATTTGCTTAAATTCTCATAAGAAGCGGCCTCCACCTCCACACCCATATAGGTGAATTCCATCAAGTGTATGTAGCAATTGGGTACACCACAAAATATATGGCTATGGATTCATTAAGAGTTCAAAAACACATCGTTCTTCATTGTTGCTCGCACTGTACACCATAGAAGGGGTTCATTTACATCAGTGCAATCGTTTACCTCATGTCTTGTTGTTTACCCATTAAACCTATCTAATAGGATCTCTACTTGTATAGGTTGGGTAGCCAACAATGGCAGCTCATATATTAGGCTCAGCCCCATTCCCTTTGATGTATCATTAACTAATCTTTTAGATAGTCACTTAGTCAGAGGATTTATGACCCATAGGCCTTTTACCTCCTCCCGTCTTTGCTCCATCAGGCTTTCGCCTATTACGAAAAATTCACCATAATTACCTCTTATACGAGTTTGGTCATGTCTTAGTCCCATTGTGGCTAATCATCCTTTCAGATCAGCTAGGGATCATCGTATTGACAAGCTATTATTTCACCAACTAGCTACTTAGAAATGAGTCCCTGCTTAGGAGGATTCTTCATTTTGCTCAGTCAAGTCTTCGGCAGTCAGCTGCATCATCTTTGACTATTCATACCTCAAGCTAACGCATACCAAACTCATTTTTAACCTCACAGAGAATTACGATTAAATCAAGCAACAGATACCGGCTCCGAAAACAACCAACTTTCTTAGCCTTGAATGTACTTTTACCATTCAAGCAACTTCACCAACCCACCATTCAACCAACTAGTGGTAAAGTCAATCGAACTTATTGTATCTGCAATACAAAAAGGCTGGAGTAATCTGTCATGCATAGACATATGATAACTAAACTAAAATAGAGTATAACCTTCACGTAATCATATTGCAACATTATCATGTTATCACATGTTCCCTAACACATGAAAGGTTTACCAATTTATCAATTAGTGATTAGAATTCAATACAATCAATGGATATTTGGCAATTGAATATGGAGGAGAAATGTCCAAGTTCATTATCAAGTATCTTGATCAACGGATTGAACAATGGGCTCCATAGGTGCATAAGTTTGACCATTAGATACATTTGTTGATGGTAAAACAACATAATCTCACATAAATACCAATCTCAAATGTCCAAATCTAGCCTCCAATGAAAATAGAATATAGCCTAAAAATCTCATTGATCCAACAATCAACTTTGAATTCAAATCACTAATAATTTTCTTTCTTACCATTCTTTTGATGGCTAACAATTTGATCATTAAAGCATGCAATATGTTTAATTCCAAACACCTTGTCTTGAAGATCTACATGTCAACATAAAACATGTGTATATTGATCCATAAAATTCAACATATAGTTTCTTTAGTACAAATCTTCAATTTTATATATGTCAACCCATTTATCAAATACTTATTGACTAAACTTATACTCTATGGATTAAGTAGTTTATCTAAATGCATCCAAGTGCACCCCCACAATTTCATATTTAGCCTTAATAGATATATCTATAGCTCACCTGATAAATCTATTAAGAAAATCTTTTGTAGGAACCATCATATGAATTGACTGGATTTAACAGGTGTTCTAGGTTGGCACATGATCGGATGGAAATAACATTTCCTCCGCCCTTCTAAACAGGTAATATTGTCTACAAAGTATGATAAACGATGTCAAAAGTGAATGTAACTTGTCTAATAAATTAGGCATGCGCACTAGTCACCTTATCAACTTTATGTATAAGAGCAATAATATGAATCATTTATAGAAAAGTAGCGATAAGTGTGTCAAACAGTTAAGTGATATGTATTGACGGTCCGTCTGCTATTGGACCCAATATTTTATAATATCACTTTCTACATAGTAAATTGGAAGTCAGAATTAACATTGAATTAAGACACATTCACTACTAGTCCACTTGAGAAACTTAAGTCATCATTTGTTTCATGTAAGCGAAACTTAAGGGAGACAAGTATTCATATAATGTGAGTAATCAAGTACTCAATATTTAGAAAAGTAGCACACATGCGAGATCTATACTTTTCATCTATTGAGCCCGCAAAAGGTAATATTTTAAAAATATACCAGCCCAATCATCCCACATGGGCCAATATAATATTTGTATGGCTTTATAATTTTGGACCATTGTAATGCATATAAGTATATAACCCTAACAATTTAAAATCTTTATAAATGAGATCTTTTCCACATACGTACAATATCTGAGTATCTACGTATCAAGAGTTATACATTGTTTAATGTTTCATATTATAATGGGAATAATATATTTTGTACATGTAACACATGAATACAATACTTGAACATATCAATCATCAACCCACATAAAATGGATTAAAGGTCACAAGATACATGCAATGATACAAAATAAACAATGTGCATTGTCTATAGATATATAGTAATAAGTAGGCCCATAGTTGATAGATTTGGCCATTGATTTGATCAAGTTCAATATAGCATACTCATTTATTTCTTGTGTGCACTCATTATCATAAAGGTTATTCATACTAGTGGTTGGTCCATGTTACAACTTAATTTTTAGGTCACTATAAATACAAAGAAGGACCCATTAATGAACTACTCATGTTACAAATATGTGTACAGTGATGCCTTAATGTGTAACCGTGCATTCTACTGCATTTCTAAAGATCAACATCAATATAGCTATTCATTCTATACACATCAATCACGCAAAAATCAACTCTTTAACATGCACTTAATCAAAATGACATGTTATATTTGTTCTAGCACTAACAATAAAGTAGAGCCCATTTTTTCATGATTCAGACCATGCACTCTTATGCCACCCACCATCATTCGTCATCAAATATCTTCCCAAAATCTCCTATCATAAAGTAGACAGTAAACCATCCACTTGCAGTCTATAAGTTGGATATGTAAAATTGTCCAATGGAAGAATATTTTGGTGACACATTATACATAGTCCGGCACATTAACTGAATAATCTTGATCATCAAAATTGGGCCCAGATTAGATTATCCAAAGACATATATCATATAGAATTATAGATTGGATGTGTATGACCACAGTGATCTGTTAAAGTATTAAAATGTTGCTTAGGAGAGGAAACTCATAAGAGTATAAACCCATAAGCAATTAGGATAGATGATTCTAACCGTCCACTTCATTTCTGTTGAACAAGTGATTAGAGTATCAGTTCATTATTACTTTTTTTTTTTAAACACTCCTTTGGATTTGAGCCATTTCCGCCTATTTATTTATTTATTTATTGAGATTGTCCAAGAAATCTCATTATTGGGACATTCAAGTCTTTTCATATTTGGCGATTTTGTTCCCATGTGAGGTCCATCATATCAGTGGACTAGATCAAGGGTCATTGGAATGTCGTTTGCTCTCATGCAACATGTCAAGTCATATAGAACTGTTATAACCACCAGATGCTCCTTGTTAGAACCCTTAAGGGTTGCACCAATTTGAAAATGATGGGAATACACATAATTAACAACTACATTTTCCAATGATAAGAATTTTATTTCTGGCACGTACGTGATGGATTTAGATCCATCAACCGGTTGACTGTACAATGAATATTACCTATCCGCATGTGAGCAACTAGCAAACTTATAGTGATAGTGACCACACCATCGACATATCAGGCTCATTTTAGAAGATACTTTGGAAGATTGCATTTTTAAGTTTCTTTCACATTTTTCTTTTCAAAGTTTTCTTTTTAACCATGCATGGTGGTCTATAAAGAAGAATTCCTAATATGATGGGAATCCCAACACAAAATCTCATTTTGAAATGCATTTTGGGTTGATCTTTATTATACATGGATGTTGAGATTAGTGTATATCCTACTCAGTATGGTTCAACAGTTTGATTTATTTTCATGTGAAGGTTACGTTGGCTCAAGCTATGAGAAAATAAATCACAAATTTTGAGATCTAAAAAAAAATGCTCCTTAATGTCATATCATGATTTTGAGAAAATCTACTAAATACAAGCTTTCTTATGAGTGAACAGGGCATGACATTATCCAAGAGGTGGGCACTATAGATTTCTTGAATTTTACATGTGTGTGATAGAATGACATGTGTTTGGGACATAAAGATCATATGTAAGTCATAACTCTAGTACCCAAGATATCCTTAGCCCGACCCATCTGACAACTTGAGGATCATAATCTATGCTAATAGGGGTTACAACGAACCTGGCCAATTGTTCAGGAATACAGACCTCTTATATGTTTGATCATAGTCTAACCATTCTCATTTATAGATATCAAGATCTAAAGTACTCTAATCATTCTCAGTCGGTGCATACATTCACTTTTGTACATGTGGTCTAAAGAACTTAACAAGTATCTACAAGATCTTGACCATTAGGTGAGATATGACAACTCTAGATTATATGAGTCATAGCTCACAAATCAGGTTGGTGTGGTTTCATTTTGGGCTATTCCAACCAAATAGATGCAACCGTAATTCTTAAATAGTTTTTCAAACAAAATTCGATTTCAAGATTGTTGGTATATGGAGTTTGAAAAACTATTTAAATAAAATAAATTTAAATTGAGAAAAAGAGAAAATTTATCGGTTTATAGAAGTCGAGGCGTGACATGAGTCACTCGGCTTGAAATCGAATTTGCTCCCCCTTGCACAGTGTCCCAAGTGCAACAGGTTTCCAGAGCAATCGACCTCCAGGATACAACGACTATGACCCGGTCTCAGCGGTGCACTCACTGTACACGGGCTCGAACCACTTTGTAGTCTTAACCCGAACTAGAAAACACTTGAACCGTACTTTTAATATAAAACAAACTTTTACTTCTTTTTCTTCTTTTTTAAAACAGATGAGAGAAAGTCTATTTATAGACTTTGTCAAGACACCCTTTCACAAAGGGTTGTGACTATTGGGTTTAAACCCAAGTGGTACAACCCTTAGGCTTCAAAAGACATAACTTTTAAAAACAAAAATTGAAAGGATATAACCTTTCAGTGAAAAGACACATCCGTAGGGCACATGCACACCTATGGCCACAGCCATGGTCCGTCCCAACGGATATTTTGAAACACTAAATTATTTTAAAATAATTTAAAATACAACAGGAAATGATCGGACAGTGGAGAGTCTGGGGATGAATGGTCATTTCAATTCAAATTTGTAGATCGTTTTGGGCCTTTGGCCATGGACTTTTGCTGTGTATAGAGAAATATACTTTATGATACTCGGACAGTGTGACGGATGATACGCAGGCAGTTATAAATTATTGAGAAATTGCATATCTTGTTGTTAGAAAGTCTTCAAGACTGTCCGCACTCGACCGGTCGAGCAGACCGCTCGACCAGTCGAGGGTCCACTCGACCGGTCGTGGCCCCGCTTGACTCAAAGTCCAGCGAGCTCACCTTTTGGTGTCCGAGCCGCTTGACCGGTTGTGGAGATAGCTTGACCGGTCGTAGGGGTCCCTCGACCAGTCGTGGTTATGCAAATTCATTTTCGGATTTGATGCGGACTGCGGAAATTTGAGTCAATTTTCACAGAGGTGCGAAAGGGAAGTTGCCTAAACTATAAATAGGTGGCCCTATGGCTTTTCTAAAGGGAAGGGTTTTTCTAAACTATAAAATTCTAAAGCTTTCTAAATGGATTTTAGGGTTATCAAAGGGTGTAGTAAGGGTAAGATTCGAGGTTGTTCGAATTGGGTAAGTTCTCTCTCTTGTAAATTTCTTTTCATAGTAGATTTTTGTCGCTTTGTGTCGTAGTTTTTTCCGCAAGGGTTTTTCACGTTAAACTTTGTGTTCTTTTGTGATTGCTTTTTACAATTGAATTGCTATCCTAGACCTAGATCTGTGTGATTCCGTAATACAAATCCCCGACATATCTTTCATATAAATAATTCAAAATAGACCATCCAAATTATGCTTATCATTTTAGATTTATCATATACTAAAAAATTAACCTTATTTGGTTATCTAAAAGTTAGATTTATTTTTTGGACGGTTACAATGAAAACTCCAACAGTCTTATTTCAGAAAAAAAAAAAAAAAGTGTCCAAAAATCGGAGGTCAACAATGATCAAACAATCTGAATTTTAGAATTTAAACTAAATGCATTGGATTCCAAAATATAGTCGGTTTTATTTGAGTTATTATTTTCCATGTATACCATTTCTAAGTGCCCGTGTATGAAGATTCTATCAAACAACTTTTCTTTTTAATTAATATATTAAGTTTGACCTTTTTTACACATTGAGTAATGCTACCCATGTGCACGAGTGCAACTATTTCCACACGCATATGTATCGTTTCAAATTATTAGAAGTGAGAAAATCTATTCCGATAATAATGCGGGCCTATATCATTTTATTGTTTTGGTAATTATATCTGACCAGTATCATATGATGGGCCGTAATTATATATTGATTTTGAACCGCTGGTGATTTTATTCTGGTATTTCCTATTCTCATTAGATTTTCCAGAAAATTATTTACTAAAATATCCAATTTTGTAAGATTTTATGGTTTGGATTTTTTTTATTTAACGGATTGGATTTATTAAAAATATGATCATGTTCGCAGTATGTGAGTGGCGATGATAAAAAGTGCACACGCGTGAGTGAACTTAACAGTCACAATTTGAATGTACAGTTGAAATTACAAAAATACCCTTTGTTTACAAAGTACGCGGATTGCCTAATGTCACCGTAAGTCGCGACTCGCTACGAACTGCTACTGTACGGTGCTATGTGGGCCCCACCAGGATTTATCTTCTTTATACACACCGTCCATTCATTTTAAAGATTATTTTATGGCATGATATGATAAATTATACAGATCCAAAATCTCAGTTGGACTACACTGCAGATAACAGTGGTGATTAAACGCCCAACATTAAAATCTTCCTGAGGGCACAAAAGTTTTGGATCAAGATGATATTTTCGTTTTCCTTTCATCCAGTTCTTTTATGGTATGGCGAATTTAAAACTTGTTATCGGAATGGATTTTATGGTAAATAAACATTATAATGGATAAAGAACATAGATCATTGTGTGCCACAATGCACCCCTCGGCTGGAGGTGGCGGAGTAGCCGATCCATTCCCCAAGAGGAAGGAAACGGATTGCGTCCAACGCCGCCCAGACCATGTTCCGTCTGGGCAGGGCTCTGTGGGGTCCACCATAATGTAATGACTTCATCCGTTCCATTCATCCATTTTCTCAGATTATTTTAGATTAAAAATTAAAAATGAGGTATGCCCACATCTCTAATGGAGCACACCAAAGGAAACAGCAGTGATAATGACACCCACCGTTGAAACCTTTCTAAGGGCCACCGCAATGTTTTTTTTATCATCTAACCTATTCACAATGTCATGTAGACTTGGATGAGATGAAAATACAAATATCAGCTTATCCAAAACTTCTATAGCTCCCAATAAGTTTTTAATGATGGCCGTTCAATCCCCACTTTGCGGTCCATTTAAGCATTGGTTCAATCCCTACTTTGTGGTCCATTTAAGCATTGGTTCCGATTAATTTTTGGGTTCAGATTCTAAAATGATCTATAAATATGGATGGACGGCATGGATAAAACTCTTACATTGGGGTGGGCCCACATAGCTCTCTGTCCGGACGGATCATCATCCACACGGGGAAGTACTTCTTGACGCTGCCACTGGCTAAGTGGGTAGTGGTTGGTGCTCTCTGGGCCCCACCATGATGTATGTGCTTTATCCACGCCATTTATCTTATTCTCGAGAACATTTTAGAGATTGATGAAAAAAAATGAGCCAAATCTAAATCTCATGTCGACCACACGAAAAGAAAATAGTAGTGACTGAACGTCGGCCATTAAAAATAACCTTTTTTCACCGACGGATTTTTGTGATATCAGCAGTGACTGAAATACGTGACTTTTATTTTGAATTAGGTATGTTCGGCAATGTGGTGTTTGAAAGAAGTACCGAGAAATATATCACAACACTGTTAGCAATGAAACATCATGCCTAAAACCTATATAGCATATAACTGAATATTTTAATTGCTTTAATTTTGGAGTGTATCTTAATCTTGATGGGACATACGGATTTGCTGACACAAACAAAGCATGTTGAACCAAATGTTCCAATTGAAGATTTTAGAGTGTGAATTTGTCCAATGTTCACATTCATTCAAATTCATGTGATATGCGTTTTTAGAGTGGGGATTTATCCAATGCTCACATTCATTCCATTTCATGTGATTCACTTGAATCGTGAAACAAGTTGAAATATTGCATATAGGCATTACAATATGAGGCAAACACAGTAAACAAGTTGGATGCTGCCGTAGTATCACAGTTAGATGCATATAATTCAAATGTATAACAATCTATTTTATTATTAATATAAAAGGATGATTAATGGTGAGTAAGTGGTCTGGCTCCGTTAAGAGAATTAAGGAAAGGTATACCATCCAAAGAGTCATTGTAAAAATTTTTAGTTTTACAATAATAGTTTGGCACCATATTGTAATATAAATATAAAGATGTAATTTGAAAGTTTCTTTTTAATTAAAGAGATATATACAAAGAGAGAATATATCATTAAGTAAAATAATAACAAATCATTAAATAAATAGTTTATAAAATATTAACATAATTTGTTAAATTATAATACAAAATAAATTCATAAAAGAAATTTTGATATGACTTACGTATTTTAATTGCCTCCAATATCTTAATAGATTATAAAGTCTTTGTGTGCTTGTCCTGCAACACAAAATAACATACATTAAAGTTCAGACATCCAAGTAATGGAAAAAGAAGAATACTCAAATAATTATTATACTTATCTTCAAATATATAAATTGTAAATTTTAGCTAAAAATTAGATGCATACAAAAGAAATGTAATGACAAAATTTAAAGTATAAAAAATTTTAAAAGAAAGAAATTACCCAACTCATATCTTCTTTAAATGAGATATACTCAATTTTTAATTCACATTTAGTTGGCTTTCCAGTTTTGGAGGATTTTTCATTTGATTATTAGGAGTAGATAAATAAACTAAAGATAGATGAGAATGGTAAAAGTTGTTGAGGTTTCCAAAATATGTTTATTTTGTCAATTGTGTAAATTATATATCTTATTTATACAAAGAGATTTAGCTCATGCATTGTACATGAAAGATATTTATACAAAGAGATTTAGCTCATACATTGTACATGAAAGATATTTATACAAAGATGTTTGGCTCATGCATTGTACATGAAGGATATTTATACAAAGAGATTTGGCTCATGCATTGTACATGGAAAATATTTATATAAAGTGATTTGACTCATGCATTGTACATGAAAGATATTTATATAAAGAGATTTGGCTCATGCATTGTACATGAAAGTGGTGTGAAAAATGTGAGAGAGGAGGAAAAGAAGTTTAAGAATGTAGAAACACTAGGTGCACTCATGCATGTGTACTCTAATATTTCACATGCTTAGAAATGAACTTTCTGGATGTTTATTGAGATCTAATTTGTTCATATTAAATTCGCTTCTTCAAAAATTATGTACATAATATTATAAGGATAAAACATAGCCCACAAAGCTTTTCCTGCCCCATAGTACCACTAGGGGAGTGGATTCAGCCAGGTCAGCGACCTGATAGTGGGGCCCACCTTAATACATGTATTGTATGCTCATGCCATCCATCTGTTGTACAACTCATTTTAGGACGTGGGCTCAAATCTCAAGTGGACCACACCACAAGAAACAGTGGTGATTGAATGCCTACCATTAAAATCATTGGTGATTGAACACCTACCATTACTTTTATTTGCCATCTAACCTATTGATAAGGTCAAATAGACCTGCATGAAGAGAAAATAAAAATATCATCTTGATCCAAAACTCTTGTGGCTCACGATAAGCTTTTCATATTCAATCACTACTATTTCCTGTTGTGTGGTCCACTTGAATGAGCTACGGATATACTTCAATTTGGCTCATGTCCTAAAATAAGATGGTAAAATGGATGGACATGACACATACACGACAATGGGCTTAACTGGATTTGCTTATTGCGCTATCGCACAGAGGTAAGTGCAGAATCTGCTTCCTCGGCACTGGAGGTATGACTACTGGTGCCAGTACCAATCGCCTTGATTTTCTAAACATGGCCCCACTAGGCAAAATGGAAAACTCAAGCGTAAACTTGTACATGGGTCATTCATGTGGAAGCAGACTGCATCCTACCGCCGCCTGACCGATAATCAGTCCGGACAGGGCTCTGTGGGGCCCATCATGATGTAATTATTTTATCCACTCAATCCATCCATATTTACGGATCATCATTATAGAGTATTAATCCAAAAATGAGTCAAAACCAAGGCTTAGGTGAACCACAAAGTGGGGATTGAACTTATAACGCACCGTGATTTCAGGACCCGAGTATATAACCCGTTTTCCAAAAACTCGAGTGTTAGCCTATAAAATCCCGTGTAAATTTGAACCGTTTGTCATTAATCAGAGTTAACATCAACGAAGCTAGAAAAAACCATGCATTAAATAAAAACATTCTTATTATCACCAAATTTCTAAATATGACGCCCATACAGGACTTATACAATCTCAAATAATAAAGTTCAGGTAAGTAAAAAACACGAGTCTATCAACTAAGTAACTCTGCCCTTTCTTCCCCTGTTTCTTCCTCTCTTCTTCCTTTCTCCTTTCCCTCTTCCCTGTCTCTTCTCTACCTCCTGTGGCTGGAACGTCCAACAACACTCTTCCCTTCTTCTTTTCTATCTCTTATTTCTTCTTTGCCTTGCTAGCAAACTCGCTGTCAGCGAGTCACTGTGAAACAGGGCACGACAGCGGTGAGCGCAGCAGCAGCCTGACGTGGCCACTCTCCCTCACTTCCTTCTTTCTTCCCTATTTTTCTTTTCTTCACTTTTCATTCCATTGGCCAGCAGTGGCAATGGCAGCGGCAGCGACGAAAATGGCAGGTGCGGCAGCTCCCTGTTCTCCCTCGTCTCTCTCTGCTCTTTCTCGGTCTCTTTCCTTTCTCTTATTTTCTCTTTTTTTTTTTTTTTTTCTCTTTCTTTCCTTTTCTCTCTTCTAAAAACCTATCTTGAAGGGCTTAGATTGTATGGTGGGGAACGACTGAGATGGAAGGGAAAACAACCACGCGGATCACCCTGATTTTTCATTTTTTTGGAGGTGGGTGTATTTTCAGCCTGATTTGTGGGTGATGTCGTGTGTACATGTGTGCAATCCAACGGCTAAAACTAGATGGGGTTTCATCCTCTCCATGCCCTCTACTAGATGGACGGTTCAGATCGTCCATCAAGGTCGGGATCGTGGGCCTTGATTCGAACAAACAGACGGTCCTGCGTTCGTTCAAAAACGCGCCTGGCGCAGGAGAAAAGGAACGAAGGAATTTCCTTCTTTAGAAAATTTTTGGTCAAAGCAGCTCTGACCGGTTTCCAAGGCTTAGTGCACAGCGGGTGCACGTACCTGCTGTGCATACGTAACAATTGTGGGGTCCACAGTGATGTCTGTGATCTGATCTGCACCGTTCACCTATTTTATCAGCCCATGTTAGGGCCTAATACAAAGAATGAGGCAGATCCCAGGCTTAAGTAGGCCCTATCAACTGAAAGATGACCATTTAATGTCATTTATCATTGATCCGATGAAGATCCGGATCCACACTCACAATCAGGGTCATCCATCTAACTAGCGAGCCTACCCGGGCTGCTATCTACTTTAGATTATACAACGCTATATATACATATTTGTTTAGTATAATAAATTAGTAATTATAAATAAGTGTTTATTTAAAATCATATATATTTATAATGTATTATTTATTTATTTTTGTAATTATATATGCACATATAGTATAACAAAACTACTATTAAGTGATATATATATATATATTGTATATAGTATAATATGATAAAAATTATAAAATGTGAGTGTTAATTAACATACATTAGTTATATAATAATGAGTTGGTATACAATTTATTTTATATACGGTTTAAATAATATAAAATAAATAATATACGTAATTTGAATAATTTAAGTAACCTATGTATTATTATAAATAATTACAAAATTATTTCGTATTGTATAATACACACACACACACACACACTATCATATCATATTTAAAATGAACCATTTGGCCTTCCTGGTAACACCCGAGTATTAAAAAGTATAGGGTGTTACAATCTACCCCCCTTAATGAGAATTTCGCCCTCAAAATTCAATATTTCTACCTTAAATGGGAGCAACAATGTCTTTATGCATTTGCTAGTTTTCTACTACTTGTATTTATATGCGCAAGCGTGTTCACAATCAACTGTTAGGATTGGGATTGTTACAATCTACCCTCCTTAAAGAAGAATCTCGCCCACGAGATTCGATCATGCCCATCCCAATTTCTTTCGGCACCAACTATAATCAAGAGTTTGCTCACACAACTTGAAGAAGAGTTTTATTATTATTCTATATTTATATATTTGTGTGTGTATGTTGAGGTTCACAATGAGAGTTCTACGTCATCTAAAAGAAGAGTAATTGTCTTATGTTTTCAATGTTCGGGTTAACACAAACAGACAGTTACGGTCGGCCTGAGCCTGATATACCAAACTTCTGCCTGGCCGGGTAGTGAGTTTACTAGTATTCTTCTTAATCCCAGTGAGTATCGATCTTCTGCTTGATTAGGACATTGAGATCATTGTAATCATTAGGATTTAGAATTTATGTCAAACCGCATATACTTTGCTTAAACATGATTCCGCCTATTTGTGTTCCCGATTATTCTATTTATTCGAGATATGTTATCTAATTTCCTATTTCCCCAAGGAATAAGCCTAAAGATTCATTATGCTTCAACGTTCTATTTAGGGTGCTATCCTAGAATCTTTAATTTTAATTATTTCTAATTGTTTTAGTCACATTACTATGCATTTTCAAAATTTTTTAATCCTCGCTAACTACCTTATAACTACTAAAGAAGATCTTTAAATGTCGTACCTTGGTGGCTAAAGTCGTTGTACTGGAGGGAAGATCCTCTCATCTCGTCGTTTCTTAAAACACTGCTTTAAGAAGTGACTTGGCCTTCCACAATAGTCGCAAAGCTTATCCTGACTTGAGGAATGAGTTAGGTGAGACACTAATTCTATACTCTTCTTGGTCATAGGAGATGCAATTGGCGCTGTCTTGGCTTTGTTTGCCGAACCTTGAATAAGAGATCGTGTTTTGGCCCTACACTTGAAGTCCTTCTCTACTCGCATGGCTTTGTCCATGATATCAGTGAAGTTAGTAAAGTCGAAGGTGCACATTCTCAACTGGATTTCAGGTCGAAGACCTTCCTTAAACTTTTCCAATTATATTCTTCATCCTCAATAGCCTTTGGTACATATCGTGACAATTCATCGAAGCGCACTTCATATTGCGACCCTGTTGTATTCCCTTGTTCCAATTTGAGAAACTCAAATATTTTCTTGTGACGATAGCATGGAGGAAAGTATTTTTCATTAAACCTTTTCTTAAACTCAGTCCAGGTCCACTCATAATCAGGTGAGACTCTTCATAGCACGCCTTCCCACCATATATCGGCCTCACCTTCCAAGCATAAGTGGCGAGAATAACCTTTTGAGCATCTGAACAACCCAACGATCTCATCATCTTGGTCATTTTATTTAGCCAGTGTTCTGCTAGAACTGGATCTGGTGCCCCTAACAAGGATGGTGACCTCAACCTCTGAAACCGTTTAAACATATCTGCCCTACTAACTTTTTCGGTCTTCGAGGCCGATGCATCCATATTACGTTGGAGAGCCTCTAACAGTGTGCGATCGAAGCCTGTTGTTGTATTATGACGGTAGTCAGCTGACTAATAATATCGCCAGGTGAGGTTTCAGGTTGCGCATTTGGTGGAGGTGTGCCCACATGACTCACAGGCTACTGAGACGGGATAGTCCCTGACGTACGCTCTCTTTCAGGGCCACTTGGCCTAACTGGAGGTGCAGGAGAGTGCTCAGGACTCCCTTCCCCAACAATCTCGTTTGTTGGCGAAGTTAATAAATGGAGAGTTTGCGATCATGAACGACGGGAGTTTAGGGCCAAAATCCTGTTAAAAGAAAGGATTCATCATAGTTAAGCCCTCATAAGTTTAAGCAAGTCTTAACTTAAGATCGTAAGGCAGCTTATATGAATCATGCAAGTGGAGAATTGTTCAAATCGATAAGTGCTCAACAAGACTCAAGAGTCCTACGGTGACCCTTCAGCATCCTTAGACCCATGTCTCCTAGTCTTCGACCTACGATTAGGGTCCTATGATAATCTCAAGGTTATATTAGTGTTCCAAGATATATTACAAGGGGTCTAAACTTGGAGTTCTTGAGTTTAACCCAACTTCCCACAACACATAAAATTTTTATTTCTAAGTTCAATAGTTATCCTAGAAATCCTCATGGGAGTCTAAAATTTCTACTTGAGGGCTTGGGTTTAATATACTTTGAACTTACCCAAAATTTCAAAGCTAGTCTCAACCAGTGTAGCCTAAGGTTGAAATTTTGCCTAAGATCCTAAGTTCTCGCTATTATTTTTATTTATTTATTTATTTATTTATTTGTTGGAACGTACAAGAGATGTTGTCTCTGATCAAAGAGATATATTAGGGGATTTGAATTTCAAAGTCCTAGTTTGATTCCCTAAGTTTATATGGTGCTTATGTTAGATTTAACGCACAACATGGTGGGTACTTGTTTTGCTACAGTACCTAAGTTTAGTCCTTAGTTTCAAATATCCATAATTTACAAGGGAACCTAAGTTCTTGCTTCTAAGTTCAAATGGCTAAGTCTAAAATCACAAGGGACCCTAAAATTTAAGTTCTTAGATTCAGCAATCACAATTCGCAAAGGAACTTAGGTTTGTCATTCTAAGTTCAAATGGTTAACCCTAAACATTTCAAGGGATTCTAAAGTTTCGATTTCTAGGTTCACAGGATACCCTAAAGCCAAGGGAATGAAATCTAGCTTCCAATGTCAAATTTTTATCAATGAAACTTTAAGTTATTTGAAATCACATAAGTCCTGTTTTTCCCCAAGGCTTGGTTTATCTAGACTGGCTCTGATACCAACTGTAATGCCCCGTGTTTTCAGGACTCGAGTATATAACCCGTTCCCCAAAAACCTTAGTGTTAGCCTATAAAATTTAGTGTAAATTCGAACTGTTTGTCATTAATCAGAGTTAACAACAACGAAGCTAGAATAAACCATGCATTAAATAAAAACATTCTGATCATCACCAAAATTTCAAATGTGACGCCCATACAGGACTTATACAATTTCAAACAACAAAGTTCAGGTAAGTAAAAACATGAGTCTATCAACTAATAGTGGAGATCAATGCGGGCCGCAAGGACCCCGCCTAACTCCCTAGCTACTCGATCTGCCCCAGCAACCTAGTGAACAGCATTGGCTCGCCCTATACCTACATCAACTGTTACAATTTAATAGCGTCAATGGCTATCGCAGTGAGGAGCACCCTTTAAGATTGCACACTTATCATTCATAATCCAATACAGCTAGTAAGTCATGGAAATGGACATATTAAACAGGGCATTTCATAATCATGATCATCACTCAAAAATCAAGCTAGTCAACAAAATCTCATCATAGGAAAAACATAATAGCAATCGCAATATAAGGAAATGTATTCAGGTAAGTAAAAAAATCAAACGTACGATTTTCTATTGCGCCCGAAATCACATTGTACGTGAACTTCGCAAGATGGCTAGAAAATCGATAAGCGAACTTCAGCTCCACGCGAAAATCATGGTACGACTGAACTCCACAAGATGAAGAGACAATTAACATCCAAACTCTAGATCACCCAGAAATCATATTATACGTGAACACTGTAAGATGGCTAGGAAATCGATGAACGAACTTCAGCTCCACCCAAAAATTATAGTACGACTGAACACCGCAAGATAGTTAGGAAATAACAAGATGTGTAAATATAACCAATAAGCCACAAAGGACACCAATGACCCATCCAAGCCACAAAGGCAAATGTGCGATTCAAGCCGTGTAAGGCAAATGTAGACCGCAGGATCATAAGTCCAAGTTAAGTTCCATTCAATTCATCATTCAAGCGCAAGTGGTAGCATATAAATAAATCAATACCTATACAATAAAGGATAATGAGTTATCATCGAACCATTCGTGCATGTTATAATTTAAAAGAAACGTTTATTGTCCAACACATGAATTAACTATACAGCAAGTTAGCATATTCAATAGTAAAGTGAGTAACTCAGTTAAGAAAATCATGCCATCATCTATATCTGGATTGATGAAATCAAGTGGGAAGCTCAAAGTGTGAGTCCTCACCTGTGGGAGTTATTGCTTTTAACGGCGTTGTCTAGTGTGCATGCTTCTTAAGGTTGAGCCCAATCTGCTCTCCTTATGATTGGAGTGAGATGGTTGATTTAAATCGGTTTTGAAAGGAAATCGCCCGACCAAACAAGGTCACCATCATGTCTTAGGCAATTAATTAGACATTGGAAATTCTCAAGTAGTGGGGTATTTTTGAGGAGACAACTTACTATGTTCGAGAGATGATGGATTCCACTACACTTGACTAGTAATCTGGCGTGCCACCTCTCCCCAAGGTTGCTGCCCATATGATCACAAAAAAAATCAAATTAACTTCTTCTAAACCCCTTATATTATCAAGTTAACAACTTCTAACTTGCTTAATAGAGTGGTTTAATCACAAAAGGAGGTTCACCTGAAGATGTAACCCAGCTAGGACTGGGAAATCGGGTGTTGCTGCTGGTGGTGTTACCCACTCGAGTTGGACCGAGTTAATCTGGCCGAGTTGACTCGGCAGCCACAAAACTCAAGGTTCTCTCTCTCTCCTCCTCCTTCTCTCTCACTTTTCTTCCCTTTTCCTTCTTCCTTTCTACCTCTTTTCTTTCTTTCCTTTCTTTTGTTTTTCTTCTATTTTCGCTGAGGTGTCCAGCAATGTCTGGACCGAGTCATCTCAGACTCAACTGGACAGTGAGTTGACTTAAGCACCAACTCTCTCTCCTCTCTCCCTGCTTCTTCCTTCTTTTCTTTCTGTTTTTCTCCTCTTTTTTTTTTTTTTTTTCTTTTTCTTTTTCTTCTCTGATGGCGGGACAGGTCAGCAACCAAACCCAAACCGAGCTCAGTTCGACCTGGCTGGGTCGGGTTGGGACAGCAAACGCCCCACTCTGCCCTTTCTTCCCCTGTTTCTTCCTCTCTTCTTCCTTTCTCCTTTCCCTCTTCCCTGTCTCTTCTCTACCTCCTATGGCTGGAACGTCCAGAAACACTCTTCCCTTCTTCTTTTCTATCTCTTATTTCTTCTTTGCCTTGCCAGCAAACTCGCAGTCAGCGAGTCACTGCGAAACAGGGCACGGCAGCGGCGAGCGCAGCAGCAGCCGGACGCGGCCACTCTCCCTCACTTCCTTCTTTCTTCCCTATTTTTCTTTTCTTCTCTTTTCACTGCATTGGCCAGCAGTGGCAATGGCAGCGGCAGCGGTGAAAATGGCAGGTGCGGCAGCTCCCTGTTCTCTCTCGTCTCTCTCTGCTCTTTCTCGGTCTCTTTCCTTTCTCTTATTTTCTCTCTCTGTTTTTTTTTTTCTTTTTCTTTCCTTTTCTCTCTTCTAAAAACCTATCTTGAAGGGCTTAGATTGTATGGTGGTGAACGGCTGAGATGGAAGGGAGAACAACCACTCGGATCACCCTGATTTTCCATTTTTTTAGAGGTGGGTGTGTTTTCAGCCTGATTTATGGCTGATGTCGTGTGTACACGTGTACAATCCAACAGATAAAATTGGATGGGGTTTCATCCTCTCTATGCTCTCTACTAGATGGACGGTTCAGATCGTCCATCAAGGTCTGGATCGTGGGCCATGATTCGAACAAACGGACAGTCCTGCATTCGTTCAAAAACGGGCCTGGCGCGGGAGAAAAGGAAAGAAGGAATTTCCTTCTTTTAGAAAATTTTCGGTCAGAGCAGCTCTGACCGGTCTTCAAGGCTCAGTGCACAGCGGGTGCACGTACCTTCTGTAAATACGCAATAATTGTGGGGTCCACAGTAATGTCTGTGATCTGATCCTCACCGTTCACCTGTTTTGTCAGCCCACGTTAGGGCATAGTACAAAGAATGAGGCAGATCCCATGCTTAAGTAGGCCATATCAACTGAAATATGGCCATTTAGTGCCATTTATCATTGATCCGATGAAGATCCGGGATCCACACTCACAATCAGGGTCGTCCATCTGACTGGCGAGCCTACCCGGGCCGTTATCTACTTTAGATTATATAATAACGCTATATATACATATTTGCTTAGTATAATAAATTAGTAATTATAGATAAGTGTTTATTTAAAATCATGGATATTTATAATGTATTATTTATTATTATTATTTTTTGTAATTATATATGCACATATAGTATAACGAAACTACTATTAAGTGATATATATACATTGTATATAGTATAATATGATAAAAATTATAAAATGTGAGTGTTAATTAACATACATTAGTTATATAATAATGAGTTGGTATACAATTTATTTTATATATGGTTTAAATAATATAAAATAAATAATATACGTAATTTGAATAATTTAAGTAACCTATGTATTATTACAAATAATTACAAAATTATTTCGTTTTGTATAATATATATACTATCATATCATATTTAAAATGAACCATTTGGTCTTCCTGGTAACACCCGAGTACTGAAAAGTATGGGGTGTTATAGAACTTCCACTGTTAAAAGCTTCTTTGGAGTTGCAGTGGGCCACACCAAAGGAAGTGATAATGATGCACATAGTTGAAACCTTTGGAAGGGCCACCATGATGTTTTTTTTTTTTACCATCCATCTGGGTCGTGTAGACCAAGATGGAGTGAAAACATAAATATCAACTTGATCGGAAACTTCTGCAACTCCCAATAAGTTTTTAATGGTAAGCGTTCAATCCCCACTTTGTGGTCCACTTAAGCATTAGTTCCAACTAATTTTTGAGTTTAGACCCTGACATGATCTGTAAATATGGATGGATGGTGTGGATAAAACTCTTACATCAAGATGGCCCCACGTAGCCCTATCCAGACAAATCAGGTGGGGTAGGACGTAATCCGCTTCCATAACAATTGGGCTCGTGACGGAAGCATATGGAAGCAGATTGGCTGGTGTACCTCACACTGGCTATATAGATGTTATATTGACGTCAGCAAGTTATGTGGGTCTGATCACGATGTATGTGTTATATCCAAACCGTCCATCCATTTGGCGAGCTCGTATTAAGGCTTGAGACGAAAAATAAGACAGATCTAACTATCAAGTGGACCACACTACAAAAAACAGTGAGGGATTGAACGTCTACCATTGAAACCCTTTTTGGGTTCACAGAAGTTTTGGATCAATCTGAAATTTGTTTTTCCACTTCATTCGGGTCTTTTTGACCTTATGAACAGATTGGATGGAAAATGGCCCTAAGAATTGTTTAATGATGAAAATTATTATCTACGCTGCTCTTTGTGATGTGGTCTAGATGATCTTTGGATATGATTCATTTTTTGGATGATGCTCTAAAATGATCTCTAAAAATAGATGAACAGTATAGATATAATAAATACATTACTGTGGGGTCCATGTAACTTTGATCTCCTTTGAACTGTTCGTACGACTCAGAGCTCGAGGAGCGTCAGTGCTCGTCTTCACACAACACATACCTACAACAGCTATAAAGCTGGTATGAGGTACACCAGCAAATCCGCTTCCGCTCATGACGCTCCCACTGGCCAGGTGGGTAGTGGCCGATGCTCTGTGGGCTCCACCATGATGTATGTTCTTTATCTTTGCCATTCATCCATTTCTTAGGATCATTTTAAGGTTGATCTAAAAAATGAGCCAGATCTAAATCTTAGGTGGACCACACCAAAGGAAAACAGTAGTGATTGAATGTCCACTGTGAAAAATCATATGGTTTTTGTCGATGGATTTTTTGATTCATCGACAGCTTTTAGCCGTTGGGGAAACCACTACATGACCGTCAATTTTAGTCATTTTTTTGGTAGTGTACCATCGCATGGTTGTACGAAAATAATACATCGAACCCATGTTAGGGCAAATACCAAAACTAAGTTGTATAGCACAAATATCAAAACTAAGCCACACAAGACAAATACCAAATCGATGCAATAAAAAGATCATCCTCAAAAGCCACGTAAGTACAACGATCCATGGATGGTGAGATAAGTCACTTTAGCATTGATATCATCATCCTCTTTTAGGAGATACATTCCCCCCCTCTCTTTGGATTGAGTCGGCCTAGACATGGTGCTTAATTTTGGGGAGATGTCCCATGATTGTGTGTTTTCAGCAAGCTTATCAAATAGTCTCACACATTAACGACACTTTTATTCATAAATTTCCCATTACACATTGTCTCGACTAATTGGCGCATGGGAAATGTCAATCTATCATAGAAAAAGTTTGTGATGCGCCACATTTTAAAACCGTGTTGTGGGCATGAACTGACAAGATCCTTGAACCGCTCCCAACATTGGAAGAATGTTTCATCTTCCATTTGGGCGAAGTTCATGATCGACTTTCTAAGGGTGTTCGTCTTATGGTATGGGAAATTTTTTTTATAAACTCCCTTGTCATGTCATTCCATCTACCAATAGATCTAGGACGTAGTGAATGCAAACACGTCTTATCTTTCTCTTTCAAAGAAACAAGAAAGAGTTTCAGCCTGACCGTGTTGTCAGACACGTTAGGAAAATATAGAGTGGCTATGATTTCATCAAACTCTTTCAAGTGTAGATACGGATTTTCAAATTCAAGCCCATGAAATTTTGGAAGGAGTTGGATCACCCCTGGCTTAATATCCATGTGTCCCGTATTTTCTGAAAAACCATGCATGAGGGCGTGCTCACCCCCGCCGGTTGTAAATAGCCTCGTAAGGAACGAAGCGGGGGTTCTTGATGCACCTCATTCTCATCCTGGACTTCCTCAACCCTATGTTGAGGTTATCTTTCTAGTTCATTGACCGGTTGATTTGCAGCCATATTCTCAATTAACTCTGAGGATCTCAAGTGGTGTATAATCCTGTGATGGATAGATAACCCCTCAACCAATCCTCCTTCACTCAAGCAACGTAGAGTGTTGTCACTGACCTACTTGGGCATGAAACACTCTCAGCCCTCAATTTCAAATTCTAACTTAAACCTAAAAGAAAGAAAGGAAATAAAAATCTAAAAATAGAGAGAGAGAGAGGGAATTAGAAAGAAGTTACCAAATTAGAAGTTCCTAAATTAAGATCCTGCAAAACAAAACAAAACAAGTCAGTTTCTAAAAAAAAAAAATTTTTAAATTAGAAAGTTTCTAAAAACAAATTAGGAAAGTAAACTAGTTTCTAAAAAGGAAAGTTTTTAAAAATAAAAAATTAGAAAGTTTTTAAAGAGAGAAAATAGAAACTTTCTAAAAACAAAAAAGGAAAGTTTCTAAACCTAGAATTAGAAAGTAGATCTAAGAAAGGTTCTAAAAAAGTTAGTTTCTAAAAACAAATTAGGAAAGTTTCTAAACCTAGAAATAGAAAGCTAAGTTAGTTTCTAAAAATAAATTAGAAATAACCCTAATCATATCCTATCTTATCTAATCTTATCTTATTTAATTTTATCTAATCTTATCTTATCTTATCCTATCTTATCTTTTCTTTTCTTATCTTATCTAAACTTATCTAATTCCAAAACTAATCAAATCCGGAAAACGCTACCATCAATCCTCAGCAACGGCGCCAAAAACTTGTTCACAACCCCAAGTGTAGGGTCGTGGTGTAGTAATAATCTCGGTGAGACCGAGGTCGAATCCATAAGGACTGAACTTGTGTGTCTTCTAAGAGCAACTAGAAGATGAAGACCTAATTCTGGAAAATTTGAGAGAGTAATTGTGAATTATTTAACTAAAACTTGTAAATTCAAAGGTGGGAAACTAGGGTTTCCAAGGATCCACTTATAGAGATCAGGGAGATCTATCCTCGATTCAATGAAGCAATTAGAATCAGAGTCTCATCTTATCCAATTGGAAGATATCTCAGTAAAACCAAATCTGAAGTTCTTTTGATCTAATTCTCAATGGATGAGAGATGTGAGAACCGGAAGTGATTCCATCACAAAACCATGCCCATGAGACAAGGCAAATAACAGGATTTACCAATACCACAACCAATCATAAGAGAATTGAGAAGATTAGGTAGGATTTCATCTCCCAACCATGCCCATGGGAATTGTAATGCCCCAAATTTTTGCTAACCTGGAGTTAGATGTCCTTAGGCAAGGGGTCGATCCTAACCCCTTACGAACCTCTCAAACCTTAAATCCTTTAGAAATTAGACATGTTTAACTAAGTGCTAAACTAGATTAGCTGTGAAATCCGCTTGAAGCACTTTAAATACGATCTGCAAGACCCAAAACTTGTAGAATCATTGACGCTAGGTTACCCTAAAATCTAGGATCAATCTCATTACTCAGTTACTCTCGGGAGCACATTGAAACTCCATATTGGATCTGGACCGCACGTTGAAAGTCCGATGACCACGAGATTAAGCGTTTAGGACTACCTTGCTGGGCTTGACAACCATCTCGGAAATCAAATACAGATAGTGTTCTAGGGTTATTCACTTGAGCCCAGAGTGAAGAGTGTGAGAAAACGTAAATTTCTTTATAAATGAAACCTAATTTAAGTAATCTGAGACTTGTCACTTGCGGGCCTGATATAAGCAATCAGACCGTCAGAAGCTGACCCAAATACACCCTCGGATCAGGGGAAATTTCATACACAGGTCAGTGTACTTGTAACCCTGATCGAGTTTCGGTGACCGTTGAGCCGAAACTGGTCCGCCACGTGTGATCTAAGAACCCGATTGAAATGAAAACTTAACTCAACCTAGATCCATAGTCAATGAGCTTAAGTCCAACCTTTGGCTTAAGGGGGGGGCTCCGGAAGCGCTCCATTGAGCTGAAACAGTCTCCCTTTGGACATAACCTAAGTATACCTTGGCCCTGGGGCCATTTCCATCAGTTTTAGGCCTATATAAGGACCTTAAACTCTCTCTCATTCAGCCCATCCGAATTTGAGAAAACCCTAGGAGAGAGAAGAGAGTAAAGTGAGAGAAAGTGAGAGAGAAGTTGGAATCATTCCTAAGAATCGATCCCTGTTATTCTACGTGTCTATCCATCACTACCGTATCGCTTTTCCGGCGATTCTGATTCCGTTTTCGGGTAAGAAATCCTAACCCTAATCAGTTCTAGAGATTCAATTAGTGTAAGTGATGAAATAGCTAACCTATTTCATGCCGTAGGTTGCCGTTCTACCGTTGATACTGACTTGGTGATTAAACTGAGTCCGTTACTCGTTTCTACGGCATAAGGTGCGACTTTAGACGTATAGGTTAAGGTTTTCAAAGCTTTCAATGTCAGATAATGATAGATTCATGATCTGGGTGTTATTGTACATGCAAAATGCGATGTTTGTTTTGCGATTCAGTTACGTATGCAAATTATAGCGTTTAGTGTATTCTGTATATTTGTAGAAAATACCATATACATACAAATCATGGAAGTGTATTTACCATTATAAATTACTGTATGTATATGCTATATATGTGTATAATACTTACTCGGCGAAAGGATTCGCCCAAATACATGTTTTGGCTAATATACGTTATGTATGTTAAATGAGTGTATTCTAAATGTTTGTGAAAATGCTTGTAAGAGTAAGTACTTAGATGATAGTGCTTTAGGTAGGTATTGAGATAGGATTCTCAACTACCTTAGAGATGTATATGATTTCCTCCATGTTAGTTGTTTGAGTTAATCGCTTACTTATGAAATGTATGTGTTTGTATTTCCTGTTTATAGTGTGTTTTATAACATGCTTATTCACATGTTTAAATTGCTTTGTTAATTCTGCTTAGACTACTATACATGCTTTCTGGATAGGACTTGAATGTGGTTGGGGCTATGTGATAGTCCAGGCAGTCGGCAATAGGCTTGAAGTCGTAGCTGAGATTCATTCGCCACGTAGGACGTGTTTGACAAACCCGTGTCGTGTGTTGGTCATCGGCAGTGGTTAGGCCACATGAAGTGCTTATGCACTTCATGTCGATCGATGCAATATGCGCTCGTGCTAGTCGAGCCCGTCAAGTAACTCGATGTGCCAATATATATTCACCATGTATAGACGATACTGCTTGAACTTAAGGTACCAAACTCACCAGTGAAATCTCGTTTAACTTTGGTACCTCGATCCGCTAAGACTCATGAGCCGGACATGGTGGTATGGGATACTGTGGTCGAGCTGTCGGCCTATGCTGGGGCGACAAGCCTCCCCATAGTGACCAGTGAGCAACCCAGACTCGTGAGCCGAATACGGTGGTATGGGACACTGTATACGAGCTGTCGGCCTACACTGATTGGTGACGAGCCTTTTATAGTGACCTCGAGCATACTCTGAGACTACGTTGAGGCGACGAGCCTTCTGTAGCAACAAGAGTATAAGATAGGCCTACCCCATTGTAGCCTGACTGTGGTCCCCAGTCGGGTCGGTGACGTGCCTTCGAAAATAGACCGCCAGTTGGTAGGGCGTTGGCGGTAGTGACCTAGAACCGTAACTTCGTATGAGATTTACTAGGATTAACGACCCTAAAATGGATCATTGTTTGAGTATTGATATAAGGGAGGTACCTTAGTTTCCCAATCCTACTGTATGAAAAAGGACTAATAAGAACTTGGTAATCATATGCATGCACCACATTACGCGTGCGTTCAGGGGTTGCAGGTCAAGCATTGAGGCAATGTTGTCATGCGCGAAAGTGAGATGAAGTCGCTGAGGGAGCGTAGGCGAGGGCATGCATCATACATCCATACTATTCTTGCATTAACAACAGTACTTACGAATGTGTGATTTACTACTTTATCATTACTGCTTGACTGAATTGATAATATTTTAACCTCTGCTTTATTGTTCCACTGAGTTGATCACTCACTCCCACGTTACAGGATGGTGTTGTACACACCAACCAGACCCTGTTTGAGTTTCAGATGATGGCGATGCTTGAGAAGCGGAGCCAGACTTTCATGTTGATGAGGAGGGTTACTCCTTTATACAGCTATCAGGCGGGTCTATATAGACCATCTTCTGATTGACGGGGTTACAGGGTTGTTGATTAGATGCCATTACACTTTAGTTTGCTCTTTTGGAACACCCTTGTATATTCATTTTATCCATTTTTGGAGTATACATTGATATATTTAACCTGGTAACATGTTCACACTCTGGAGACTTACAACAATTTATATATTTTATATATCTATCACAGTCTTCCGCTTGCATAATTTAACTGTCTCTGGAGTATGATATGCTATTTTGGCTTAATCCCATTCATTTTTAATACACTAACCCGGACAACATTGAATCATAAGCATATATGTTGCATAAGTAATGTGTTGGAACTCGGGAGTTGAGTTTATGCTCGACCCTCGATTTTTAAGGCGTTACAGGACGATGGTGAACAACGAAATTTTCTAATTTCACAATCTCAATACATGAAAAGAGCATACTCAAAGCTATTAAAGATCTATTGTAATTTGAGTCACAATAAACCATTACAAACTGAAAGTATACCTTATAATCAAACTAGAATCAAAGATAATTCAACTTAAACATGAATCAAAACAATAGAAAAATATCTCATTATGCTATAAGCTTCACCTCTTAGCCAACCATAGACATGATTGAACTAGAATCTCTTAAGAAAAGCATAAAAATAACTAAGGAAAGGGAAGAAAAACTCTTGGCGACGGCTTCTCCATGCTTTTGCTCCACTCCACAAATCCTAGAAGATGCCTAAGGATGTCATAAGGACTCCTATTTATAGTTTTGCAGCACCTCCTTTCATACCGACTTGGAAAAATTTAGAAACCGCTTCAAATTTACTCAGTTTTTCAAAATAGACTTCACTCTGTGCAATTTCACAGAATGACCCAGAGTTTCAGAATATGCTTCTTCAGGACACTTTCAGGAATATGTTTGTTTTCAGGACAATTTCAGGATTCTTTTTCTTCACTTCAAATATTCGATTTTCTCCATTCCTCACTTGGTTTTCTTGGATCTTTAGCATGTGAATTCTTCAATCTTGGTCTTTTAAGATTTAATTATTGACTTGGTGATTTTTGGGCATTAAATCCATGCTTTTAGCATCCTTTTCAATCCAAGCTCTTAAATTCATCTTGCAACACAAACATAATCAAAATAAAATATTAAACATTATCATATTCATAAACCAAGTAATAAATAGAGTCCAATATACAATATTTGACCCTCGACAATCACTAGGCGACAAAGTTGAGGAAGACGGATGAACCGAGTTGACCACTCACAGTTAAAATTTCAAAATCTCGCGTTCATACGTCAATTCAAATTCTTCTTAAGCTCATGGACATGAAACTCGAAAGTAGGGAGTAACTGTTATGGGGAAAACTGAACTGACGAGTCATATGAGACACGTGGCAAAGACCAATAGAGCAATCTCCCCAAACCACTGATGTGTCTATTAGTATAAAAGCTGAGCTAGGTAAAGAACTTGTTGGCCAAGCTGAATAAGTCAACCGAGCTCGGTAATAAGATTCATCAACCAACCTGCTCATCTCAACCAAGCTGATTAACTAAGCTCGACTCAAGATACGGATCTCGATCTCAGATACCAACCTCGATCTCAACCTCGGATACTGACCTCAACCTCGGATACATACTTCAGCCTCAGATACCGACATCAACCTCATAATATAAATATATGGAGAGAATCTCACGACGTATAAAAATAGGATCGATCTGATGAGATCCTTGCCGAAAATCACACCGATATAAGCAAAATCAGATATGTTCTCGAGAGCAGATTCTCATAGCAATATGGGTTCCCCCAACATATCTAGCTAATACGCTTAGATACGCAAAATGCCTCAAAAACCTATAAATATATCACCCCATCGGAGGGAGGAGGTACGTATAAAAAATCTCACCTTCGATCATATCCACTCTAGGTTCTTCTACGTGACTTAGGCATCGAGGGTCCCCGGCCATAACCGACGCCCTCATTGTCTATCTGTTTTCTACCAATGCAGGTATTCAATAGCCTACAAGTGGAATTGCAGGTTCAATTAGATTCAAGTGATAACTATGACTTAAATCGGCCTCATTTTTTTTTATCATGCCCTAATATGAGCTGAAAAAATAAATAGAGGATGGACGGTGCCTCACCAAGCTCATGTGGCATGAAAAATCCACCTGAACGAGACTCTAAAAATCAAGCAAAATCAAAACTCAGATGGGCCACACGATACAGCATGGATTGAACACTTATCATTGTAAACTCGGTGGGGGCCACGGAAGTTTTGAATCAGGATGATATTTTCACGATGGGCTTAGGAAGTTTTCAACGGTTGACATTTCCATTCTCATGATTTCCCGCCATGTGGCTCGCATGAATTTTGAGTCTACCTGATTTTCGAAGTCCTATCATAATGTGAGGTTGAGATACTAATGGATAGAGTGGATTTCTCATGAGAATATTTGTGGGCCCACATAGCTTCTGACAACTGAACTTCCTCCGGGGCACAAGGAATAATCCGCAACCTATCAATCCTTACCTATACAAAATGGCCACAAGCATGCATGGGCGTGGATTGCCTGCAGCCCCTACTGTCCAGACATGGATTGGGTAGTGACCCCTCCACTACCCAAGCTGGTGGTGGAAAAGATCGTGGGCCCCACCATAGTGTATGTATTTTATCCACACACTCCATCCATTTTTTCGAGCTTTAAAATGAGGCAAAATCAAATATTAAATTGACCACACCACAAGAAACAATGAATATTGAACGTCTATCGTGAAAACTTCTTAGGCGCCCAAGAAGTTTGCATCAAGCTGATATTTGTGTTTTCCCTTCATCCAGGTTATTGTGACCTTATGAACAAGTTAAAATGGCAAAAAAAAAAAAATGTATAAGTTACTGAGAAGTTTTAGAGGTGTTCAAGTGCCATTGTTTACTATGGTAGGGATCACTTGAGCTTTAGACCTGCCTCATTTCTTGGCTCATGCCCTAAAATGAGTGGAAAAATGGGTAAAACACCCTGAGCTGTAAGGGGCGATGGTGATAGTATGCCTTACAGCCACTCTACTCTGTTCATCCTTTGGCCAATTCATTTTAGGGCATGAATGAAGGGAAAAACATCTTCTTCTTCTTTTTTGTTAGCAAGCTAGTGCACACACCCCACATGGAAATCGATATAAAGAACTTAGCTTTTAAACAAGGTTATCTTCACTCAGTTTACCATTTGAGCTATGGATCAGTGTGTAAACACGAACACAAATATAAGCTTGATCCACAACTATTGTTGTCCCCAAGAAGTTTTTAATGGCAGGCATTCAATGCCCACTATTTACTTACTGTAGTAAGGTCCACTCGAGGTTGAGATTGGCTCATGTATGGGTTCATGCTCTAAAATAAGAGGGAGTAATAGATATACAGAGTAGATATAATACATACATAACAGTGGACCACACAGAGCTTAGGGATGTAGGCAATCTACATCCCTGTGTTGGCCACAGAATGAGTGTGGTTCAATCTCGGTCATGGTCGCCTCAACCGCAACCCATCCCCACCCAATACCCACCACTCTGATGAATTGAGCAACTTAAAATTCATCCAACATGAGCCCGACCTAACCCATTTAATTGTAATACAATGCAACCCATGTTTAGGAAGGTAATCTCGCACCTGCCTAAGCAATGGCCACACCCAATCCATGCTAGGCCCAAGATTTAAGGCCGGTAGGTCCAAGCCCAACTCTAAAAAAATAAAATAAAAATGGTTAGGCCCAAGTCTGACTCACCTGACCTGAAAGTTGATAAAAAGAAATGCTCCAATGCTCTCATAGTTATAGTGCTCCTAGTTGCTTCAATTCACTTGGACAGTTCAGTCAATCAATCTGAATTATCTAATAAGTTCATAGCACATTTCACAGGCTATAGTAATGATCATACAATCCAGTAAATTCTTTATTTGGCCTTATTTTTATTTTTATAGTCATCCTACCATTGCACAAAAAAAAAAGTGATCCTTTAGGGTTTATAGAATCCATGGTGCTGATAAATAAATGGATCCAATTGTCTATTGAGCAATTTTTTATATGATTGATCTTGATCGTCCATATTTAAGATTATTGATTACAAGGTTAATCTCTTTTAGACGACCATGATGTTTGATGAGATGTGTGTTGATGCCAATGAATGGCCTACATCAATGAATTAGACTAATTATCTGTAGACACTCCATCTAAAATTGAGATTAAAAATACTCTTCGACTTTAGTTGATCTTTGACAAAATAAATTTGTGCGGCCCAATACCCTTTAGACGAACGTATTTATTGGGTAGGGCATGTCTTAGGTAGGTCCCAGGAATTGTTGATGGCCGAATCAATGGATCAAGAGGTAAACCAATCCAAGTCAAATCAAATCGGCAAGGTCCTCCAAGAACTCAACAAGTGCCCAATTTCAATAAAGTCATCTATGGCTATCCTAAATGGGCTTAAAAGCCTAGACGTATTAGCTAGAAAAGACCCTCAACAAGACTTGAAGATGATCAATGGAATGGATCCGTGAGCCCACAACATGTTTGTATCAAATATCGACCAACTGTCTAGTTATTTAGGAGTTACAAGTCAATCAAATTGCATTTGTCAGACTCTAACGGCATAAAAAATCCACAAAAGTAGAGCTAAATAGATCCCTGACACCTCTTAAAAACAATTACTAGATCCAATCGATATGTTCCAAGCTAGGTGAGCATTAGAGAAGGGCCACACACTGAGACCTCAGTAAGCCTTATGACCACCACACATGTCAGTCATTGTATGGAAAAAGGCAAATCCGCAATGGCCGACAATGGCCGATTGAAGAAATGTACTATTTTTTACATGAGTAATGATAACTTAAGCCAAAGAGACCCTAGTGTGTAGGAAGCAAAACCTATGAGCCTACAACCGGTAGGCCTATTTAAGGACTACAACAACGAGCCATTCGTGGGTAACAATAGAGAATTAAGAGAGGTAGAAGGCTGTCAAGATCATTCTAGGCTAGTTGAAGCACTAGCTAGGGTGATCCGAAATCGGCGCACCACTATCGAACACCAGTCACATGTGCCTAAATCCACTTCGACTCTCGCTAGGTTCGAAAAAACCTAATTGTGCCATCTCCATGTCCAACTAAAAGTGAACATACTAGGCAAAAGAAATTACCGAAGTTAAAGAGTGGAATTGGAGATACCCGACCATCCTCTTTACAAAAAGGGCGTCAAGTCTCCCCTTTTCCTTCTCAGATCTCAAATTAACCGATATTTTATTCCACACATCCCAAGCACATCGGGAACACACTCATTTTCTTTTATCTTTTATTATACAATACTCCCTTTTTTGTCTATTTTCTTGTACTTTATTTTTCCTATCTGGAATCTTACACTCTATGAAGTAAGGTTAGGTGTTATTTATTTTCTTTTTACCTGCCTAGAGTTTTAAATTATTTGAAGCATGATTAGATGTAGTGACGCTAAAATTTCGCTGAATCCTCCAAAAAACATTAAATCTCGTTAAGTAGAAACCACACATCATATGGGCAAAAATAATCCTAACCATTTCCTTTTCCGTGATTAAGGTCCTTACTAGGAATTAACGGTTACAAATTGTAACATCCCGGATTTTTGCCAACTTGGACATAGACGTCCTTAGGAAATGAGTCGATCATAACACCTTAATTAACTTCTCAGAACTCAATCATGAAGTCTCAAATCTCCTTTTAACCCATTTCTTTCAAAATCTCACTTTTCACCACCTTATTCTTCAAATTTTTCTTAGTACTTTCATATGAGATACTAATCTTAAAGTTTAAATAATGAAGAACAATACTTAAACTAAAACTTACTGTAAATAGTAAATACATAAATAAAATGGGCTTTTGACCATTAACCTTATGGAATCTGACAAAATAAATAGGTTATTTAGATAGAACAGCTTCTCCTACCTTAAAATCAGATATTGCACATCAAATAACTCATTCCAATTTATAAAATACACCTGTTTAAAATATTGGGTAGTGAAACCACATCAAACGGACTCGGGGGAGCAAACGACGTAAATTGAGGGGACCAGAGGTGGGTCCCGCACATCCCCGGGGGGGGGAGGGATGCCATCGCCCCCAGTGCGAGCCATCGCCCCAGGGTCCAACATGCGGCGATGTCATCCCCGAAACGGCGAGGCCTCGTAGTCCAGCGAGCTGGCCCATTTTCTGCAGTTTTTTCAGCCCAACTTCAAAAAGTCATATCTCCCTCAATATAACTTCGATTTAGGTGATTCAAAATCCAGATTTAAGCTCAACAAGTCTAGTTTTATATAAAAATAAGTTAAAAATATAATAAAAATTTTAATATAGTTAAATATAGGTCATTGTGACAACTATCTGGAATTCATTAGTTTGGACAGTTATTGCTCCTAAAATTTTTAGAATTTTTCTATAACACGAAATCTAATGTAATTTAGTAGGGATGAAGTAGACTTGATGATGAACTATTAAAAAAATAATTAAAATAATATACTAATTAAAAGTGCCAGAAAGGGGCGTAGAATTGCCCTACAACCTTATTCTATTGTAATTAAGACATAATTTAGTGAAGTACTAAACTAAATAATCAGTAAAATTAGCTTGAACAACTTTTTATACAAACTACAAGACCCAAAACCTTTAAAATCACTAACTCTACATTACCTAAAAACCTAGGATCAATCTCAAAACCCAGTTGCTCTTGGGAGTGCATTGAAACTCCGTATTGGACAGATACCGCGCATCGAAAGTCCGATGACCACGAAACTATGCGGTTATGACCGTCTTGCTGGGATTGATGACCATTGCAGGAATTAAACCCGAATAGTATCCAGAAATGCACAACTTGAGCCCTGATCGAAGTGTGTGAGAAACGTGAATATCTTTAGAAAATGTACTCAAACTTAAGTGAATTGGGCCATTTGCTTGCGGGCCAATTTTAAGGTTTCAGACCGTCAGATTTTGACCCAACTACACCCTTAGATCAAGAAAATTTTTCTACACAGGTCAGTGTACTTGTGGTCCTGATCGAGTGACGATAGCCGTTGAACTGAAACTGGTCCTCCACGGTCGATCCACAAATCCGATCTGACCAAAATTTAACCTGCCATAGATCTATTGTCAGGAAACTTTCTTTGGACCGTATGAGAAAATGGGCCTCCAGATGAGCTCCGTTGGACCGAAACAACCACTCTTTGGCTATAACCTAAGTATACTATGGCCTTGGGGCCATTTTCATCAGTTCTGGGCCTATATAAGGCCCTTATCTCACCCCACCTCTCTCATATATGAATTTTCTAAAAATCTTAAGGGAGAGAGAGAGAGAGAAAAGGAGAGGAAGGGGTGGAGATCGAAGGGAGACCCTTGAAGTTTGCTGCCGTGGTTCATTCTTACTACACACATCGTTTCGCCTCCCCACCATCACTTTATAACTTCGATTTGGGTAAGGAATCCTATCTCTAATGTTGTTTAAGAAGTCCAGATAGGGTAATTAGGAAATAGCTAACCTATTTTGATGATTTAGATATTGTTATTCCGTATTCGGGTGCATAGGATTTGAACCGAGTTCGAAACGAGCAATCCAACGAAAGGTGCAGACTATAAACGTTTAGGTTATGGTTTTCAAGGCTTTCAATGTCAGTATTGGTTTATGACTGACTTGATTGCTATCATATGTGCTTAGATACGGTGCTTTCTGTGTCTAATACCTTTATATGAACTATGTTGAGTATTGTGTATTCCATGTGTTTGTTGAAAGGCTGGAATGGATATGAAATTATGATTTGTGCTTGTTATGATTACTAATGGTGAATACATGAGTGTTGTATGTGTGGCAACTCCGTTGTGAAAGGATTTGCCATAATATATGTTATAATAAATTTATGATATGCATGTTGAAGTATGTAGTCTAAGTGTTTGATAAAATGTTTGAATAAGTAATCGTATGATGAAATGCATTTATTAAAGGTATTAAGATGGGATTCTCAATTACCTTAGCTATATAAATAGATTCCTTCATATAATGTGCATTACTATTTTGTGATTTACGTGTAACATGCCTATGTAGAATAACATGTGCACTATGTGTGCGTTAATATGCTCAAATGAGATCTGTTTGCGATTTGGTTGTTACACGCTATTTGACTGTTACATATGAATGCCAATTACAATTGAGTGTGATTGGGACTACTACGTAGTCCAGGCAATCGGCAACGATTCTTGTTTAAGTGGCCGAATTAGTCTCGCCACAACTGATGCGTTCAGTGAATCCGAGTAGTACGACGATCGTCGACAGTGGTACCTTGTCGGTTAATTCGGCGTACGCTCGTACCAGTCCAACTTGTCTAATAAATCAATTGGCCTATTGTGTGTTTACCATGTATGGACGCTACTTCTTGAATCTAAGGTACCACCTACCAATATAAAAGCCCGTTTCAACCTTGGTACCATGATCCGTTAAGACTCATGAGCCGGGCATGGTGGTATGGGACACTGTGGTCGAGCTGTTGGCCTACGCTGGGGTGATAAACCTCTCCGTAGTGTCCAGTGAGCAACCCAAACTCGCGAGTCAAATACGGTGGTATGGGATACTGTATTCGAGTTGTCGGCCTACGATTCGATGACGAACCACTTGTAGTGACCTCGAGCATATACTTGGTCTACGCTAAGGTGACGAGCTTTTCCGTAGTAATCTCGAATATAAACCAGGCCTGCGCTGAGGTGACAAGCCTCTCGATAACGACCTGGAATCACCTATCGTATGTAACTAATTAGGATTGACGACCCTAGATGGATCATTGTTTGGGTAGTGATATAAAGGGAGGTGTCTTAGCTTCCCAAACCTGCTGTATGAATAGACCTAATTAAGAACTTGGCTAACACGACCATGCATTGCATTGCACGGTGCTTTGACGAGGAAGCGCACGTTTAACGGGATTGTTGCATGCCACGATCGTGAGATGATGTGGCTGAGGGAGTGCAGGTGAAGGCATGCATCATTATAATATACCATCCTTGTATTAATAAGAGTACTTAGGACCTAATTGTTATACTGCTTTATCATTACTGCTCGATTGAATTAATAACATGTTAACCTTTACTTTATAGTTCCACTGAATTAGCTACTCATTCCTACCTGGGACGGTGTTTTAAACACCACCCAGACTCTAGTTTAGATGCAGGTAATGGCGGGGTCTATGCAGCTGAAATGGACTTTATAGGCGAGGAGGAAGAGTTCTCCTACGTTCATCTCTCAAGCGGGTCTATGTAGACCTCGTGCTGATTCGACGGGATTACAGGGATTTACGGATTAGTTGGACATTTACGTTTTGGTATTTTGTATAATTTAACACAAAACATATATATATTCAGCCCTGTTACATATTCATATTCGGGGGATTTAAAACCACTTATATATTTTATATATCTATCACAGTCTTCCGCTTGCTTAATTTAGTTATCCCTGAAATATGATATCTTGTTTTAGTATAATCTCACTCATGTTTGAATGCACTCATAATAATCATCATAATCTATGTTACATAAGTGATGCGTTGGAACTCGGGAGTTGAGCTTTGCTCGACCCCTGATTTTCAAAGCGTTACACAAATCAATCACAAGAGTCGCTTGAGTTGGGGGATCTTATGATTTGTTAATATTTAAGTGATTATATGATTTTTGACTAGTTGTAGATTTTAAGCTTCATTTGCTTGTACTGACAACAAGTTAAACATATCTTTACATATGAGTCAACACAATACTCCAACTGTACAAACGAAGCCGGGAAAAGTTGAGGAAGTAAGGTCATTCTATGCTCGCATGGGGATGTTCACAATATCACTAAGAGCATTATAAGTAATAATGCTCTTGTAGCACTAAAATATTTCTCAATGGTAAAAGCTCTATTATCCCACTTGAATGTTTATAATCTATCACTTAATCAAGTGCGCTACACATGCACAAAGAAATAGTCACTTAGAAGAATGAAACCACGAGTCTAAATATAAAGGTGCATGGGTTGGTTACATGAAGATCTAAACTATTCAAGATCTTCATCTTCATTGTAAAAAAAAAAAAAAAGGGGGGGGGGGGGGGGATTGGCTACCTACAACTAAATGCAATAAGATGAGTTAGGGATAGTCATCATCACAACAAGAGAAAGAAAGGGTTGGAAGTGGGAGGGTTTTGATAAGTGTGCGCACACCTTATGAGTTTTCACCTCAAATGCAACTTAGATGAAGATCTAAACTATTCACATTCACAACCTAAAAAAAACATTTGTTGAACATATGCTTGTTTACGAAGATGAATTTGGAACATTGAAAAGAAGTTTGAATGGCTCAAGTTCTAATCTAATAATCCAATATTAGAATAATCAATGAAGCATGATCATGAGAACATAGCTTCTACAAGGTTGTGAAACGAACAAGAAATCATTAAGGGGGTGACATGACCATATATTGTCATGTGTATGGTGGATCATAGATGACTTTGATGGACAATGACTAAGCAGTGACCCTCAACAACCTTTTGCTTTAACCACTTGAAGTAACATTTCATACATTGAATGGGTTGATAATATTCCACACATATACTAGGGAAAAATAGTGGAAATGCCAGTAAATTAATAAAAATGTCTTTTCATGGATAACATTCACTTTTTTCTTACGCTTCATCAATCAAAGTCAACAAAAGTGACTTTTTATGTATATATGAAAAAGATAAGAATTTAGATTGTTTGTTTGTCACAAACAAGAAAAATGTATTTGTTGTAATGTGATTGGGCCACATCATGACAGACTGCACTTAATGTAGCAACACACTGCTGATAACATTAGTGATGAAATAGACCAATCGAAGTGCAGTAAAACATGAAAAATCTATTTGTGGCAAGCTAAGGATCCAAATTCAAAAGATAAATGATTTTTTTTAAAAATAATTTAAAGGGGAAATTTTTGGTTCATAGCTTAAAAGCAGGTGGCTATATGGAAAAAAAAAAAGGTCATTTTTTACTTTCAGACAATCCACGATTTAATACATGGCAGTATAAATTGTACACCTGTAAAATATTGCCCCATATCAGACCCACTAAAGTGTAGAACCCACCGTCTCCAAGCCACAAGCTCAAAATTGTACTTGGACTGTGTATGACACTTGATACACATGCATTAAAAAATTATATATGCAGTATAATTAGGTCAAATTAAATAGAGAAAATTGTGGATCTCCCTTTCACTACACCAAAAGTCCTAATATCAAATTCGTTGCAATCCTAGCCTTAGGTTCCTGGACGCTTGGATATATTTCATTTTTAACCATCCATTAAATGTCCACCAATCTAATAATTAGATAATCAAATAACCATAGTTTTTTTGTCATCATACACTAAATTAGGATCCAAATTTTGGAAAACTTGATTTCACTCAAGTATATTTAAAGTAGGCTTAGTAATTTGTAGGCACCTAGAGATCATCCATCACATCCTACCAAAGTATTAAAGTGATATGATGAGTTAGATTCATTTGGTGGATCGAGAATATCATAGAGTCATTTCCTGACAATACATGTGACACTATTCATTTAGGTCACCATACTATGACCTAGTTTTTAAAAAAAAAAATATTTTAAAAAAAATGGTTGGTGATGGACATAGCATTCTAATAAGGTGAATAAAATTGATGGCGAGGATTCTATGGTAAGTGCTACTTTTGAACTATGACCCATCCAAGACACATTACCAATGCGGTGGCCACGATATTGTGTGTAAGTGTAGACACCTCACTTTAAATGGGCTTAGATCCCATCCGTTGACTTCAGTTGGACTCGAAGCAACACACACATATAGCTAAAATCACACCCTAAAGATAGCCATCGGCGTAGATCAACCATAGCCAGAGTGCACAGGTGATAAGGCAATAAGAGCGTACAAACACGAGACTACCCATGGAGAACTATTAAATAACAAAAAGTTATAAACTAAAAAATGGTGCTGTGAAATCCGTAATCCTATAGACGGATTTCCTAAGACCGTATTGGCATAGATACAGTCATGCTCAACCGTTTCTGCGCATAACCGCCCTGACTACCAATAAGAGGTTGTCTTGAGCCTACGGATCATGCACTTGATCTTGTTGCTTTCGTGGATGGTCCCAGCTCGCTGTATTCTAATTCGAGCTGTAGCACTTCCGTGTCATTACCCCTTTGCCCATTTAAGGCAATGCATATCCAATAGAAAGGAGAGAGAGAGAGAGAGAGAGAGAGAGAGAGAGAGCTGTAGAGGAAAACACTAAGGGAAAGACCGAGTAGAGAGAGCCAGAGAAGGGGAAGAATTCGTAAGACAGAAAGAAGTGCAAGTGTTGAGAAGCTTTTGGAGAAACAGCCCAGGAGCTCTGCCCAAACAAACGCTTGATTTCTGACACTAACAATTCAACATCTTTTCTTCCCAAGCTTCCGACTACTTGACATGTTGCCCTGAAGGAAGACTCTCTGTCCACATCTCTCTTAATAGAGAAGTCAAAAGCAACTGGCAATGCTGAAGTCAACGAGTAAATGTGGAATTTGGGACCGTCGGCCATCCCTTTTATCAAAAAAGGGTGTTTGATTTTCCATTTTCGTTCTCACATCTCGAGTCAAGGCGTATTCCACTCCGCACATTCCCTACACACTTTCAACATCTACACCACCCATACTTTTATTCTTCTTTGTTTCTTTTATATTTTTCCACCCCAGGCCCTAAAGCTTGCAAAGTATGGATTAACCCCGCTTGCTTTCTTTTCTTTACTACTACCTTAAGTGCTCTTCTATTTCACCTACTCGGACCTTAAAAAGTCTTTCCGGTATGGCTTAACTTTGTGTGCTTTCTTTACTTTACTGCTACTGCTTTATTCTTTTCCTTATGTTGCCTATCTTGGCCATACGGCTTAGTATAGTATGGCTTAGCTTTATTATATTGGAAGTTATTCTGAATCCAAAAAAAAAAAAAAAAACTGAACAGTTTTGTAAAGTAGAGACCATGTGTTGCATGGACGGAAAAGGGTGTCTAATGCTTCCTATTTTGGTAACCGAGACCCTTACCCAGAATTCGCGGTCGCTGAATAACTGTGGGAGTCACTTAAGTTGGGGAATCTACGATTCCCTTACCTGTGAGCGATTCTCCGGTTTCTAGATTCTGAAACTTTATTTGACTAGTTGCAACTCTAAGTCAAACACATTTTACCTCCGAGTAAACCCCACATTAAATCAAACCAAAGTCAAAACTGACAAACAAAAAAAGCCAAAAAGAAATATATATGGGCATCATTCTGCCATGCATGTGACTTTGTGCGTGGGAGGGCGTTCATAGTATGCGATCCAACCCATGGATTATGTAAAGCCCACCATGATAATGGGGGAGCTGATTAAGTGCGGCCCTCATCGTGGGCCTACCTTGATGTATATATCTATATCCTATTGTCCGTATGTTTTGTTAGATCATTTTCATAAAAATGAAGCAAATACAAATTTGAGGTGGACCATGCCATAGAAAACAGTGGTGATGGACCATTAAAAGCTTATTATTGGCCACAAGTTTAGATTCAAGCCGATATTTGTTTCTTTCCTCTGTTCAGGTTTATATGATCTTATCAGCATGTAGGATGGCAAATAAACATTATAGTGGGCCCTAAGTCTTAAATGGCGGGGTGTTCAGTCGCCACTGTTCCTAAGGTATGGTCCACATAAGATTTGGATCTACTTCATTTATTTATTTTTTGCTTATGCCCTAAAATAATTAGACAAAATGTATGGACAGCATATATATATATATATATATATATATATATATATATATATATATATATATATATATATATATATATATATATATATATATATATATTGCACCTAATCCACTCCCAATAATAGTACAAAAACTCAGCCTATCCATGGGCCACACAGTGGGAAAACAAAGTTTTGAAAACCACCCAAAAAACTTCCTAATTCCTGGGGTGACCAAGTGACGATTGGATCAGCCTATGTTTTAGGTGTCCAACTTTCACTAAGGTGACACTGCTAGACAGGTTAGAGGCCATAACCATAACATGGTGGGCATGCAATCATTGTACAATAATGGTGTTAATCCCATCTAATATAATTCCACACCATTTAATCCAACGGACCAAACACGCCCTAAGCATCCCCCATGTACCACATGTGCATCTCTGCTGATCCGGCAGCTATTAGGAACTACTAAATATTTTTTTTCAAAGAAATTGTTTTATTTTTATTTTTTTGCCAAACAACAAACTTGAAAATAGATCCCAAAATTCTAAAAACTCTTGCAGAAAAAATAATATCTCTTTTCCCATAGGTTCCTAGAAATAGGGTTTCCCACGGAACAATATTTACTCTCTCAAGCTTTTTATGAATCCAAACATGCCCTAAGATCAATCGAGAGGCAGCATGCCCGTCATTGCTAGTATACATCCACATTGCCCAATGCTACAATCTTCAAATCTCTCATCACCACCATGAAAATGCGTTGTAGACGTTCCACATCCCAGGCATGCACCAGGTGACCCAACCATGTGGATGCCCAGGGCCCAAAACCTAGGCCGGTCCAATGATCAGCCACGCCAGACATGAACATTGAATCTAGACAATCGGAGAACATTTCTTAGTCTTTTTTTTTTTTTTCCTGTGCATGACCCTCCAAATGATAGGGCCATCCTGTAGGCAGCGTGTGCACCATGCCACCCACCTGATGCAGGGCTTGGGTGCAGCGAGTGTGCCACACTGGCAGCAGTGGCTGCCTGTAGGTGGACCTGTTAATTAGAAAATCACCACAAATACTAGAGAAAAACAGCTAAAAAAACATTCATGCAGTAGAAATTGAAATCGATACTCCCACTTGTTAGAAATGAAAGTAGACTTATATTCACCTCCGCACGAATGCAAATTTAAATCTTCCAAGCAGCATCAAGCAGATGCACACCCCCATACTATTCACAACAACACGTCGACCTTGCAATCCGGACAAATACACATACACAAAAACGGAGACTTGCACTTTCAACCTACCACTGAGACTTCCTCCAGCATAGAAACCGGATCCGATAAGCTAACCATCTTACCGTCATCCTCAATGGCATTCACCAATACATTAACAACATTCCCATCATCTTGAATGGCGTTCTGAATCAAATTTGGTTCGGTTGTAGCTCCATTTACCGGCACAACATCGTCAATGGACTTGCTTTCATTCTCTTCAATAAGGGCTTTCTCATTTTTGGTTTCTGGGACTATGGTCTGTTGAGAAGTTGAGCCACATGCGCAGATTTCGTGTCGCAAGTCCTTTCGCAACTGAGATGCGGAAAGGAGTTTCGCGGATTTTTGTGACGCAAGTCCTTTCGCAACTGGGATGCGAAAAGGGAAGTTGTCAAAACTATAAATTGGGGTCCCTGGGGCTATTCTAGGGTTAAGGTGAATATTGAGAAATATTTCTAAGGTGTGGGCAAGGGATTTTCTCTATACTTCCAAGGGAAAGATTAGTATATTGCCTTGTAATATTCGTTCTTCATAGTGAAAGTTTGCATCCATGGTTTTTTTTTAACCTTAGATTGGGGTTTTTTCACGTATATCTTGTCTTGTGGTTTGTTTTGGATTGCTTTAATCTGTTTCTAGTTTATAGTTCTTCCTGTTTATCGTTTGTGGGTGAAGCTTGAGATTGGATCTAGGCTCACTGCGTTGTTGGCGTGCTGCGCAATAATTGGTATCAGAGCTATTGGTTTAGTACTCTATTGGGAGCGATGGCAGAAGATGGAAAAACTAGAATTGAGAAATTTGATGGTTTAAACTTTACCTTCTAGAAGATGCAGATGGAAGATTATCTGTATCAGAAGAACCTCTATATTCCTCTAGGAGGAAAAGAGAAGAAACCATAAAAGATGACAGATGATGAATGATTTTTACTGGATAGGAAGGCTTTAGGAACGATCTGACTCTCTTTGTCTAAGAGCGTCGCCTTCAATATATCCAAGGTAAAAACGACAAAAGAATTAATGGAAGCCCTAGCCACTATGTATGAAAAACCCTCAGCATCCAACAAGGTTCATCTTATGAAACAGCTGTTCAACATGAAGATGTCAGATGGTGGGAGCGTAGCTGAACATCTAAACGAGTTCAATACAGTCACGAGCCAGTTGGAATCCATTGACATTGTTTTTGATGATGCGGTCAGAGCGTTATTGATCTTATCCAGTTTGCCAGACAGATGTGATGGTTTAGTGATTGTTGTGAGCAATTCTTCAGGGTTGACAAAGCTAAAATTTGATGATGTGGCCGGTCTAATTCTCAGCGAAGAATCTAAAAAAAAGGCATCAGGAGTTTCAGGGGATTCAGGGAATGTTCTCAATGTTGAAGGAAGAGGAAGATCGTTAAAAAAAAGAGGCAATAAACACAGGCGCTCTAAGTCGAGGAAGAAGTCCAAGGGACCGAAAGACAAATATGGGTGTTGGCAATGTGGTAAGAAGGGGCACATGAAACGTGATTGTAGGGCGCTTAAGAAATAAGAAAGAAGCTCTCAAGGTGGGAAAGATTCAGTGAATCTATCTGAGGAGAGTGACACAGAGGCATTAATCTTGTCTCTTGATGCGAGGAATGAGTCTTGAGTTATAGACTCGAGTGCTTCATTTCATGCCACTTCATGTAAGGAAGTTCTGCGTAACTATGTATCAAGTGACTTCGGGAGAGTCTACTTGGGTGATGATGAGCCGTGCAATATTGTTGGAAAGGGTGACGTTCATATAATTCAGAAAGACGGAACAACATTGAAATTGAAGGATGTCAGACATGTACCGAGTTTGAGAAGGAATCTGATCTCAGTAAGGCAGTTGGCCGATACCGGTTACATTCACCAGTGAATCCTGAAAGATCACAAAAGGTGCCTTGGTGATATCTCGAGGCAAGAAAGAAGGTACTTTGTACATGACTTCAGGATCGTATAGTTCACTCGCAGTCGCATCAACTGGAGTGAATGAGCAGTTATGACATCAAAGGTTGAGACATATGAGTGAGAAAGGGATGAAAGTGCTATTGTCAAAAGGAAAACTACCAGGGCTGAAGTCTATTAACTTGAAATTCTGCGAAGACTGCGTGTATGGTAAGCAGAAGAGGGTAAGTTTTAAGAAGACAGGACGTGCTCCAAAGACGCATCTGTTGGAGCTTGTATACACTGATGTGTGGGGATCGGCACAGGTATCATCTCTTAGTGGCTCACGTTATTTTGTTTTCTTTATTGATGATGCTAGTAGAAAACTGTGAATTTATTTCTTAAAGCACGAATCTGATGTATTTGATGTATTTAAGAAGTGAAAAGTTATGGTAGAAAATGAAATAGGTAAAACAGTAAAATGTCTCAGATCTGATAATAGGGGAAAGTATTGTGATAAGAGGTTTGAGGAGTATTGTGTAGCAAGTGGAATCAAACATTAAAAAATAATTCTAGGTACACCGCAGCAAAATGGTGTGGCTGAGCGCATTAACAGGACCATCCTTGAGCGCGCCAGGAGCATGAGGTTATGCAAGATTGTCCAAGACATTTTGGACAGATACTGTGAATACCGCTGCATATCTCATCAATAGAAGTCCCTCAGCACCATTGGATGGTGGGCTACCAGAAGAAGCGTGGACTGGAAAAGAAGTGAACCTTGCACATCTCAGAGTGTTCGGTTGCATTTCATATGTTCACATTGATGCAGAGTACAGAAACAAGATAGATGCGAAGTCTAGGAGGTGCACGTTTATAGGCTACGGGCAGCATGATTTTGGCTACAGGTTTTGGGATGCAGAAAACAGAAAATCATCAGAAGAAAGGACGTAGTCTTCAATGAAAAAGTGATGCATAAGGACAGTATGCAGGAAAATAAAGCCGAAGAAAAGGAATTCATAGAGTTGAAAGAGTTACTGGACACAGGTGTTACAACGTCACAGGATGATCATGCACATGAGCATTATGAGGTAGAGCCACATACACCGGTTGTGAGGAGGTCTACTTGAGAGAGGAGACCCATGGTCCGATATTCACCCTCCTTATATTATCTACTGTTGACAGATAATGGTGAGCCAGAATGTTTTGAAGAGGCATTACAGTCAGATATACGGGTTAAGTGGGAGCAGGCCATGGATGAGGAGATGGACTCTCTTGAGTCTAATCGTACATGGGAGCTAGTTACTCTACCTAAGGGTAAAAAAGCTCTTCATAACAAGTGGGTTTACAGATTGGAGCACGATAGTTCGAAATGGTACAAGGCTAGACTGGTTGTGAAAGAGTTTCAACAAAAGGCAGGTATCGATTTCACTGAAATATTTTCACATGTGGTGAAAATGTCTACTATTCGCATAGTCTTAAGTATAATGGCTACAGAGGACTTACATCTAGAGCAGCTAGATGTTAAGACAACCTTTCTTCATAGAGACCTTGAAGAAGAGATATATATGCATCAGCCGACAGGATACGTGGCACCAGGAAAGGAGAATAAGGTGTGCAGACTGAAGAAGAGTTTATATGGCCTGAAGCAGGCCCCGAGACAGTGGTACAAAAAGTTCGATAGTTTCATGTCGGGAAACAGCTTTAGGAGATGTCATGCAAACCACTGTTGTTACTTGAAGAAGTTTGATACGTCATACATTATTCTTCTTCTGTACGTTGATGATATGCTTGTGGTCAGTTCAAGCATGAAGGACATCTCAGATCTCAAAAGACAACTGTCTAGAGAATTTGCCATGAAGGATTTAGGAGCTGCAAAACAAATCCTAAGCATGGGGATAAAGTGTGACAGGGAAAACAAGAAACTAGTTTTGTCACAGGCAGAGTACATAGCCAAGGTACTTGATTGATTCAATATAGGAGGTGCTAAGCCGGTTAGCACTCCATTAGCCAACCACTTCAAGCTATCTAAGGAGCAAGGGACAAAGACGCAGGAGGAACAGGATTACATGGCTAAAGTCCCATACGCGTCAGCTATTGGGAGTCTCATGTATGCTATGGTGAGCACGAGGCCAGACATTGCTCAAGCAGTGAGAGTTGTTAGCAGGTTTATGAACAACCTCGGGAAGGAACATTGGGAAGCTGTAAAGTGGATCCTTAGATATTTGGTAGGTACTAAGAACGTAGGGTTGTGCTATGGTGGATCGAAAATCAAGCTACAAGGCTACGTGGATTCAGATTTGGCAGGAGATATTGACAACAGGAGAAGCACTACAGGTTATGTCTTTACTCTGGGTAGTGTTGCAGTCAGTTGGTTCTCTCAGTTACAGAAGATAGTATCTATCAGTACGACAGAAGCAGAATATGTTGGGGCTACAGAAGCATGCAAGGAGATGGTGTGGATGCAAGGTTTCATGGAAGAGTGAGGTAAGAAGCAAGCAGATTGTAAACTGTACAGTAACAGTCAGAGTGCAATACACTTGGCCAAGAATTCAGCCTTTCATTTAAGGACCAAGCATATTATCATCAGATATCACTTCATACGTTCGTTACTGGAAGATGGATCGATTGCTCTAAAGAAGATTCATACAAGTGAGAATCCTGCGGATATGTTAACCAAGACGGTCACACGAGAGAAGCTGAAGCTCTGTTCAGCTTTGATTGGTCTTTAGGCTTGAAGACGGGAATGTGGTGCACTTCGGATGAAGAAGACAAAGGTTTATGGCGATGTGTCTCCAAGTGGGAGATTGTTGAGAAATGGAGCCACATGCGTAGATTTCGTATCGCAAGTCCTTTCGCAACTGGGATGCGGAAAGGAGTTTCGCGGATTTTCGTGTCGCAAGTCCTTTCACAACTGGGATTCGGAAAGGGAAGTTGCCAAACTATAAATTGGGGTCCCTAGGGTTATTTTAGGGTTAAGGTGAATATTGAAAAATATTTATAAGGTGTGGGCAAGGGATTTTCTCTATACTTCCAAGGGAGAGGTAAGTATATTGCCTTGTAATCTTCGTTCTTCATAGTGAAAGTTTGCATCTATTATTTTTTTTACCCTAGATTGGGGTTTTTCCACGTATATCTTGTCTTGTGATTTGTTTTAGATTGCTTTGATCTGTTTCTAGTTTATATTTCTTCCTGTTTATCGTTTGTGGGTGAGGCTTGAGATTGGATTTAGGCTCACTGCGTTGTTGGCGTGCTGCGCAACATGGTCTTCTGCTTCGAGCCAAGAGGCTTTGGTTCTGTCTTTGTGGCCATCAATTTCTGAGATGGTAGCATAGAGAGGGACCTCCTAACTGGCTTCTTTGAAGCAGTGGAATCATCATTCCCATTTGGTGGGCCGCCTCCATTTGATTTATTCAGGTCCATGCTCGACTGTGAACTCCTGCAAGATCCACTAACTTTGGGAGAGTTGTCTGTTGCTCCCACAAGGAATGGTTTGCGTCGCCCAAGCTTTGGTGATTTTGGGCATGTTGTTGGTATCTGTTGCATTGTGAGTAGATTATTGCCACAGACGAGTGAGCAGTTGCACGTGAAATGTACAAAGACAGACATTCACTGAAACGTGAAACTCAAAATCATTATAGTCAATTGCAAGTCTGAAAAAGCTCATGCCAGAGTACCAACCAATCCACAAATCCTTATTTTTCCGGGCCCCGTTTGGACATGCACAAGAAAATGCAGATGACACAGCATGTCTGCCTCCCAGAATGAGAATGAGTTGATAATTAGATCCTAGCCATGATCAGATCATCACATCTTGGGGAAATCTCAGTTTCTGCCATCGATGGACAGATGCAGGTGGATAATGAAAATGAAGCAGTACTACTAGCATTTCAGTGATGATGAAAATGCTTCAAAATGTAGGGGTAAGGGGGGATTTGTATGTAGGAAGAATTATATCAGAGAAATTATTTAATCTTCTACCCATGGCTTTGTAAATTGTTTCTGCTCTGACAATTGGGCCCTTGCTATGTAATCCAGACCGTTTATCTGCTGGGGTCCTCCATGGATCGACTAAGCCCCAAATATCTCCTCATCACGACAATCCTCATTTTTCTGTTTGCGGCTTAAAAATGGAATTTGGAAAAGAGAAATACAGCAAAGGTTCACATTGAACTAAAAAAGTGACCAAGATGGGTGTCTAGGATCTTTCAATCTGGGAGAGTTCCAGGCGTGGTCCATCCACGGCAGATGCAAAGACTGGATAGGGTAAACACAGGCCACATTTGTCAGAACTGAAATCCGAGCATACCAAACCTTAAATCAAGGATCCAAAAAGAAATAAAGCTCAAGATACTTAATAATACAAAATTATTGCAGGGAAAGGAAAGAAGAATTAGCAAAGGAAAAGATCACAGTATAACCAGCCTTGGAAGAAACAAGCAACAAAAAATTAGAACAGGGCTTACATGCAAGTATTAGAACAGGGCTTACATGCAAGTATATGTACAGTATAAATCAGCAACTGACGTTGTAAGAAAACATCAATTTCTGGTTAGAGTGCAAAAAACAAACAGACTAGGAACTGAAAAAAAAAAAAAAAAAAAGAAAAAAAAAAAGAAAAAAAGAAAAGAAAAAGAGGAGGTTCTTTGAAATTCCCTGCTGAACTGGAAAGTTTTCTTGACATGCATATGCAATCCCCCTCAAGGAATTATAGGATCATGGATTTAGGGTTTTGCAGACTCTAGGAGTTTCAGTTCTGACAAGTGAGTCCCATGGTTCAGTAATCCACACCTTTGGTCTGTTGCATCCCATCATAGATGAAACATGCACCAAAACTCTCTCGGATTGGGAGATCACTAATCTTGACTCTTTTTCAGTTGAATGTAGACCTTGTATTTCACTTCTGAACCAATTGAATCAATTGAACGGTTAGGATTGTCCAGTCTGGGAGGTTTTGGGGCAGGGTACATTCACGGTGGTATGCAACAGACGATAGTTGTAAGATCCTAACCGAGTGTGTGTGTATGCATTTCGTTCCTCTAGGTCCCACGGTCCTACCAGTCGAATTCCGGTGACCCGCGACCTGTAGATTTCATTTGCAATGCCCCTTGAGTTCGGTCATATAGACCCAATCCGTTTTGACCCAAGACATATGCTATTGTGACTGCATCATCGCCGCGGTTCCAACGCCGCGTCTTGTGAGTTCATCTGAGTTCTAGATCATGAGATATGGGGTATGCACCATGCTGGACCATTTAATATGATTGTGGGGCCCACCTAGGTTGGTGTGCACATTCCCCAAGGTGGCCCACCCTATTGCACATTTTTCCATGAAGGCTACCTAGCTAGCCTGGCTACCTAACCTACCTACCCTAGGGCCTAGCCTAGCAATTATGGATTTCTTCCCTAGCAAACCATCATTACACTCTCTATCCCAAAAGGCCATCATGGCCTTTTTCTTCCCTAGGCCTTACAACCCATCATTTTCTTACACGTCCATCATTTCTTCTCCGCAACTCTCTTTTCTCTTCTTTCTCTTTCATTTCATTCCTCTCTTTCCCATTGTAAGAGGTTGGGACGTCCCACCATTTTTCAGCCCCTTTTCTCCCTCATTTCCCCTCCATCTCACCCTTGAAACACCATCTTGACCATTGATCTTTGACCCTTGAAGCTTGAGGAGCATAGTGTTTGTATAAGTTTGAAGATCCAAGAGGTGGGTGATGTATATGGAGCTTCTTCCTTCTTTTCTTCTTGTATTTCTTTTCTAGAACATTTGGTAGTATGTAAGACCCATCAATCAATAGTGGAAGTCCTACATCACTCCATGATGAGAGGCCAAAGGCCTATTTCATGCATGCACGTTTCCATGGTGGGTCATTCTCCATGGACCCACCATGATGGATTTCTTTGATCTAGGATCTTGTTTGGTCATCTAGACCATAACATGCATGTTAGGGATAGCATCAGTAACTTCTTTGGATTGTAAGATCACATGCATGCATGATCTATGAAGGATGTATGTGTGATTGTAATGGTGGAGGATTCATGGTACCGGAATCCTCCCCTATGGCCGTTGATCTTTCTCTTTTTCTCTCTATTTTTCTCCTAATGATTGGTGGCCCATGATGTGCCACAAACTTCCCAGACCCTCAAATTTTTGGGATGTCCAGGCCCACTAGGTTGGACGTCCCTATGCATGTTGCATGCATGGGTTGGATGACCCCAAATGCTTGATTTTCTTGGAGATCTTTGATAGGGAATGGGTCTGGAATTTTTGTGGTCCATCTAGGTGGACTCCACTTGTATTATGTGAGCATCAATTCCCTTGGACACTTTTCTATGGGCTGGAAATGGACAGCATATGTTGTTGTCCAAATTTCAGACCCATTGGATGTATGATTTTGGGCATTGTTTTAGGCCTGTTTGCAAGGCTTTTCTCCCTGATTTCTTTTGGAATTTTCTGAGGTGTGGACCCCACCTTGATGTAGGATGGAGCCCACACCACCTGTCCCTGATTTGAGACCCATGGAGTGGACCCAAGAGGGTTGGACTGTCCTGAGTTTTCTGGATTGTCCAGCAGTCCTGCATGCAGAAAATGGACCTATTCCACCTTGATTTTTGGGAAAGTGGGCCACTCTAGTGGACCCCACTTGCTGTCCATATATGGGAGCATCAAATCCACCAATTTCACCTTTGATTTGGCAGACCTAGGCCCACCCCATTAGGTGCCAACGTTGGGGACAACAACATTTTGACAGTAGCAGATTTTTCAGATATACCTTGCTGTCAATAAATTGTATAAATTCATTGGCATGTCTATTGGCCTAAAAAATTTCTCTCCACTATGGCCCACCTTGCTGGGACCCATCATGCATGATTGGGGGCCATGTGGACCATCAGAACTTGAGGAAACATGTCTGACCAGCAGCCATGCTGGACGTCCCATGGTGGTTGACGTCCAGCGTGGGCTAGCCGTCCCACCCTCCTTGAGGCCACCATGATGTAGTGTTTCATCCATCCTTTCACCCATTTGGTGTGGCCCACTTGGACGTGGCCCACCCCTAGTAGGACGTCCATGGTGGGGCCCACCTTGGGCTTGGTTTTAGGCAGCCGTCCAAGCTCATGGACTGCCCACCTGGTTGGGATGTCCACTGCATTGGGTTGCTGCTGGACTTTCAATCCAGCAGCAAGGCCCACTTGATATATGTGTTGCTCATCCACCCTCCATCTGGTGGGGCCCCCTGTACACATTGCTGGCCACCCTGGGAATTATATTCATCTCATGTTTACCAGTTTCTGGGCTCCAGCAGGCCCAGGAAGTGAGTGGTTTGAAATTTCAGCAAGTTCCCAGAAATTTCTATATATAGATGATTGTTTTGGGGGTTGAGGGGCCCACCAGGCTGAGGATTGTTTTGTGTACACACTATGCATATTAACTTCTAATTTTTGGGCTTAATTAATCCCTTGTGAGGCCCATATATATTGATTTTGAAGGCCTTGGTAGGCCAGATTTTTAGGACATCTTGCAGGCCCAAATGGGCTGGAATGTCCTAGTTAGGCCCAATAGATTCATGGGTTGTTTCCACTAGGGGTGCACATTTAACCGGTAGAACCGTAGAACCGGACCGGAACCGTTGGATTGGTCCGGTTTGGTCCGGTTCTAGACAGCAACGGTTCCGGTTCCGGTTCCAAAATGGTCAGAACCGTTGGATACGGTTCGGTTACGGTTCAAGGGGTACGTAAAACCGAACCAAACCGTTAACCGAACCGTGGACCCGATCCGTTAAACCGTAGCCTAGATCAACACCGTCCATTGACTTCCTTTTGGAATTTAGACCGTGAATAGTGAGCTTTGATCATTTGATGATATAGCCCACCTGAATAATCAAGCCTTAAAAGCAGTCAGACGGCCTTCTTTCGATCGTTGTAGAGATCACGAGGATGTACATGATTAAGAAAGCTCAACATGGTTTTGATGGGTTCTACCCCTTCTACCTGATGAACGGTTCAGATCCATCTCTACCTGCATGATGGTGGCCCACAACAAAATCACGGATGCTCTGTTTTCAACAGAGTTGACGTAAGTCGACGTAAGTTCGAATGTAAAATTTGGTAGCCATTTACTGACGTCTTTTGGAAAATCTATTCCGTTCATGGGATTGAGGACGAAAAATCATCAGGAATAGAGTATTTTTGGAGGAAAATCAGCGTGGCCCATGAGCTTATCTACTCCGCCGTCCATTTTATGTTCAACGGTCATACTTCTACAACAGCCTGCATGGTTTCAAAATGCCACGTTGCCAAGGGTTAAATCTCCCTTCTGTAAACAATGAACGGTACAGATTAACGATTTGAATGTGGAGTGGGCCACACTGAAAAATTTGCAAAGTATCTGGATTTTTTTTCACCTCTTTTTTTTTTTCTTTTGTTAATTTTTTAAAAGACAGAACCGTGGAACCAATCCGGAACCGAACCGGTTTTCACGGTCCGGTTCTGGTTTGGTTCTAATGTGCTAACGGTTCGGTTCCGGTTCCGAAAATTCCAGAACCGTTAGGAACGGTTCGGTTCCGGTTTTACCCCAGAACCGGACCAAACCGGACCGTGTGCACCCCTAGTTTCCACCATTGTATTGTGCTGGACTAGTGGGCTGGAGTGTAGAGGGGGTTGGGCTCTTGGTTGCCCATTTAATTAACCAGTTTTTGGGCTAATGTGTAAGACCCATTTAAGCCCTACTTGGACATGATTTTTGCCTATATGTTTGGGCTTTTGGGCTGCCCACTAAGTCCAACATAATGCATGGGTCTTGGTGGTATTATCCTTGGGCCATAACCTCCTTTTTGGACCCATATTGTGGCATGTTTTTGGGCCATGTATTACCCCTTTGGACCCATGTAATGTATGTAGACCTTGGGTCACTTTATTGAGGCCCAACATGGGATGTAAGTAGTATACATATAGCTGCCCATTTCTTTTTTATGATTCTGCTCGGCCCACGAGCCTTATTTCTTGGTAGATTGTTATTGGGCTACCTCCTTGGGCCAAATGGTGGTTGAATGTCCACATTTGTGTACCCTTCTGGGCTCATGTTAGGCCCACTTGCATATATGGGTGGTTGAAAGCCCACCATAGACCTTTGCTGGGCTCATTCTTATCATTTAGGCCCATGTTATTGTCTATCTTAGTCTTGTGGGCTACCCCAGGCTATTGGGCCCCCACTGGGAGTTGTGTTTCTTATGGAAATCGTATAAGTGTTTAGACTTAACCTAGTTAGGAGAGGGTACTTCCCTATAGCATGTCATACTTGATTATCTTCATTATCCATTCCCATAATGCATCATTTGTGTGCTTGATGTCATTGGTCATGGTTTATGCCATTGGGCAGACTGTATGTGACTCCCCCGTTGATGGAGTAACCCATATGAGTGCATTATATGCGCAAAGCTGATGCATGATTGATTGTTGATTTATGCATCCTGCATTGCATGGCATGGATATTATTGCCCTTGTATCATCAGGGCCATAGCCTCCACAGAGATATCCACAGAGATATTGTGGATGGCCATATCTGGACACCGGAAATGTTACCTGAGCATTTGGGGCGCATAGGATGTCCCTGGGTGAAAGCTCCAAACTTCCACGGTACTGAGAAAATGCCTCAACACCAAGACCGAGTGGAAAACATGAGCACATGAGGGTCTTATACCGATAGGCCGCGACTCCCACTGTTGCGAGGTCGGTTGAGATGGGGTTTGACCTTACCCGCCTGAGTGAGGGGGCATAGCTAGGCTGAGTTTGACCAGCTCGTGAAATGGATCCACTACCGTCGAGCCTCGCTGGTGATTGGATGTCCACAAGCGGGTAGTGAGGTCTCCTACGCTCGTTTGACTGTGCGTGTCTTGCAGAGAGGCAGTCATCCTGTAATGTACTTGACCCCAGTGGATTCCTCATGATGGAACTGTACTTAATATGCAAATTAGACATGAGGACTGGCATTACTTCGTATTGCATTGCATCGGCTGTATAAGCCTTATATTGCATAGCCTTGGTATGACTTTTTTACATTCATATCTTAGCCTCGGTAAAGCTAGAGGTGTTGCTATTATTCATTGGCTCCTCCTGTATCCTCCTTATTCTTCTGAGCACTGTTATCACACACTTACACCGCCCTCTAAGCTTTATATAAGCATATATACGATTGATGCATGCAGGTGATTCTAGGCTGGCGCTGTAGCAGAGGATCTGCAGATTGGTTTGGTGAGTGATGTGGATCGGTTGCAGATCTTTTGTTCCTTCCTTTCTATATCATGTATTTCCTTTTTGAGCCATGTATTTGTAAGGTTTTAAATTCTTAGTGGATTTTGCAATATGTTCCTTGTTTATTTCCGAGATTTACTTGTTATGATCATGGGTATGCTCGATTTGGTTTGGGATTGTGATATGGAAATTCTCCTTGTAGGATCCCAGGATCGGAATCCCGCCTTAGGAGCCGAGAATGGGGTACTACGAAGGTTGTTGCGGCCGGAATCGGTTATCAGGTTCCTTGTGGGTCCGGTCACCGAGTCTGGGGCGTGACAACCTTGGATTACTGAACCATGGACCCAATTGTCAAAACTGAAAACCTGAGAATAGACTACAAAGCCTCAGTTTGAGGATCCTATAATTCCTCCATCCTCAATCTGATTGTTTTTTCATACTGCAGGATTTCAGCTACTATGACATTACCTGAGCCAAAGTTGGCCCAACTAGTTCAATCCAACCACTAGTTTTCATTTAGTACTAACCTATGCAATAAGGCATTCAATATTCAATAGTCATTTGTTATAGGACAATTCTAGACTATCAATTGAGGAATGTTCATCTGCAGCCTACACTGCATGGAAAGGGATTTGTGTCTAAATCCAACTGCAGCAAAAGTGTCAGCCTTACCAAGCCCCAAAAACTGGGATTCAAGGGCTCAACACTACTGTATGTACACTCAAAGAAGAAGAAGAAAAAGGAAAGAAAGAAAATCAGGGGTATGTTTGTAATATCAACCAAAATGATAGGGGTTTCTTCTACTTCACCACAACAGATGTATTTATTACATTCACAATGTTCTTTTCTTTTTTTTTGGAAGTCAACAACAAATGAAGGGTACATCTCTACTAGTCACCGGATTATTTTGGGTTTCATTTTGATTTGCCTAGTTAATAAGGCACTTTTTACACCTACCGTGACTGATAAATAGAGCTTCTTTTATAATGCACACTAAGAAGTGTTGTTGTTTGTCTTACATTCCTCATTTCTCTTTATCAACATGCATTTTCACATCCTCGGTCCCTCGCTTATTTTTATAGATCAGATGTGCTTATGTAGTTATATCACCCAATTGTGATACAATACTGTATCTTTCCTACACAAGTAGGAATGTGTGACCATGCCAGGTTCCCGAGAACAGGAGAAAAATAGGAGTCAAGTGTCTGCGTTATGTAGGTTCTGTATATGTAATTTCTGGGAGTAACATGACACAAACTATCAAATATTGATGGTGTAAACAATGCTGATTGATAAAGGGAAAAGCACAATGATGTGATGTTTAGTTCCAAAATGATAAGAAGAAATTAGATGTCGAAACAAGATGCATGACACCATTGATTTAACATTTTCTTTAGAATCTAAGAAAGATAAGGGACATGTTGCATGAATAAAGGCCCATCTCAGAAGTGATTGCATTATATCTCAATCCAGATAAGAACAGGATCTCTTCATGTCTTGATAAACATTTGGGGACGTCAGATCCATCAGCCATCAAAGGCATGGGACTGCCCAAACAAACACGTAGTAACACAACTTAAATTCTACCTTTGTTATCTGTGACACCTCCATTAACTGAAGGCAATAAATTCACAAAGCAGTACGGAGTATAGGCATGTTTGCATTCTCCCCCGAGCAGATGCAATTCCCTTTTGCGAGACTCCACTTGTGCATAATTACAGTAGATAATTTTCTGTCTTTACTTGAAAAACAAACAACTTTCCCAAACAACTCAAGCAAAATCAAGTCTCTTTGGGAAGAGTGGATTGATATTGGACTGTCGCAAACATAGTTGGTGCTTCCAATTGATGGCTGCCGATCAGAGATTTGGGATCATCCTTTCAGCAATTTTCAATTATAATAATCAGCATTGGGTCCCACAATTTCAACAGCTTGGATTGGAGTACATGCATGCCATGTGCAGTGGTCACCTTCATGCTTATGGATGCTCGCACTCTGCTCAGATATTGATATTCCACTTCTCTATTTTTTTCCCAGCCCTTCCACATTCTAAATCTTTTTCCTTTTTTTTTTTACCTGAGAGGCATCCACCCTCACTTCCTCAAAATAGTGGTGCATGTGGACAAACTCTCCTAACTGCAATCCTACACAAAGTAGAACCAACTTACTCTCCCTCATCATCCATCTTAGTGATCTTCAAGACCACTCAATTCCAGTTTTCATTACTCACATTTTCATAAACAAGTGGATTAACAGGTACCACACGGGGAACAAACTCTACCACTCGATTGGCAAAACCAACACTCCCTCATGCATGTTCCAACCAATGTTGTCAAAATCGTGTGATTTGCAATATGAATCATATCGTGTCGATCGATCGATCAAAATCAAGATCAATTTGGGGGTTCTGATATTCAAAAACCCAAATAAAACAAATCAAAATATCTTTTTCTGCAGTCATTAGAATAGAATGCCACTTTTTCCAATGTGATTCTACACTCAAAAGGTAAAATTATTGAGGACTCTTGTGTCTTTCTTACGGATAATTGCTTGAAAGAAAAAGCATAAAGGAAAAACAAGAATCCTTTAACACTATCATGATATGCATACTGTATACAAGTTCTCAAATGCCAATATCATGACAAATACTAGGTGCATATTGAGGGGAAATCGATGATTGATGATTCCTAAATTTTTATGGATTTTTTTAATACTTCAAGAAAATAAGAAAAAAATTATTTACGATTTAGGATACAATTTGTGATTTTATATGATTCAATCCCTATTACAATTTGCGGTATGATAATGGTTAATCAGCTTGTTAAAGATCGGAACCCATATGTCATAGAATGAAAAGCTCGTTCTTTTAAAAACTTGACATGGTATATACTACAAATAGGAATCAAGATGCTTCAAAACGTGACCACCTTTCTCCTTTTCTCTCTTACACGATTAGCTATTCCTCTATTATTAATAATTAGCATTCAACATTATTTATAAATTACAGCTTTTCAGCTCAGCCCTAGCCCCATGTAGTTCCCCACCTTTACACATTTAAGATGCATTTTGTTTTGCAGAGTTTAACCTTGCTTCCTAATGCAAGCATGAAGGATTGCAAGGAACGTGCAATAAAGATGTGTAGATGCTGTAGGTCAATGAAAATTGGCATAAAAAAGAGTGAGTTCTGGGAGAGTATTCTCTTGCAGAGCGAAAAAACCCCTATAAGATCAACCCTTTAAATTGTGGTGTCCAAAATCCATTCTACTCTTCTTATTTTGTTCTCATCTAGCCAGCATCACTTCCTCAATTGTACCTTTTTAGCTGAATGAGGGCATTACAAGATCAAAAATACATAGATGGGTGCAAGATGGTTGCGAGCCTTCCCCTATCGCATTCTTTAATAGCAAAAAGCAGCCTTAAATTGTAGATTTGCAGTGGCACCTTGGGAAGGAAGAAGTTCAAGGACACTTGGTTTCTCCAATAAGGTAACTTAGGTTTAGTGTTTTAGGTCACTAAGAAACAACAAAATTATATATATATATATATATATATATATATATATATATATATATATATATATATATATATATATATGGTTCTATACGGTCGAGCTGTCATGCCCCGAACTTGGAAACCAGGCTCACAAAATTTCCAATCGCCGAATCCGGCGTGACAACCTCCGTAGCACCCCATTCTCGGCTCGCGACACCCATATACTGGATTCCGATCCTGGGATCTTACAAGGAGGATTTTCAACATAAATTTTTTCTATAATAGAAACATAACCATAAGCATAACCCACAAATAATAACCACAACATCACCACATATCCACTATATCAAAAACTTTGAGTACAATACATGAAAGGGAAATACAAGATAGATATCAAAAACTCCAGAAGCTCTGCCGCACGCTCCTGCCTCAGCTCGTTTGCGTTCTAGCGTCACTTGCACGCATCTATTGTGCATAAGCTTACAAAAAGCTCAGAGGGTGGTGTAAGTGTGTGCGTAAGGTATATGCCAAATATGTAATATCGGAGTAATGCAGAAGAATGCTAGCAAGTCCAAGGTTGTTATCAGCCGTACCAAGGCTATGTAATGCAATGCATGAATACTGTCGATCACACCAAGGCTATACGATGCAAGGCATGAATGTTGTCGGCTATACCAAGGCTATGCGATGCAAGGCCTACATGTCTAAACAATCATACCAATTCTCCTCAAGGACCACATATCAATATAGCTCATTTCTGGAATATCATGTATCAGTACAGATCCTCTATGGACAATCACCGGGGTCTAGTACACTCCACACTGGCTGCCGCCTCCCTAGCCGTGCAACCAAGTGAGTGAAAGAGACCTCACTACCCGCCTAGCCAGTAGTCAGCCAATATATATATCCGACTTATCGATAGCAAACCCACTTAGAGATGGTCAAACTCAGCCTAACTTGAAGTCTCCTCACTCGGGCGGATAAGGCTACACCCCCTTCCAACCGACCACAACACAATGGGAGACGCGGCCTACTGGTATACGGCCCTCATGCGCTCATGTATCCACTCGGTCTCGACATTGGAGCATCCTCCTTGTACCATAAGGATTTAGGGAATTTCACCCAGGGACATCTATCGTGCCCCATGTCTAGAACCAAAACATTTCCAGTGTTCAATCCTATCATCCACGATATGCATATGAAGATTACAGCCCTAATGTTGCTAGGGCGTATAGTAATCATGTCACACAATGCGAGATGCATGAATCACACTATCCAGTCATGCAACAACCCTGCGCATACCACGCGCTCATGTGGGGTAACTCCGTCTATCAGGGAGTTCCAAAACAATCTACCTAATGGCATATGTTATGATCAATCACTCCTCATAACAAGCATACATATGATGCGCATGGGCACGAATCATGGTGTTATACTAAGCATATTCTATGTTAATGATGTACTCTCCTCATATCAAGGATAGGCCTAGGATTAAGGAGTGGGCTTCCTCACTCGCTCTATCATGAAGTAATTGAGGCTTCCTAAGGGCCCAATAAGCACAAGGTGGGCCCTATAAGGCATGGTGGAAGCATAATCCATAATGGGGTTCCAACATTTTGGGTTAGCCCAATAAAGTGAGATGGGTCATATTAATAACAGTGGGGGCCCAACGATTTAGGTTAGCCCACTAAGAGGAGATGAGAATGGGCCTAGCAACGAGCCCTAGGGAGGATCACAATGTGGGCATTTAACCATCATTGCTCTTACGATGTGGGGCATTTAACCATCATTGCTCTTATGATGTAGACAGTTAACCACCATTGCTCCCAAGGTGTGGCCCATTTAGGACCTATCCTATAATGGGGAGCATAATCTTTATACTAACTAAGAAAATGGATGGGCATCATAAACATCATTCATTATGGTGCAATGCATAGGCCTCATATGCACCGTTATGAGCCTCATCACAAGGGCCTTGTATACACCACAATGGGCCTCACACAAGGGCCTCATGTACATCACAATGGGCCTCACATAAAGGCCTCATATACGCCACAATGGGCCTCATACAAGGGCCTTACATAATCACCATCGGCCTCATCACATGGGCCTCATACACATCACAATGGGCCTCACATAAGGGCCTTATGTACATCACAATGGGCCTCACATAAGGGCCTTATGTACAGCACACGAGCTCATGGGAACTCCCCATGAGGTCGAGCTGTGTGGGCCCCACCATGATGCATGTCGTACATCTACCCCATCAGTCAGATGCACCATTCCATAGTGGGCCTAGGGCTTAAAAATCAAGTCAATCCTTGACTTGTGTGGGCCACACCACATACAAAAGTTGAGAGGGGTTACCCTCCATTAAAACATTCATAATCATTTTTTGGGCCCACCGAGATGTGGTTCACAAATCCAGCCCATCCATTATGTGGGTCCCACTTGGATGAGGGATCAGACCAAGTTTCAGACGCATCCAAATTTTAAGTGGGCCCCAAAAAGTGATTTTATATGTTTTAGGCATGTCTTCACATGATTTTAGATTGTATGGCCCACCTGAGTTCCGTATACGGTTGCTTTTTAGGATATCCCATAATTTAAAGGGGACCCATCAAATGCACTGTGTTGATGCCTGGCATACATCATGGCGGGGCCCACACAACTCGACCTCATGGGGAGTTCCCATGAGCTCAACCGTATAGAACCTTTTCCCTATATATATATATATATATATATATATATATATATATAGAGAGAGAGAGAGAGAGAGAGAGAGAGAGAGAGGAATGCTCACCTATGCACCAATTCTCATGAGAACTCATCTCCCGTGATATGAGCCCAAGATCTGAACCGTCCACGTGATGCAGCACTCCATGAAACCCCCAGAGCCCAACTTTTACCCTGATCCAAAACTTTGGTGGGCTTGATTTGCCTCCCTCTTTTGCCATGGCCCACCAATGTTTTGGATCAGGTTAAAAGTTGGGACCTGGGTGTTTCATGGGGTGTTGCATCACATGGACGGTTTAGATCTTGGGTTCATATAACGGGAGATAAGTTCTCAAAAAGTTCTCACAAGTTCTCGTGAGAACTGGTGCGTAGGTGAGCATTCCTCTCTCTCTCTCTTTCTCTCTCTTTCTCTCTCTCTCTCTCTATATATATATGTATATATATATATATTATAGATTTATGCATGCTTGAGCTAGGATATACAGAGAGCTGCCAATAGCCGAAAGTCAAATTTCATCAAAAGCTTCCACACCAGAAAGCAAGGATAAAGGTATGTAATAGAGAGTTTAGGGGGCTGTTTGGTAGCAAGAAAAGTCGAAGGCCAAACTACCTTGTCCAGGCTTTTATCCATTGGCCAAACTAGTTTAGCTTTTGTTAAAAGACATCCCCTCGCCAGGATCCCAAGAAAAGCAGGGACAATTCGTGCCTCTTTTTTACAGTTAGCTAGGTACTCGCAGTCTCTAATAGGTCCCATCAGTCAGGGAGAACTCTCTCTCTCTCTCTCTCTCTCTCTCTCTCTCACACACACACACACACACACACCAAGGTGTTCTGTAACGGTAACGGTGGTGGTAACGGCCACCACCGTTACCTTTAAGATACGGGGCATAATGGCTGTTACAGCCCCGTAACGGCCGTTACGGCCTCTCTTTTTTATTTTTTTATTTGTTGAAAAACCCTCGAAAAACCTGTATCTGCCCCATAATGTTGATTAAAAAGTATGAAAAACATATATATATCTCGTAATAGACCATTATGGGGCTATTATAGCCTTTATAGGGGATGTAACGTGCTGTTAACGGCAATTACAGGTCATTTTTTTTTTCCATAACGGCCGTTACAGCCGTTACGACGCCGTTACCGTTACCTTTATGTAACGGTTGCCACCATTACCTTTATGTAACGGCCTTTACGGCACACCATGACACACACACACACACACCCTTCATGAATGAAATGGACTTCACACACACAGCATGGTGGGCCCCACAAAGCTTGGGTTTTTCATAACATAAGGCACAAAATAGGTGTTGTAGATGGCTCTAGTCTCTGTTGGAGGGGACTAGACTCCTATGTTAGTTTTGCATGTGACTCATTCTTGTTACATGTGGCAATGATGTACAATCATCAAGATCATCCAAATTGTGGTCTCATTCTAGACGGAGCATGTTTAAAATCACACTCATCAAACAATCCCAACCACTCAAAATGTGGGTCACATTCTAGATGGAGCATATCTCCAAATCACATTGAGCAAGCAATCCACCATCCAAGTTATGGGTACCAAATAGAAGCTTAAAAGAAAGATATTGAATGGCCCAAATTTGAAGGAGAAGAGAAGGCACATGCAAGCTTCAACAAACAACAGATAAAATTGTCCTTGGCAAACCCAGATAGGCTTCAACAAAGGGGCCCAACCTAAACAAGAAACACTAGGACAAGCCTGACCTAAACAAGCTGTTTGGGCTTGAACTTTTGCTGCTACCAAACAGGCTGATGCAGGACAATTAACCACTTGCTCTAAAAGCTCAAACTGATAGAGCATGGCAAATCAATCCATTTATCTCAATAGCCTAGACCCCACATCCCATGGGTTAGGACCCCCCCCCCCCCCCCCAACAGGTGAAGCAAGACAATTAACCACTTGCTCTAAAAGCTCGAACTGATAGAGCATGGCAAATCAATCCATTTATCTCAATAGCCTAGACCCCACATCCCATGGGTTAGGACCACCCCCCCCCCCCGGCGTGGGCCCCACTTCACACGGGTCGCCCACCCCAAGTGTGCCCTTGCATCTCACAGGGGACCCCACGTGAGCTGAATGTAAAAATACCGCTGCATTAATCACCCCCAGTGAGGAGTCTCAAACACGAGACCTCCAATTCTAATACCACTTTGATGCAAGACAATTAACCACTTGTTCTGAAAGCTCGAACTGATATAGCATGGCAAATCAATCCCTTTATTTCATAGCTCAAGCCCCACATCCCATGTGTTAGAACCTCGACCGAACCCCCCTCGTGGGCCCCACTTCACATGGGTTCCACTTCAAACGAGCCACCCGCCTCACACGGGTCACCCACCCCGAGTGTGCCCCTGCATCCCGCATGTCACCCCACTCGAGCCCGGTGTGAACATGCCCCTGCATTACAGGCCCTTAACGGATATTCATGACAGGAACAACAATATTCTTCATGATATTTAGTTCTTAGATCAAGAGCAAATATCCAAGACCCTTTTGAGGAAGGAAAAAGCCAACACATAACTCGTTAAAGCATGAGTATCAAAACATAACAAAAGCAAAGGAGATTTCTTAGAGATAAACATTGCAAAATTTATGGCTTAAGAGGATGATAGAAAAATTGGACTTCATTGGGCAACGAATGCTGAAGCATGAACTTGATCAATAAACTTGAGTGGGAGGAAACAATCATTGAGTAACCAAAAAAGATCAAGAAAGTGGTAATGAACCTCTACATGAAGCTTTATTTAAGAAAGAATTTAGGAAACCTAACCCCGATGGACTGAGGTTTGAATCTTTAAATCTTGGAAATGCAGATTGGTTAGATCGGCTTTTGAAGAGAGGAAGTTAGCAAGGTGATATTTGAATTTGGGAAGGGGAAAGCTCCAAGTACAGCTTTTTCTTTAGTTTTTATCAGTAATTTTGTCACAGGTTACATCATGGAGGTGATGAAATGAAATAATCATTTCTATAGAAAAATTCCAAGCCGTTGATTGTGGAAGAGAATTCTTCTAATGTTATTGCTTGGGATTCTTCTGAGAACTCTAGGACATCTAGAATTATCTTTAAGCTGTTCATAAAGAAATGCAGGAAACTTGATAACACATTAAATTATCTCACTCAATCATCATATTAAACTGATATCCAAGGTGAAACATACTTTTAAAACCAGAAGGAAGGAGAACCTATCTTTTGAACTTGATAAATGCGATCATCACGAAAGAACAAAATATGTGATCCGCAATTATTTTTATAACTGCAATTTTTCTCCCTAACACATTCTTTCCGCCTCTAGTTTTTTGTGTTGCAAGCATATATTATGAACCATGAAAGGAAATTTATTATAACTCGAATGTGAGGATTCTTTTATGCCATGCCCAGAATTTCCGTGTTACATGGTAAAATGCACTGATGAGTTGTTAAAAACACAAAATAAAACAAAATAAATAATAATAAAAATGAAATGTGGCAGAAATATTTACCTTTTTCAATTCAACCTTAGGAGGAGGGGGTTCCTGATAAAAGCTTGGCATTGGTGTAGCTTTAAAGGTCAAGCTCTTTCTCAGCTGCTTGATTTCTACTTCCTGGCTCTCCTATAAAACAACCATGAAGTACAGAAATGAGGGAGGGCACAAAATGGAGGGGGGGCAACACGACAAAAGCATTGTCATTCAAAAAAATGTGTTTTCAGAACCTTTGATTTTGCCTGCAGGTTACTTTTCTCCACTTCCTTTGCATGAATCTTCCCTTCTAGCTTTGAGAAGAACTGGAACAAAAGAATGCCTCTAATTATCGTTCAAATTGAAACTAGCCCATTAATAAAATAATAAAATCTGAAAATACATATTTAATAAATTAAGTCGAACTCACCTCTTTCCTTTTTTCAGCTCCTCCGGGTGATGCTTCTGAAAATAATAGAGACTATCATAAGCCTTGTGAAGAAAAAGAAACTGTGTAAATTAAAGATTCCACTGAATGCTAACAGCCCAATAAGGAGATGAGAACAGAGAAACAGTACGTGGTAGTTGAGTGAGCATCTTCATCATCTTTGATTTGCAATCCTTGTCTTGATGGTTTTGGATTTGGATCACATGACCTGTGATGACATGTTCACACTTTAAAACTGACAGGGGACAGATTATATAATATGTCAAAAATCAATGTAACTTGTGTGTCTGCGTCCCAAAAGCATACCTAAGGTGTTAAACAAGCACAACAAACTAATAACGTGTAAATATGGAGACACATCAGTAAATATATAAAGAGATGCAGATTTTTATGTTAAAACATTCACAAGAATAGAAATTGCAGGGGTGTGTAGGGGTGTACATCGAGCCGAACCGAGTCGAGCTGGCGTCAGCTCGACTCGGCTCAGCCACTGGTTGACCTCAGCTCGAACTTGGCTCGGTTGGGTCAGCAGCTCGGGCCGAGTTCGCCGGCATTTCCACAAACCCCTGGAACCTTCAAAATCACTCTGTATGTGAAACAGAAGCAATGGTATCAATGAAATCAGGGCAAACCGTCAACAAATGAAGATGCAGCTCACTTGGACACAGAATCAGGAGTTCGTCCGGCTAGATTATATTCTTCCCCACTTAATTCGACTAGCCCAACCGAGGCATCAATGGAATCAATCCGTGCCACTTCTTTTCAACCTTAAATGTTGAGTTCGAATGAGGGACGTGTGCATCCAAAGTTGCCAGACTACGATGATCTGGCAGTCCGGTTAGGATCATTAAATGGCTAAGTATGAGAAACGGGGCTGTCCATTCCCGTAACTGGCTTCTCAACTTCAGGATTTCCTACTTACAACCCTCTCAACCCTACTTACATACCTTCCTTGCCAGTGCCACCAGCCACACTTCGTTGAGTCATTTTATCAAACACTTGGTGAGCAACATCAATGGCAAAGTAACCGAGTCACCGAACTGGGTTGATTCGAGCTGGATTCGATCCGAGTCGAGTTGAGCTGGGGCCTGCTCGAACTCAGCTTCGAACCGAGCGTTTTCGAGCCGAGCTAGCTCGGTTCGTGTACACCACCAGGGGTGTGTGAGGCCGAGGAGGATCAGGATGTTGGAGATTGATGGAAGAGAGGGAAAATGAAGGAAATTTGAGAGAGAGGGAGGGAGAGAGATTTGGGCACGAATTTAGGGCAGGATTTTTTTGGCTTTTGGGCTTGGGCTCTATACCCCACACGGAGTGACGCGGATTCCTGGAAGTTCCAATGCAAGGATGCTGGGTAGCGCCCACTGAGATATACGTGAGAAATCCATTTTGTCCATCCGTTTTGAGAGCTCATTTTAGGACGTAGGACCAAAAATGAGGTGGATACAAAACTCAGGTGGGTCACACGAGAGGGAAAATTGGGGAAAGAAATTCCTACATTTAAACCTTCCTAGGTTCCACCTTGATGTTTATATGCTATCCAAACTGTTTATAAGGTCATTCCCAATGGGATGAAGTGAAAAAACCAGGAATATATCATGATACAAAACCTTCATGGCCATAAGAATACTTCAACAGTGCTCACTGAATTCCAACTGAAAAACCACGAATATATCATGATACAAAACCTTCGTGGCCATAAGAATGCTTCAACAGTGCTCACTGAATTCTAACTGAAAAACCAGGAATATATCATGATACAAAACCTTCATGGCTATAAGAATGCTTCAACAGTGCTCACTGAATTCTTACTGAAAAACCAGGAATATATCATGATACAAAACCTTCATGGCCATAAGAATGCTTCAACAGTGCTCACTGAATTCCAACTGAAAAACCAGGAATATATCATGATACAAAACCTTCATGGCCGTAAGAATGCTTCAACAGTGCTCACTGAATTCCAACTGTTTCTTCTCGTGTGGCCCACTTGAGTATTGGATACGTCTTGTTTTATATCCAAGTCCTAAAATTACCTCAAAAAACGGATAGACGGGATGGATTGCTCACAAACATCTCTACCAATAAACCACATGCATTCTCGGTGTGGCCAATAAAGTTTACTCGTAACGTACCGAGTAACTCAGTACCAATCCGATTTCACGTGGATTAGCTATGCAAAATGAATGGACAGTGCGTATAAAACACATACATCATGTTACGGTCCACATAGCACCGTTCGGTAGCGAGGTCGCTGCTAGCGATGTCCAGCGTCAGTATGCAGTGGATTGGGTGTTGCCCGGGTAACGGCTTACTCGGTGTTATCCTTACTGTGGAGCCTACCTTGATGATATTTTGTATATCCACACCATCCATCCATTTCTCCAGACCATGTTAGGATAGTGACTCAAAAATTATGCAGATCCAAATCTCAGGTGTAAAACATCACAGGAAACAGTGATTATTCAGTGCTTCACCATTAAAAATTCCAAAAGGACCGATAGTAAGGTTTTCATAATTTTTGTTGGTAATCCAACCTGTTAATAATATCAATAAGATCTGGATGAAGGGAAAATATAAAAACTAGCTTGATCCAAACTTCTTGGCCCATAAAAAGTTTTTAATGGTTATTCATCAATGTTTTTAGTATTATGGTCGACTTGAGATTTGGATCTTATAAAGGTATGAGATCGTGTTTTTAAATGAAATGGAAAAATAGATTAACGATAGGGATATACAAAAAATAAATCAAGGTGGGCCCTACAGAGTTAGGGTAACACGCACTAAGTTATTACACGGTAACAGCTAATCCGCTCTCTTATTAATGCAACTGCTTCACTCGATTGATAGTCCTGTTCCGACCGGAATCGTCTGCAACACTTGTGATGGGAAGCTACGTGAAGCCCATGTGATGTTTTTGAGATATTTATCCAGTCCATCCATTCTTGCATATTATTTTGGGACATCAGACCGAAAATGAAGTGAATCCAAAATCAAGTGGGCCACGTAGGAGGAAACTGTGGGGATTGAACGGTCACCATTAAAATATTTGTACGGCCATGGAAGTTCTGTTTAAAGACAAGTTCTTTTGTATTTTCTGTTCCAGTGGAAATCAGCTTATAGTTTGGATGGTATATAAACATAAGGTTGATCCCAGTAATGTTTCAACCGTAGGCATTGATTTCCCTACTTTTACCTCTTGTGTAGCGTCTTTGAGTTTTGGATGCACTCAATTTTTTTTTCATGTCCAAAATGAGCTGGAAAAACAGAGCAACGGAGTGGATTTATTACTAACATTATGGTAGGCTCCACCTAGCTTACTTGCAAGTTACTTGCTAACCAACCTTTGGTTTGGCGCATTTGGAAAGAGAGGAATTCAAATATTTTTCGGCAAGTCTTCCTTTGAAGGAGTTCATCCTCCATATTCTATTCTCGGAGATATTAGAGTTAGAGTTATATATATCATGGGTTCTTCCATTATTTCAAATATACCTAAGGGCCTGTTTGGTAGCATGGATTTGGAACCCCCAGGATTGGAAACCCCCTCGATTGGCAATCCTCTCAATGTGTTTTGTACCTTGGAGTGTGAAACAACTTTAATTCAAAAGTACCTATGCATGGTATATTTACAGGGGTTTGAATTTAATTACTAAATCAACTTTAATATCACTAATTAGTGAGATATATAAATTTTGACACTATGATTATAATAAGCTCACTGAAATATATGCTTTGCCTGAAAATGATGAAATTCCAAGTTTCAGATAGACCGCAAGCACAAAATCATGTCTGAGTGACTAACCAATGATTAAACAATTCTTAATCGTTGATTAGTATCGACAATGTTTGGACGGTGCTGATTTACATGGACAATGTTTGGATGGTGCTGATTATCATTAGTGGGTCATGCGCCCAATAGAATGATAGTGTACAGTGACACACATGTTACACCTGCAACTATTGAAATGATTTTAGGTGTAATCCAAGCTCTCACCGTGGATTGCAAACTCCCTCAAAGAGGAGATTAGAAGCCCCCTAGATTTGAAACTCCCAATTACTTTATGCTGCTAAACAACCAAGGAGATTTGAAACACCCTCCAATCCACGGTGCCAAACGACCCCTAACTCTATTTTAGCCCTTTGGGATTTCCTTACTGCCTTCTGTAGGGGTCCCAGGCATTTCACTCCTCCTACCTCATCTCATCCCAACCTCCTTAGGTTAGGAAGTGTCGGCTTGTCTATTCCCATACCATTGGCAGTGTCATAGGGCTCCTTTGTTTCTACCCCTCTTCCCATTTGGACCCTCATCCGCCTAATAAATGTCTAAAAATTTTATATATTGACCTTTCTAAATTGACATCTCCGGATATTTTAGGTATTTCCCTTGAATTGCATAACGCTCAAGCTTCTAAAGCCATTGAAGACCCTTCTGCCTCTTCTTGGAGAGTGAGGCAATATGCGAGATCTATTTCCACTCGCCTTACTGTCCTATGTTCTTCTGTTTGCATTGCCTCGTGGCGTCATCGGCGCTTATCACCGACCTTAGCAGATTGCATCATCTTGAACCGGTTGCTCAACTTCATTATGACATTGAGATTGCCGCCATATCCTCAGCAACTGCTTGACTTTGGGTATGTAGGGTGCTTTGTTGTGAGCTCCCCTTTTGTTCCAGTGTTTTGAGTGTTTATCTCTCATTTTGGTCTTTCTCCTGACCCGGGATGTGGGCCTTTACTAGTGTTGTTCTCCTCCCCAGGATGTGGTGCCTTTCACTTTTTCTTTCTTACTCTCTCAGTGTTTTAGGAGAAATCTTTACCTTGCTTTTTTTCTCGGTGCTAGTAGTTCCTCTATGTATTTTTAGGCTTTTTGCCTCTTGTAAGTAATAAATTCTAAGTTTCCTTCCAAAAACTTTAAAAAAAAAAAAAAAACATAATGCAGAAGCCTTATGGAGACCATCCGCATCCCAAGAGTGGATTAGGTGCAGGGCCTCATCCTTGGGAAGCGGATTAGCTAACACCTTAGTGGGTGTTACCCTTACCATGTGGGCCCACCTTGATGTATTTTTTTAATATATCCATGCTGTCCATCTGTTTTTCCATCTCATCTTAGTATGCGATCTCAAACCTTAACAAGATCCAAATCTCAGGTGGACCACACCACTAGAAATAGTGATGAATAATCAATAAAAACTTTTAAGGGCTACAAAAGTTTTCGATCAAGCTGATATTTATATTTTACCTTCATCCAAGTCTTCTTGACATTATCAATACGTTGGATGGAAAATAAACATTACAAAAACCTTACAATGGGTCCTCAAAAGATCAGATTCATCGACTAAGGTATTACCCTGCATTAAGCAGGAAGACAATACCATTGCATGCATGTCCTCAAAAGATCAGATTCATTGACTCAGCATTTAGACACTTCTCTTACAGCATGTTTTCAAATACAAATTCAATGCATGGCATCCAAGCATTAAGAACTGACATAGCATGTTTCCACTTGCAAATTCAGTTCCAAGTATGAAGTGTAAGACTTCTATTGGGTGGGCTACACATGATCATTGGTTTTGATATGACCATTGGAATTCAGATTAGAACAGCCCACTACAGTTATGACCAATACAAATAAGTTTGGGTGGTGCGCTTGGACCGTGGTCCCAATGCATGGTAATTAAAATGAATATTGAGAGAAGTGTGATCAGTAAGCCACTCCATCCCATCTTTCTATAAATATAGGTCCTGATCCCCTCTCCTATACATAAAGAAAACCCTCATCATACCATTGAGAGCTTTTCAGAAGGGTGCAAGGTGCGGAAGATAAAGCATCTCATCTTGGTGGCATTGAGAATGTCTTCTCACCCGGGTACACATTTAAGATTCCGTTTGTGTAATCTCCATTATTGATGCATAGGTCGGCCCATTTTATTTCACATTTGGTCTTTCATGAAGAACTGATACAGTAATCACAACAAATGCAACAATTACAAAGGCTTCTTCTTGACAATCATCACCATATACAACAGCAGAAAAGACCACCTGCAACATTTACAACATATGCAACAACAGAATTTGTCACAACTGTATATATGGACAGCCATGATTATATAAATGTTCAACAGCAGAATTCAGGTCTGCAGTTTATCTTCATTCCTGCAAGCAACTTTCATAGGCCAAAAGGTCTGCTGCTGCTCATCATGGAGACATGCTATTGCATGAGGTTGGCATTGTATGGTGGCCGCCTTCCATAGATATTTTGACATCCCTCACATCGGCATTCATCAGTGCATCCATAACCAGTCTTCAAGAAAGGGAAGACAGAATCTCCAGTCAGAATACATTGGAAAAAAGCAAAATTAAAAATATAGGCATGAAAGAGCACCAGGCAAAGGATAGAATTTACAACCTTACAGCACGTACAGTTCCTCAGGGTACACCTTGTTGTCTTGCAACTGCATGATCTTTTCTTCTTGCCTGAGTCTGGCTTTGTTTGGAACGGAACAAATTGACTAGCAGTCCCAAAAGAATTTTGACACCCCTTGCATTGGCATGCTTCAGAGCAGCCAACACCAGCCTTCAAGATAGGGAAGACAAAAAAATCTCAAATCAGAACCCAATTAAAATGTGGGCATGGAAAAACACCATGCAAGGGATTGAAGATAGAAACCTGATAGCATGTACAGAACTTCAACAGGCATGCAGAAACCTTGCAATTACATCCTCTTTTACAGCTTCCAGAGGTTGGCACTGAAGCTTGATATTCCAGCTGATCCAATTCACTTAACTTGGCTGACAAGTTAAAAACTACAATTGAAGGAACTGACTTACCCCTGGAATCTTTTGGTAAATGAGGATCACTCTCAGACAGTGACTTGTCTCCTTGATCACTCAAATAATCATTTCTAGCTATTTGCGCACTTGGGTGCCAGTTGACTGCAGCAGCATTACCAATTTTGTTTAAGTGTAACCCAATACCGGGCAGGAAGGAGTTGACCACTTGCTTGTTGTTGGAGGTCTTGGTTGATTCCGCATGGGACGTACTTGAAGTGTTGGAGTCCACTACAGCTTCTGAAGCTTCAAATTGAAGACGATGTCTAGATATGCCATGTTGCTGTTGATTGGCCTCCTACACTGTCAATTGAGATTATTCTACTTCAAGGAATCTTAAAAAGAAATTGATAACCAAATAATAAGAATAATAATCAAATCAAATCAAATGTTAGCCTGTATTCCTGCCCTTGACGTTCTCAAGATAGAGAGAATGATCTCTACCAGCTCCACAATGTAATAGGGATGGGTCCCAAGCAGTATTATTGTTATGAATGTTGAATATGAGGAATGTAGGGGACAGAAAAGAAGGCTTCTGATATGGAAATACTTCTTGATAGCTGATTACTAGGGGGAAAAAAAGAACTGTCCATTTTGAAACATGATTCTAAAAGTAATCAGTTGTGGGGATATGTCAGCCATTCAAGCTAGGAATTACAACAGCATTATAATGTACAAGCGCCATCATTACAATTTTACAGCATTTGTTTAAATATGTAATTTGGTGGTCAAATGTAGATATAACAGGAGACAAGTCGAAGAATTTGTAATCATTACAAATTTGCGCTACAATGCAGTAGAAATCTCATATCCAAACACATGAATCAATGTATTTTTCATCTTGATTTGACATCTCAACAATGTAAAAGTATCATAATTATGGTTTTACCATGCCTATCCAAACAAGGGAATTTTCGGTCAAATTACATGTTGATCAAGAGAGGTGTTGTAATTTGTAATCATTGCACTTTTATAACTCATTATAGTTGTAATTTGCTATCCAAATAGGCCCAAGGTTCCAAACTTCTTTTTCTCATGTGCAAGTGCAACATCTCTCTCTCTCTCTCTCTCTCTCTCTCTCTCTCTCTCTCTCTCCTTTTCAAAATAAAGGTGAATGAAAAGTCATTGGAAAGGTGAGCGAAAAGCCCCTCTAAGAAAAGGAAAGTGATGTCGACCATATGTTACTTTGGTGGTGTATGATTCTTGATACACTTGCACATACAAATTGTACACTTGAAATATATTAACTCAAAATACCTGCTTAAATTGTGGGACCCACTGTTGCTAAGTTATAATCCCAAAACCAGACTGTTCGAATTATCCTAATTGTTGATTTGCGGACACTTCTTTGTTGAAATATGACCATTGGATTTTTATTTTTTTTTAATATTCTCCATTGTCAAATAAATGTCACCGATCTGATAGTGGATGATGACTTAGCATAATTTGGGACTGATTGCATTATTGGGATGGATGCCATATATTGCATGAATTTCGGGCTGATTCAGGAGCATTTGAGTAGTCCTCAAATCAGCGACAACATTCATCCAGATTTAATTTCAAAATTTTCTTAAAATTGTTGGGGGAATGATTTCAAATGCTTAAGGATATACATTAGTGGATGAGTGCCATAAAAATTGCATGAATTTGGAGCCAATTTGGGAGCATTCAAATGGTCCACCAAATTGGCAACATTATTCATCCGAATTTAATTTCAATTTTTTCTTATAATTACTTAAGAGAAATGATTTTAAAGATCCTAAAGAATATGCATTAATGGATGAATGGCATAAATTGCATGAATTTCAGGCAGATTTGGGGGCATTTGAGTGATCCATTAAATTGGCGAAACTATTCATCCAAATTTAATCTCATTTTTTTTCTTCTCTTATAATGGGGGAATGATGTCAAATCCTTAAGGATATGCAATAGTGGGATGGGTGCCATAGATTGCATGAATTTTGGGTCAATTTGGAGGCATTCAAATGGTCCCTCAAATCAACGACACTATCGATCTGAATTTAATTTCATTTTTTTCTTAAAATTACTTAAGGGTAATGATGTCAATCACTTAGGATATACATTAGTGGGATAAGTGCTATAGCTTGCATGAATTTCAAGACAATTTGGAGTTAATCTAAGCATGTCAGGTTAATAAAATCATCATACAGGCCAAGACAACATTCTTACCAAAGAGTTGACCGTTACACCATCATAAACATGTTTAAAACCACAAAAGAATACATATTTGGAATCCTATTGACATTCTAAAATTTTCTTATATTTTTCAGACTTTTTCTTAAAATAAATTGACCATTACGAGGGTCTAACAGCCATAACTTACAGCCGTTATGCGTAATGGTAATGGTCTGGGCCGTACACCCACTGTTACCATTATGGTACACCTTGGTTGTACTAAGTAACAAAACCAAATAACTAGTAAGGGAAAAAAAAAAAAAAGAAAAGAAGAGGAAGAAGAAGAAGACGAAGAAGAAAAACTCTTGCAAATGAATATTAAGCAGATAACTGGAAAGTTACAACTTACAAGTATCGATGACATGAGACAGCATTTGGAACACTAAAAATTCAGGTTCATAAAATTAGAGCCTATCCTTTGTATTGGAATCATTCAAAATGAGTACCACACATTGAAATGACTAACATACACAAGGTGATCTGGTGTGTTCATTGACTTCCTTTTAAAATTAATATTATTACCGTGTTATTGAGCTCCATTTGATTCAATGTTTCAGTAAACAAATAGAGAGGATATTAATTGAATTATGTATCTCATAAGATCTCTTGAAGAATATACCCGAGAAATTAGGAATAGAACCATTAAGGATAACCATGTTCTGGAAAATGTAACTCTACAGCGATAATACAAGATCCATTCACAAAAACATTCACATGTAATTAGACATGTACTTAGAAACAATACTCAAGAGACCACATGATCTTTTCATCAAAATGTGGAGGAGCATTTGCAAAATTGAATAATCAGACTTTAAGGAGCATGGCCAACTTTCAGACCTATACTACACTCAATCAAAAGAACAATGCCCTAGACAGATTCCTATTTTGACAAAGACCCAACCACAACCAATTCCTTAGCAGGAGGATGGAATGGTGAATTCTCTTATAGAGGTGTAAAGAGAAGTAGATTCCGACAAACAGGAGGCCCTAATTCAAGTCATCAAGAAGAGCAAAAAAAGAAACAAGATAAACGGAAAATAGCACACAATCTGGTCAATAATCCAAACTTCTTTTATAACAAAAACAGTTTACTAGAAGTAGGGTAGCAAATGGGCTGGTCGGGCCATTTGGGGCTGAATCCAGCCCACTTTGGGCCAGACTTGGGCGGAGCTACGAGGTTTATAGGCTATACCCCTGCCTGAGTTTAGGCTGGACATTTAATTGGGCAGGATCTAGGCTTGCATCTTTTTTTTTTGGAAAAGGAAAATTCATTAAAACTGAAGGCCAACGGGAATACAATGTACAGCTTCAGGCTGACCCCACAACAAAAGGGGGGGGGGGGGGGGGGTGACGCCTATCATATATTAGCATTATACAAGAAAGAACCAAAAGCGAGAGCTAATCACGGAAGGAGGGGAAGTCAGAGACAGTGCGGATCGACCCAAGCCCAACCTTGTCAAGGAACACCAGGCCCTTAGTTTGCCTGGGGAGGGAAGAGAACTCATCGTGACAGTTCATCACCTGCATTTCGCTTCCCACTTTCGCCAAGCTGTCTGCCGGGCCATTTCCTTCCCTTAGAATATGTTGGAAGGAAAATGTGCTGGATTGCCTCAAGTTGTTGATCCTATCCACCCATGGTTTCCAACTCCAAGGGCAACGAGAATCTCCCGCTAGGATGGCAATTGCCATCTTTGAATCTGATTCAATAATTATCCTGTCCATCCCTTTAAGGAGACATAATTCTAAACCGTCGTAGATTGCTCGTAATTTAGCACGGTTGTTAGTCCCAATGCTATAACCAGCCGAGAAAGCGAAAATGAAGGATCCGTCTTCCTTTCTACAAATACGTCCGCCTCCTGAGAAACCAGGGTTACCCCTAGCAGATCCATCGACATTTAATTTAACCCAGCCAGGAGTGGGTTGTTTCCATTTAACCACTAAAGAAACTGACCTATTTGGCCTTGGAGTAGGGGAGGTTGGGGTGTCCCGAATTGAACCTGGGGAGATCGAACTTGAAGGGGACTCCAACGTCTGGAAGTTTTGGATTGTGTGGGAGGCCCACCACTGATCCGAACAATGGACCTGCGAGCGTTCATCGCCTTGTCACCAACGGTAGCTTCGTTTCGAGCTTTCCACAATTCCCAGAGAATCAGCAGAGGGAGGGAAGAGTGAATATGTTGAGAGGCAGCCCCAGGTGCTGATGCATTTCTCCACTGGGTAATTTTACTGAGAACCGAGATTTGACGGACCAAGGAGATACCGCAAAGGCCCTCGAAGTGGGACCAGATTTGGGCCGCTTGCTGACCATAGAGAAATAAATGGCTAATAGATTCTGTGTCTGGAAGGGAATCAGTTTCATGACGGCAACAGCGGCATTTTGAAGAGAGGGCTATACCTTTTGCCTGGATTCTAGTGTCAACTGGGATAGCATTTTGCAGCAACCGCTAGATGAAGATTGAGACTTTGGGAGGAATGTTGTCTAACCATATCCCATTTCCCCACGAGACATGGTCGTGCACACCCCTGATGAGTTTCCAGGCTGAGCAAAGGGTGAAAGCCCCTGAGTGATCGTAAGGCCAGACGCAATCCATTGCTTCGTCCGTGATGGCGAAACCCCTAGCGAAAATTTCATCAATGATTTGTTGAGGAAGAAATTCCCAAATCTTGGAGGGAGGGAGAGGGCCCGATTTCCTGAGTAGCGTTTTGAGCCGCAACTGCTTCAGTTCAAGGGGGATGGGTCCTGGGACCAATTGCTGTAATGGACCCAGCCCAGTCCAATTAACTGTCCAAATGTTTGCTTCCCCAGCCCAACAAGTAGGCCTGCACCAGCCCAACTTTCTTTGTTAGACAGGCTCTCATTCCTTGTATAGCCCTTTCCATGTATAGCTTATATACCTTGTATAGTTCGTAGAGGCTTTTGGTTTTATTATTTTTCCTTATATACATGACTGTAATTTCTATATATTCAACCCTTTTGGGTTGTCTCAAATACACAGAAAAGAAGAAGGAGAATCATTCTCTTCAAAACCTCCATTGTTCTTGGTTTGTTTACATGGTATCAGAGCCAAGTTAATCCGAAACTGCTCCTGCATCATCCGGTCACCATCCCTGCTGCGTCAACCCCCATTCCTGCTGCGTCCGACCGTCCCTTCGTCGTCCGGCCACCCCTACTGCGTCGTCCGACCACCCTTGCGTCATCTGGCCGCCCCTCCTGCGTCGTCCGACCGATCTTACGACGTCTGGTGCCTCTTCTGCTTCAGATCCGCTCATCCCTGCTTCAGATCCACTCGTCCCTGCTTCAGATCTGCTCGTCCGACGCCTCTCTGCTTTAGATCTGCTAGTCCGGTGCCCCTCTACTTCAGATCTACTCATCCCTGCTCGTCCCTGCTCCAGATCTGCTGTTCCAGATCTATTGTTGCTCCAGATCTGCTCGTCCCTGCTCGTCTAAACCAGATCTGCTACTGTTGTTGATGCTATTTTTTCATCTTGTTCTAGATCTGCCTGTCCGCACCTTATTTCTGTCCGAACCCGTTGCTGTTGCTGTTGCTCCAGATCTGCTACTGTTGCTCCAAGATCTGCTACGGTTGCTGTTGCTCCAGATCTACTACTGTTGTTGTTGCTGTTGTTATTACACCAGATCCAGAAACTAAAATTGCTTGGGTATATCCTGCTATACGGTACACCTAACGCCTTCTGTTGCATCTCTGTAAGTACTTTACATTACTTCAGATCAATGGACAAGAACTCATCACGTACAGAGGCCCCACGTTGTAGTTTTGATGGTACCAACTATTCTCTATGGGCCATCCATTTTCAGAACTTCCTCAAGGGTCATGGTTTGTGGGGACTCATTGATGGATCTACTCCAATCCCCACTTCCACAGATACCGACAAATTAGCTGACTGGGACATGAACAATGGACGGATTATTACCTGGATCCTCGATTCGGTCGATCGGTCCATTGCTATTGGCCTCACCCCTCATCGCACTGCTAAGGCAATGTGGGAGCATCTCCAGACAATTTATCAACAGAGTAATGCGGCCCGGTTATATCACCTGAAACAGGATCTCGTTAACCTTACTCAGGATGATGATAGTATACAATCATTTTACTCCAAACTTGTCACTATTTGGACAGAAATGGCTATGATGGATCCAACCTTTCCTCATGATTTTAAGATATTCCAATCTATGCGCGAGAATGCGCAAGTACGACAATTCCTTATGAAGCTGCGTCCGAAATTTGAGCATTGTCGGGCTGCTCTCTTGAACCGTAGCCCTCTTCCTTCATTGAATTCAGTTATTAATGATTTATTGGCTGAGGAACAATGACTGAAAGTTCTCTCTCTTCCTTCCTCAATCCGGGATCATCTGATATGGTGCTTGCTGTGTCTACCACTACACCAACACGTGGTTCCACTCCTTTAACTTGTCGCGGCTGCAACAAGGTGGGTCTTATTGTCGCTCAATGCAAAGAATGGTGCGCGTATTGTCGACAGACTGGTCATGGTATTCAGGACTGCCGTACACATGCCTATGCTTCTTCTTTCGGCCGTGGACGTGGTGGTCGTGGTCGTGGCCGTGGTCGTGCTCTTGCTGCTACTACTGCCACTATTTCTTCCGAGCCTTCTGTTAGTGATTCTCCATCGACAGTTTCTGCTGAAGGTTTTTCATCTCCGTTGACTCCTGCGATGCTCCAACAAATCGTTCAGGCCCTTTCTGCAGCCGGTATGTCAGGTATATCTCCATCTTCTACATGGTTCTTCGATTCGGGTGCTTCCAATCATATGACCGGTGCTGTATCCCATCTTCGTGACATTCGTCCCTACACCGGCAATCAGGCTATTTCCACTGCGGATGGCACTAGACTACCTATTCAGTCTGTTGGATCATTGACTTTCTCTCCTTCTACTCATCGCCAGTTCACCCTTCGTGATGTGTTTCATGTCCCTAACCTTTCTTCCAATTTAATTTCCGTTGGTCAACTCACATCCAATAACTGCTTGGTCATATTTCTTCCCAACTGTTGTTTTGTGCGGATCTGCAACGGGAAGGTACTTGGGAAGGGTAGGCGGCATGGTCGTCTGTACGTGCTGGACTTTGATCCATTTGTCACTCCGGCTCGTTGTTTCTTTTCTCCATCTTCATCAGATATTACTTCAGCAAATAAATTGTGGAAACTGTGGCACTTTCGCCTGGGCCATCCACATTCTGATCGGTTACTTCAGTTGATTTCTTCTGGCATGTTAGGGAATATTTCTCTTAATAAAAATGATTTGGATTATTCTTGTTCTTCCTGTTGTCTTTCAAAAAGTAAATGTATTCCATTTTCTCTGAGTACTACAAAATCATCTTCTATGTTTGAACTTGTGCATACGGATGTCTGGGGTCCATCACCAATTATGTCTCTCTCTGGATTACGATATTATGTTATATTCATTGATGATTTCACACGTTACACTTGGATTTACTTTCTGCAATCAAAGTCACAGGTTTTTGAAAAATTCAAGTTATTTCACTCTATGGTGGAAACTCAATTTCGGGTTCCTGTTCAAACTCTCCACTTTGACTCAGGGGGGGGGGAATATATCTCAACCGAATTTCGTACATTTCTTCAAGGTCATGGGATTATTCATCAGACCACCTGTTCTGATACTCCACAACAGAACGGGGTAGCGGAACGGAAAAATCATCATATTGTTGAAACTGCCAATACCCTGATGACAGCTATGAGTGTTCATCGTTCTTTCTGGGCAGAAGCAATGTTACATTCAGTCTACTTGATCAACCGGATGCCAACCAAAGTTCTGAATAGTAAATCTCCGTACCTTGTTCTCACTGGCTTACCTCCTGCATATTCCACATTTCGTGTTTTTGGTTGTATCTGTTATGTTCACCTGGCTTCACGTGAACGTAACAAACTATCTCCAAAATCGATCAAATGTATGTACTTGGGATATGGGGAAACTCAGAAAGGTTTTCGATGTTATGATCATGTTTCTCGTCGTGTTCGGGTTTCACGAAATGTTGTTTTTCTTGAACACATTGCCTTCCATTCATCTCTTCCTCCTCCGCCAACTCCATACTCTCCTGGTCTAACCACCTTTCCTGAAATTCCGTTTGCCTCAAGTACTCCTCCTCGTCCGTTGCAGGTTTACTCACGTCGACCACGTATAGATCCATCACCTATTACTCAACCCGAATCTACTGTACCTGTTGCAGATCCCGAACCTACCTCGATATGTCGTTCCGCTCGTGAACATCAAGCACCTGATCGCTTGATATGCTCTATGTCTGCCATGAATGCTACTCTTGATATCAAGCTTTACTTCCTACTTCATACTCTCGAGCGGTCACTCATGATTGTTGGAAGAAGGCTATGGCGTAAAGAACTTGCGGCATTGGATGAAAATCATACGTGGGACATTGTCACTCGACCCGTGACCAACAACATAATTGGTAGCAAATGGGTTTATTCTGTCAAGCTCAAGTCTGATGGATCGTTGGATCGATACAAGGCTCGACTTGTTGCTCAAGGATACAAACAGGAATACGGAATTGATTACGATGAGACTTTCGCTCCTGTGGCCAAGATGAAAACTGTTCGTACGCTTCTGGCTATATCTTTTGTTCGCTCATGGCCACTCGCTCAGATGGATGTGAAAAATGCCTTTCTGCATGGAGATCTTCAAGAAACCGTATATTTGAAACCTCCTCCTGGCTCTTTAATTCCTGACAATAAGGTATGTCGCCTAAAGAAAGCCCTATACGGCCTCAAACAGGCACCTCGGGCATGGTTCCAACGCTTTCATAATGTCGTTACTGATGCTGGCTTTACTCAAAGTAGTCATGATCCATCCTTATTTTTGCGCACCACTGCTCGAGGAATTGTCATTGTTCTTGTCTATGTTGATGACCTCCTTCTGACTGGTAGCGATGCTACTGGTATCTCGGCTTTAAAGGAAGTTCTGCAATCCTCCTTCAAGATGAAAGACCTCGGCCATCTCACATACTTTCTTGGGCTTGAAATTTCACGTTCTAAGCGAGGGATCCTGGTCAGCCAGCGTAAATATACCAAGGATCTTCTTGCTTTGGCATCATTGACGGATCAGAAGACAGTTCAGACTCCCTTAGAACTTAACATTCAATATGGTCGTGACGATGGTGATCTCCTTGCACAGCCCGACTTATACCGTCGTTTGGTTGGGAGTCTGGTTTACTTAACTATGACTCGCCCTGATATTGCCTACGCTGTCCAAGTCGTCAGTCAGTTTGTTTCTGCACCTCGGACTCTTCATATGACTGCCGTGTTGCGCATCCTAAGGTACCTTCGTGGAACTCTTGATCGATCCCTGTTCTTCTCCTCCACGAAGCGTGGACCTTCGTGCTTATTCGGATGCGGATTGGGCCGGATGCGCTCTCACACGACGGTCTACCACTGGCTCTTGTGTTTTTCTCGGCACTTCTCTCATCTCTTGGAAGTGTAAGAAACAGGCCACTGTTTCCAAATCAAGCACCGAAGCTGAGTATCGGGCGATGTCCGCTGCGTGTAGTAAGCTTGTCTGGTTACGTGGACTTCTTTCCGACTTAGGCGTTCCTCTACAGAATCCTACTCCACTCCATGTTGATAATCTAAGTGCTATTCAGATTGCCTCTAACCCGGTTTTTCATGAACGGACGAAGCATATTGAAGTTGACTGTCATTTTATCCACGAGAAATTTCAGTCTGGGCTCATTTCTCTTTCACATGTTGCATCCCATGATCAAATTGCAGACATTCTCACCAAGTCCCTCACTTCTGCTCGTCACTCATTTCTAATTGGCAAACTATTACTTGTCGATTACCCGCATTAGTTTGAGGGGGGATGTTAGACAGACTCTCATTGCTTGTATAACCCTTTCCATGTATAGCTTATATACCTTGTATAGTTCGTAGAGGATTTTGGTTTTATTATTTTTCCTTATATACATGACTGTAATTTCTATATATTCAACCCTTTTGGGTTGTCTCAAATACACAGAAAAGAAGAAGGAGAATCATTCTCTTCAAAACCTCCATTGTTCTTGGTTTGTTTACATTCTTAACAGTGGTGGACTGAGTATTAGACGGTAGGCACAGGCCTGCCCATTTTCAACCCTAATGAAAAGAGAGAAAAAGAGTAAGTACACTATACAGGCCTGTTCTCAATTACGTGTGTCCAGGACTCACATAATACAAGAACATAAGATCTAGAAGAATCTGAGAGAATCATACCATATTTCTCTTATTATTTTCTTTTCTTTTCTTTTCCCTTCTTTCATTTTTCCTTTTAAGAAGAATCATACCATATTTCTCAAGAACCATAAGTGACTTATGTCTGTTAAGTCCATGAAAGCTCATTTTTTCCTTCAGAACATTTTTCAATTATTTTACATTCAGCTTTAAACTCAAATTGAAAGTTAATATTTATTGGTTTCTTCTAAATTATAAAACTCTAAGGTCCTGTTTGATAGTAATGAGTTGATCTCATTTTAGTTAACAAT